>VZSV01000124.1:623455-688581 GCA_013398735.1 Nothocercus julius | reverse complement strand
CTTTGGCCCAAAACAGAGATTATTTTTTCCTTCATATATGGACATGCCTGGTGCATATGCCAAATACCACAAATAGAGCAATCTCTCCTCTCTGTCAAGCAACATCTGGATTTCTTCCATGTCATTAAAGTGGTAGAATTTGACCCGAATTGTCTGTTACATAGTGAGTAGAAGCAAGAGGAAGGACTGTCTGGGAGCTGGTGGCACTCCCATAGCTCGTCTCAGAACTGGAGTGGTTTTTGTTTTGTAATGGGGTTTAAGGGCTAACGTTAGAGAAACTCTTTATTTCAAGTGCTAAGCCTATACCAGGGATCTATGTTATAGAGCAGGCAGCGTTTTTTGAGAAACAGAGGGAATTTTCCCTGTATTTAACTAGCACATCTCCTCACCATGAACTTGCATTTTTAACTAGATTCCTGGCAGACCAGAAGTATGGCAGATACCAAAAGTATTGCACAGATCTGTGCGGCTCTGTTCACATCTGCTATGAGATGCCTTCCACTGTGCTGCACTCACGAACGTGCAGAGTAGTCTGATAATGCAGCGACTGGTGGAAGACCAGTTTGGCTATTCTGAAATTACCAGTGCAAAGTATAAAGCATCTCATTTGAGGATGTTACGATGCTGATTTCCAGTATTGCTGTGTTGTCTAATTTCTCTGTTGGATTAGTTAAATTTGGCTCTGGAGCGCTTCAAAATTCAAATATTTATATTGTTAATTGGACAACGGTAACAAGGCAGGATTGTATGAATGCTGTCTGTATGAATGCTGGGATTTTGTAAAGTGAATTCTAAGTGAAATATAAGAACTCTGTCTTTCAAGGTTGTCTAACACAGCTATGGTTCTTTAGAGAGATATTTTGTTGTCCTGTCTAATTTGTTATTGTCTTCTTTTTTTCATTTAATAAGTGATGTCTCTCATTCAGACATCACTTATTTCACCCTTCTTCATTACTGAATTACGATACTTAAGACTTTTGGGGTCATTATCTGTGTAAGGACCGTATAGTCAGATCTGACCTAGCTTTTCAAAATGAAAAAAATAAAATTTCTTTCCTAAAGCTGAAATATTCTGAAGTACCGTATGCGTAGGGAACACAGATCAGATGACTTCTAAGCAATTCCTGTCCTTTTCTTTGTGTCGTTCAGTGGGAATGACATTTAAGTCAATTTTAAAGGTTTGATTTTTATGAGTTCTAAGCACTTATTGACAGTCCATATTGAGCTCAGTGGTACTCGACACATATGGGAATCAGAGGACATATTTAGGGACCCACTGTAAGCACATGGATTTTGGTCATGGAAGCTGCATGAGTTCTTATCTTGAGATTCCTATAACAGTCTTTGCCAGTAGGTGGGGTTCCAATCCTATTTAAAAAAAACTACAAACCCTCTTGTCTGTAAATGCTCGCTCCTCTTGCACTTCCATACACAGGCTGGCCACATCTGGAAATGTTTGATTTGATATAGTGTCGTTTTACATTGCAGAAATGAGCGTAAGCGGTTTTTTAACCCACCAAGTGAGAAATGTGATCTGGGTTTTACTACCGACCCCTTAAATAAAAAACAGATCACTTATTAAACCATTATCTATCAAGGATATGGAGAGAGTTAGAAATATCCCAGGATCAGAATCAAAATTGAAATGGACACGTTTCTGTCTACTGCCGGTCCTGACAGCCTGGCGCAGTCGTGCAGAAGTGCAGAGCTGAAGTGCCTCACAGGGGATGCAGGAGAAAGGAAAAAGGAGCACAGCTCACATCCTATCCTTGTATCTGTGTTTGCTTAGACCTTCCCAGCTAAGTTCAGGGCACCGCTGCTCATGGGAACTCACTGAAATGTGTGTTGCTCGTTATCGAGATTTGGATAAAACCTTCTCCTATGAGCTCCTTGAGCAGCAGTAGGTTGGGGATGCCCACTGCGTTCCTAGCTTCCCTTCTTACAAAAGCCTCATCTGTGCAAGAAAAAGCCAGCGGAGCAAACGCCTGGCTGGCAAAACAGAAATCAGAAATGTGTTCCTCTTTATGAGCCAGTTCTGAATTTGGTCTTGTGTGTCTCCATGCTTGAAAGGATTTGAATGCTTGAAAGCTGTAAAGGACGTGTTCTAGTTAATGCAACTAATCCGTGACTGGCTTCAGCCCTGGTTGGGCAAGTGGTGCTTCCTCCCTGCTATGGGTACGTCCCACTGACGTCAATACAGTTCATCACGTGAGCACAAGCAGAAGGATTTGACTCTGTCTGAATCACGACAGTTGGCATCTGAAAGGAAACAAAGATCAGATCTGAGATGGATTTTTGCCATCATGTTGCATTTAAAAGCTCATATTACTTTGGTTGTATTACGTTGCATCACACTTGGTCAAGTCAGTGTGTCATAAAGCTGCCTAATGTAACAAAATGCCTCTGAAAAGCAGTATTTCATGCTTGCTAGTTAGCGCTTCGGCAATGATTAAATCCATGAAAAGTAGGTATGTCCAATTGTTCTTTTGGATCAGCAAATAATTCATTACCCACATCATCTCTTTTTGAAATATCATTCCATGTTGTAAATCACTACAGTCCTGTTTAAAATGGCAGCACAGAGGGTTTTTTTTTAAAGAGCAAATTAAATTTTAGGGCCAATGCACATGGCAGTTTTTCCCTTGAAGTGGAGCTACCCATTCCCAAAGTCGCGCCTTTGCTTGTATTAGTAAGCGGAATTTGCAGAGACCTTCTGCAGCCTCAGCCTTCCCTGGGTGCTTGCAGGAGAGTGCGCGCCGCAGGCAGCGTCGGCCCGAGAGGAGCAACCGGGAGGCTGGGACCTGGCCTCTCAGGAGCTCTCGATCTGCGCTCGCTCTGAGGCAGGAAGGGCTGTTCGCCTCTGCCGGCGCTTCCTTTGCCTTGTGGCAGAGCGCGGGTGGCAGCGCTGGCGTGGGTGGTGGCGCAGGAGTCTTTCGCTCTGTGGAGGAGACGTGGTGGTGAGGCTGGCGGGGGCCGGCTCTTCTGCACGCTCGTGCTCGCCAGCACACGCGGCGTTTCAAAGCAAAAATTGACCGTTCTCGGCAGGGATAACTGAAACAACATGTCACTGTGTTGTAGAGGTAGAGACACCCTGGCGACTGCTACAAGCGCTGCAGGATCCAGCTCATCACGCTGCGGGGTGGATTCCTGTCCCCTGCGCCGAGCCCCGGCCTGGCCATCGGCCTCCCCGGGCACGTGGACCTTCCCCGGCCACGACCACTGGCAACACGGTGGGGTCTGAGCAGCGGCTTCGCCGCAGTGACAGCGCCCTGATTGCGGGAGCTCGTGATTTATGGGTTTTTGCTGAAGAGTAACTGAGTTTTAGCAGAACATAATGATGTGGTACTAATGCTCATTGCGCGACAGCATGGCTGGCCAGCTCTGAAAGGGCAGCTGTTGACCTTGCCTCTGGTTTAGGTAGATGCTCTAGTGGGGCTTGCTGGCGGGGGTTGCCTACTCCAGCAAACAAAAGCCCAAAATCATGGCTTTCCCTTTTTGCTGCGGCCTATAACCATCTGCCCATCTGCTCCAGCCCCTGCGCAAGGAGTGAGGGGGAGCTTCCCAAGTGGAGAGCGTGCTACAGTTTTCACCAGCTCCATGCGATTCATTTCTGATAGGAGCGAGTCTTACACTTCCCAGAAAGAAAGTCAGCTTGGATTTCTCAGCTTGGGAAACAATGTTGAGGAAAGGAGGTATCTGCAAGGAAAGGATAGAATCCAAGATTTCTACTGGAGAAAGTGCCCATGGTTGGATCATCAGGAAGAAACTCTTAGTGGGTATATAACTTTAACCTGAAATGCTTGTAGGGACCAGGTTAATTCCAAAAGGGAGATGGAGATAGTTGGCTGTTAGCGTTTAACTGCTGTTTCTAGCAATGCGCCTGATCCAAAGCACACTGAGCTGCCTAGGAAGTGAACACCTTTGTGCTCCCGTTGTTGTTGCAGCACCATTCAAACCTTCTGCTTACTGTTGTCAGGAATGTTAAGGAGGTACACTTGTTGCAAATCAAGCAGGATTTATTTTCTGCATTAGTTAATAGAACTTCCTTCCTTCAATCAGCCTTCAGATTTGAACACTCAAACTCTTAGTAACATTTTAACAGGGTTTTAACCAAGCTTGTTTGCTTGAATAAACATTGGGATCCTCCGGCACTTTCTTTTTTGAAGATTAACAGCCTGATTGCCCAACCATTAGGGCTTTAGTGTGATATGGGTGTCTTTTTTTCCCCAGGTTCCTTTACAGATCTCAACCTATGGGTTTTAGTAGGTACCACAGAGGATATGAGGCCAGATGTGTGCAGCTGTATTGGTGAGTTACCAAGCTCATGGGTAACGCGTCATTTCTGCAGCTGCTTTTTAAGCCAGGTTCAAAAGATTCTACAGGCACATAAATCTCAGCGTCACCAATACAGACTATTAAAAATTTGCAGATATTTACACAACACAATGCAGCTACATACTGATTTTATGAGTCATTCTTATATCGCAAGGAGAGGGAAAACATACACACCTTTCCTATGAGCATCAGCTTGGAAGAAATAACATTGTAATTCATAGATATTCATGAATTTTTATAGCTATTATTTAATGCTCATTACACTTAACTCCTATCTGCGTGTGGAACTTATTTTGACTTTACATTCAGCTTCTGACATGTCTCTTACCCTATTTGCCTTGTCCAGGTAGTGACCTGTTTCACATTTGGTGCCAATTAGGAGACATTCCTGGTTACAGATACAGTTAAAAATGCTCCTTCTCAGAAATGTGTGAAATGTTCAGATTCTGCTCTATTCACTCTAAGCTAAAGCAACATCAGTAACTTCAGCTGAGTCACTCTTAATTTATAGATTTGATTTATACACAATAGATGAATCTGGCCCTAAATTTTTCCTTGTTGTGTCTGCTTTGGGGGGCTAATTATGCTACAGGCTGCTGCTTGCATAGAATTGGTCGTAAATTCATGGGCCAAACTCCGTTTTGAATATGTTCTTGGATTTATAAGTCCCTTGGGATTGGGTTGGGAGCTGGAGATTCATAGATTACATTTCTAGCTGGAATCATCCTAGGCAAGCTGCTTTACATCCTCTGCTCTCAACCTCCCTATTCCATTTCTAGAAGAGGTACAATTTCTTTTTCCAAAATCCATAAGGATTACCCAGGAGTTCTAATTTCTGAAACAATTTGGATTGTTCCCCGAGTTGAAACTTTTTTGTTTTTGAGCAATCTTTTTATGCCTATATTGAAAATATTAACAGTCTGTTTGTGAAGGAACAATTCCGGTTCCATATGGAAAATGACTGAATGGTATATACAAACTCTAGACTTGCCTGTTTAAGTTTCAGCAGATTTGTCACACTGTTAGTCTCGGAACTAATCCATGCAAAGATGAAAAGAAAGCAATTCAGTGTGGATTTGTAACCTCCTCACAGTCTGGAGGGCTGTCCTGAATGCTGAGCAGGGATGGTCCTAATGCCTTTTAAGTTTTATTAGATACTTACTTGTAGCTGGACACTCACCTGATATGGAAATGTCTTGTGTCTACCTATGGTAAAACAACTGTTGTAGAAGATACACCTCAACTTCTAGGTTAAACCACTGAGGGGTATCTGGCTTTCAACCCTGCTTTGCTGTTTATCTGTGGTGGCTTGAAGAGTTCCAGAATGTGACCTGGACACCAGGGTTCCTAAGAAAAGGAGTGCGAAGAGCTCCAGACGGTCTGGAAACATGAGAAAGGGAAACAGCTGAAATAATGATCTTGTCCTTGGGAATTTGCTTCTGGTGCCCTGCCATTCCCATAATCTGGTTGATCATATTCAAACAACTTTTGATTATATAATCACTCTGAAGTGTTGTCTGAATTCCAGTGTGTCTCTGTCACAGCTGACAATGGTGCAGACCAAAGAGCAGTGGAAGTTTGACCATCTTTGCAAGAAGTGGTGCTTTGTGCTACCTTGTTCCAGAGCGGTGAGCCTGGAAAAGAAGCTGGTGAATCAGCCTGGAAAAGAAGCTGGTTAGCATTTGTGCCATGGCCCAAAGAAGCTCTGATGTTTTATAAGAACAGACCATAGCTTTAGTCAAAATGGAAGAAGATACAAAGAAATCCCATGCACAAAGACATACAGTTTCGCTTTTTATTTGCGGGAGCAATAATTGTGAAAACCACATGAAGCTGTGCACGTTTGGCCAGATCCTGGTGCTGTGGGCCCCAGCTCCGGCTTGCAGTTCTTCTCTGTTTTACTCATGCAGGCAAAGGGAGCCGCCAAGGTTAAGATCTGCCTGACAGGCACTCTGAGCCATGTGCTGTCCAAGTCACCTGCAAACAGTTCAGGCTTCGCCATGACAAAGACAGTAGGAAACCTGACAAAATATTTAGCACCCTATGATGAGATTCCTTTAACCTCAGAGAGAGAAAACTAGGAAATCACTACATTTGGCCGTGTGCTCCAGTGAATATGCGTGATTAAGGATAGCGACTGTGCTCCGTGCTGAAGTTGTACTTTGATCTTGGAGTATTGCATTGTAATTTCTGTTTTGTTAGCTCTTATCCCATAGTCTTTCTGCCTGAAAACGGGGCTTTTCTGTCATGGTGGAGTTTATGTATGCAACATGGGCCAAAAGAGACAAAGGCTGAAGTTTCCAGGCTCAAAAGGCTATCATTTTTCTTTTGTTTTGGTGAGGCTTTTTGTTGCATTCCAGTTCTGATCCTATCAGCTAATATTGTAGTTTGGCTTCCCTCCCTCATAGTTTGAAGTCCCAACTTTTCCTTGTTAGCACAGGGAAATCATAAGCTTGTAGTGAGTGATAGCCAGTAGGTCTGGGGTTGATTACAAACAAAAATCCTAGATAAGATCATAAATTTAACCCATCCCTGTGATGTGATCGTATCGGGATTCAAGTAGGTCTAAAAAGTTGTTTCCGATTTTCAGCCACTTCATCTGGTTTCCATCCACCCCAGCTGGGAGCGAAATGCTCTCGCGGTGGACGCTAATCCATGCCAGCCTGGCTTGGAAGAAGCCCTTGTTTCTGTTGTTAATGTATTATGAAAATGGATAGGAATGATTCAGACAAGATGGACATTTCAAGGAGGATCAGTTCAAACATTGCTGAGATAAAAAGGCCTTGATGATAATAAGAAAACAAGGCTGCCTTTTCACCTTGCTGTCATCCCTCCCGTTCACTTCCGGAGCTGAACTGGATTTAAGCATACAAACTTGGGTTTTAACACCCTGGAAGTCAGTGGAGAATGAGCAGTGATGTAACTAGTAATTGATGATTAGTTAAGAAGAACAACTGAACCAAAGCATTATGGCCAGACACTATGATGTTTAGCGCCTCCGTCTCCGTCTGAGGATGAGGTGTTTGTGCTCAGCTCACCCTTCTCCTGGAGCTGTTGTTTATCTCTTTCTGTAAATACACAACCTCTGCGCTGCCTCTTTCCCCTGCTCTAAATGACCTCTGGGATTCAGGCTCTGCCTGAGCCTTACGCCGTGTGCAGCGCAGGAGCCGAGGTTCTGCCATCCATCCCCTCGCCCCGTGCTGCCAGGTGATTTAATGTTACTGTGGCTTTAACAGCCTCATCGCTGCTCTGGCTACACAGGAGTTGTCTCCTGTGTGACTGTGCCTGGGAAAATCTATTACTGGAGTGCCATTAATCTGAGGCTGCCGCCTCTGGCACTTTCTGACTCTTCTATTTAATGGGCCTCTGCTTCCGGAGCTCTGGAGACATGCTGTTTTCCTCTCTTGATCAGCTTTGTTTAATTATCAAAATATTTGATGCAGAAAATTGACATTAGTTGTGAAGGTTTCTGCCTTCCTCCTCCTCACGGCCTCCTTCCTTGCTTTGTAGTGACATTGAGATCTTCTGCATGTACCACCTTCACCTTCAAATAGAAAATCACTTGAACAATCATTTGCTTGTCCAGGCAGGAGTGCAGCAGCAAGGCACAGGCAGAGCCGCGGGAGCCCTCGGCGCTCGCGTGGCGCAGCGCTTGCCCCACTCGACGAGAGCGCCACGTAGGCAGCGTCCAGAAGCTGGACCGTCATCTCCTCCCTGCAGACGTAGCAGGGGTGCCAGCCCCTGGCTCTGAAAGGCTTGCAGGGGAGGAGCCCTGTGAATTCCTGGACCTGTCCTCGGGCTGAGCTTCTCAGGCAGGAAGAAAGAGAGTTGGAAAGATTCAAAATCATGAAAGTCACTTGGGAGCTGAGGTTTCCACGCTGGCATCCTCCTCCTGTCTTCAAAGCAGGAAGCTTTGACTCTTCTTTGCTGTAGAAGTCTGGAGCTGCTGGGGCAGTTGTTAAAAGGGTGTGATAGGTGTTCTGGGCCACATATCTTCGATACTGCATACTGTTCTAGAAAATATAGCTCTTACAAACCCGACTTGTTATGTTTACTGCAGGGTAAAGCAGGTGAAAGGCTCTGGACTGTGCTACTCTGGTCAGGCCAGCGGAGCTCATGTTTCTTTCAGGTCTCCCTCTTCCAACCTCTTTTCTGCACCGCCTTGTAATGACAAAAGGAATTGAAAAGGGATCCTAAATTAGCAGCTGTCTTTTCACAGACTGTCTTTTATTTCATCAGCCTTTCTGTAGAATGCAACAAACAGGAAAATATGACTGGGACACAAAGCAGGAGAGCTATTTGTGTCATGGTGGAAGACATGGGCACCATTAGTAGAGTCTTTCTTTGCACAGGGGCTCATGTGCTTCACTAGCCTTGCTCCCATACCACTAACACTTGCTGCTTGCGCCTTCTCTTAACGCTCTCTGTTTTTCTCTGTGTTTATTATCCCTCTCTCTCTTCCTTTCTCTCACACACATGCTATACTCGCCAAGCAGAGACAGGCTCGACGGGCGGTGGGTAACGTGCAACTGGAGTCCATAAAAGTTACCCAGCTCACTATTATGGTGACTTTCAGCAACTAAGTCACATTCAGGCAATAATTACCCTCTTCTACCAGCAACACCTTAGATGCTATTACCACCAACAAACTGGGAATAATTGCTGTTTGATGTTTATAGGGTTTGTCTAGGTCCCATGGTGAGTATAAACATTTTCAGTTCCACTTGTTAATTCATATTAGAGGAATTATATTTGCCAATTAATTCATATTAGAAGGCTATCAAAGAGGCAGGTATGTTTGAGCAAAGCTTTTTACAGTGAAAAATGACATTTGATTAACTCCAGAACCTTTTTGTCAGATGGACATGGGATTTTGGTGAGGACCATTCTTAGCTGTCTTCTCCAGCCAAAGATGGAGGGACATGCAGAAAGCTCCAGAGCAGGTGGACTGGTGGAACTGAGTCCTGCAAAGGTGTTCACATGGTTTTGTTTTCGCCCTCATGTAAACAGAAACAGTGTCCAAGGCCCGAGAAGCTGCTTTACTGCAGTGTTGTTCCCAGCCTCAGCTTGTGCTGGGTGGCAGTTGAAATGAAGCATCTTCCTTGCACATGCTGCATAGGCTGATTCTAAGCTCCCTCCCAGCCTAATCAGCACGTGTGGGTGATTCTGCATTATCTCCTCTGCTTTGGACCAATGCCCTTCCTGTATATCCAGATGATGTAAAGTTAGGGACAATGTGGACAAGGTGCTTGGGAATATGAGAGCAAGACGTGGAGAGAATATTCCAAGGAATACCTGCAAGTTTTTCTCACCAGCAGTTCTGTCCTTTTCTTTGTGTCTGTTCCCTGTTCTGGGTGCAAAGATGCAAAAGGAGAGAGGACTGTGAGACGAGACTCCCAGTGTGATATACGTGTAGCAGATGACACAAATGTTACCCTCTGGGCACAGGTTTATTAACAAACTTTTCATTAAAGCTCCCACACTTCTTGAAATAAAGGGGAGAATTTGAGGATTCACAAAAAGACTGATTAGTTACTCTGGCTAGTGCAAGTCCGCATAATTAAAAAGAAAAGACAGATTTACAGGGATTTTTTTTTTTTTTCCTGTTTGCATAGTTTAATCTTGGATGGTTTTTTCACATTGTTTCTATACCTGGAATATTTCTGGTGGAGTTACCAGCGTGTAATTCTGGATTAATCCATTGAAGGCAGCTACACACACCCCTGGTAAATAATGAGTGCACTGCAAGAGATAATCAGACTCAGACTCTCCTTATGAATATCCACTGCTGAGAGATCAATTATAAGCCCCCATGCTGTTTGAAACTCAAAAATGCAAAGCCTAGTTTAGTAATAGGTGTTCATTGCATCACAGATTCGGGCATAAAGAAAAGGAGTATCGTCAGCTTCATTTATACTGCAAATGAAAATAATCATAAAGATACAAACCACCAAGGTGCAAAATGAGTTTTCCAATTCATAAGCACAAGCCACCAGGAGTTAAAACCTCTTGGTTTCTTCCCATATTGCCCCAGGCAATAGTTTTCATATATATTTCTCCATGGTCAGAAGTCAGAGCAGACCACTGCTATCTAAGACCTTGACTTTTTTTCCCTGACAGTTACAATTATTACAGCCCGGGGGACTCATTTTCTCAGTCTGGCCACCCGCTGACCTAGCCTGCAACCAGAATACACTTTAAAACAAACAAACAGCAGCTAGGCTCCCTGCGCCCGCTCCGGCTCGGGGATATTTGTACATCGCACCCTTTGCGAAGGGATATTAGCCATTACTGCTGAAGGCACAATCACATTATCAGTTCCATTCTCCCCCTTCCTCCCTCTCCTCCCCCCAAAGATAAATTTTTTATGTTGCTATTTTCTTCTCTTTTGTATTTGGCATTCGATATTTATGTGATAAACTGCAGAGCTGCTACTAAATGGGCCCTGATACAACTTAATAAATATATAACAACATCCAGACTGCACTGTATTACTTCACTGTGTCCTGGGCTGCTCAAGATCCTTGGAGATAATGTTTTGCTAAATAAAGCCTGTGCCTTAGTATGGGGAAAATAGATATTTATTTATCGTGGAATAATTAAATGACTGCTGTTGTTGTTGATAGAATGACCTCGCTGATAGTGCTGCCTGTCAGTGCTTGTCTTTCCAAGTGCGCTTGTGCTCTGCGTTTCTCTCCCTTACACACAGAACATTGCTATGCTGGAGCATCTGTACAGTGCTGGACGAATAAATAAATAATCCACAACTAAAACCTTTTTAATAGGAGATTGTCTACTGTTCTAGTCAGGAAATATCCACAAGCAAAACCTTGACTTTCATGGGCTAAACTTTTAGACAGGGATCCGTGTTTAGACACTCTGCTGAATGAGGGGTCATTCAGTAAGCGACCCCAGCAATTTAGGGCCTAATTTAGAAAGATAAGAAAGAAGATAACTCATTTTCTTCTAGCGTGCACAAGCTTTTCTGTACCCTCTGTGTGTCATTATTCTAACTTTTTCTTTTAGCCAAGTTTGTAACTTCATTAGGTTTTTGCTTTTTTTTTTTTTTTCTTTTGTATGAGAGAAGCAGTTTAAACCCAGGAGCTGCTAATCACGCAGGGTACAGAATTTTCCTTCCACGTAGGCCAAGCACTGACGGATGCTCAGTGAACATTCGCTGCTGTGCCCGACTGATGGGAAGCATCGCTCGGTGTCGGCAGCGGCTCTGCCTCCTGCACCTCCGCAATCCCAGGTGGACCCACGTTCCAAAGCTGCTCATAACGCACTGTTTCTCCAGGCACTTCATTAACCTTAGCCAATGCAGGGGTGCCTTTTTGTGGAAGGACCATTTCCATTTTTAAAGATAAGCCCGTCCTAATAACAGGACTTTTCGGAGAGTCACAAAGTTGGAAAAATTAAGATGGGGTTGACAAATGAGAACTATACAGCTAAGATCCACATGGCGAAATGCTAGTTCCTGTGCTGCTTACACTGGAGCTGGTGTTTTGTCTAAACCAATTTGGCCTTTCCAGGAGGAAAGGGGAGATCTTTCTGGTTTGATAATTGAAGCGGTGTTTTCATGTATAAATACACACGCGCACATACACACAGATGGGCATTCAGGAGTCATTCGTAATCTTCATGTTACCTTCCATTTCTAAAATGTTTGAATTTTGTTTACTAGTGCCTTTCTCAGTTGTGTTTTAATTGATGAAATCATCGGCATAAAGTACCCTCAATCAAAATAAAGTTTGTCAGACTCCCACAAGCTGCAAATCTGTGTAACCAAAGCCACTTTGCAAAGAGTTTAGCTCTATGGAGGCTGCAGTGAAATGCTGGGAGGAGTCCCAGGGAAACCTGCCTGATGCTGCAGAGATGCTGCAGGGACCCAGTGCTCGATATCCTCTTTCTGGGACGTCTGCTGTAAGAGGCATCCGTGCCCTGGGGAGGGATTACCCTGGGGTCCTAAAGCTTCCGCACCAGGATTGGAAAATTGCAGATGTCCCAAAGAAGACAATGAGGACTTGGGTTGCCCCTGCTAAAGCTCCTGGTAGGAGCGGGTCGCTCCCCCAGCCTTGCTGAGCCTGGGTGTGTGGAGATGTTTTCGTGTCCCCTTGACAGGTGACTAGTTTTACCCGACGCGGTTGTCAGCATTGCTGGGAGTTAGCAGGATTTAGCTGTAGGCAGGAACTGAACCACAATGAGCATTAAGAAAGCTCGCAGTTCTTCGTTTGTTTAGAGACAAGCCATTTCATACTTGTTTGAAGCCTTTTTTGTTGAATTCACACTCTTGCGCCAAGCACTGAGAGATTTACTTTGGCTATTGCTGTGCGATGGGAAGCACGTGAACGCCTGGCTCCCCGCCAGCCCGGGCAGCGGCCAGAGCCCTGCTGCAGCGGCCGGTGACACGGAACCAACGGGAATGCGCTGGGCAAGCGTGGCTAGGGAAAGGCCGTGGCCTTCGAACAGCTGCTTGCTGTTTAGTCCGGTGCCTGAAGTGAGGTCAAGAGATAACACGTGCAACCCGCAGAGCTTTCAGCCGTGCTGCAGCCGGAGCGCAGCAGGCCCCAGGTGGACGCACGCACTGGGCGGAAGGAGCAGCTGCTCCCTGCTCACCTGCCCTTGCAGCTCCATCTGTACAGGAGAACACCCTGTTGGCCAACGCAAGGCACCCCGAATGCTGCTGTGTATTTCTTGCAGATGTTGCCGTCGTTGTGTTACGGTGCAATTTCACATATGACTCCCTGCTGCATCAGAAAGGGGCACATTATCTCAATTAATGTTTCACAGCAAACATGGCACTGATAGTATTCATGGGACTAAAGACTATTACCATTTGCATGGTGACTAGCACAAGAATTATGACTATGTGTGTTTTCTGCAGCAAAATTTGCCCTCTGGCTCCTTTTTTTTTTTCTTTCTTTTTTTTGCTTGTGACAATGTTCCCTTTTTCTTCCTCCTTCTGTTTTGATTTCTACTTAAAGTTTTATGGCTCTGTCCCCTCCAGGGTGCTATTATCTTGTATGCTAATAGGGCTATGCATATTCTATTAGCGTTGTCACTGTGAGATAAGAGGCACATTCTGTAAGGAGCACTCAGGGGGTAATAATCCCAGCAAGGGGTCTCAGTGTTAGTACATTATCAGTCATCTTCACATTTCAGTGGAGCCTGTTTATGCACCTCTTCAGCTGCGCAACTCAGACGCTGAAAATTGCTGAATGTTTACGGAAACTGGTGTAGAGGAACATAATGGGACTGGAGATTGACTTGATAATAAAGGAGCCTTCTCCCTGGCTGCTTCCACATACAAGATGTTTGCAACTGTATGCAGTAAGCAGAATAATATGTTATATGGCTATTAGCAGCTAAAAGCAGACTCAGATCTACATTTCAAGCAATAGAAAAGTCATCTGGGAAGAAATTTGGAAAGGGTCCACACCATCTTGGAGATTTCTCTTTCTTTCGCGCTGTTGTACAATGTAATGCACCAGTGCATTACCTGCATTACATCTGATTCACATCAATGGGAAGGCTGGCTGTTTTTACACCCTTTCATCTTGAACTTCAAATGACTGTAAACAAGTCAGCCCATCGAAGGAAAGACCAGTGGCAGCGTGTGTAGGGCACATGAGCGAGCATTTGCCATGTTCTTTCTTAGTTAAATAACGTTCCTTCGTCTCAGCAGTGGCCAAGGGCAGGTGAAATAGGTGCCGTGTGAATCTGTTCTTCAACTGTTGGTGATGCCACAGGCTGGAGAGTCAGCGGGTTTCCTGGTTTTGGAATTGACTGTGATTTCTGCCAGTTCCCTTGTATCCCACATTAGTGTGGACAAGTGTCCCGTTGGCAGCCACGTTGGCGAGCTTGTCCCCTGGGACAGGGCTCCTGCCCTCCTCCGTGGCGCTTCCATGGCTGCCGACAGGCAAGGCCCCTGTTTGCAAGAGCTTTGGGAAATGCAGGCTCTGCTGCTGCTCCTCTGGACCTCGCGGTTTGGGGAGGGGCTGGCACATCCACAGATTTTCAGGGGAACTTGTAGGAGGACAGGTAAAGCACAGTGCTAGGCATATGTGATCTTAGGAATATATGTATATAGTTATTGTATACCTGGATTATACTGGGACTCAAAGTTACAATTTACATGGGCCAAGGATGCAAAGTAAAATGTTGATCGTACGTTTCTTAGGAAGGTGGAAGCTGTAATTAGGTCCAAAAGTCAGGGATTTTGCAAAAAACTCAGTGCCTGACTATGCAGAGCATGTGAAAATAACCTAATGAGGAATGACAAAATATACTGAGGTGAGGAACTAATCGCGTATTTAGAGTGAAGGAACAAACAATTCTTGGAGACAAATAGCCAATCTTTACTGTTTCTTTCCTACAAATAGAAAAATAAACATCCTGTCATGGGCAAAGCCTTTAGCAGAGCCTTAAATTGTCACTCCATATAAATATGCAAATTCCTGAAAGCATAGGTGCCTTGTTAGATGTTGCAGCCTTAACGCTAGAGAAGCAGGAGTTAAATGCTGGTTATACCTAAACAATTGTAATAAGGAGAAAAGGGCTATGTTTTGGATCACATCTCTAGTACTTAAGATTACACATGGATATGAACAGTCCTCACTTCGAAAATATTTGTCCTTGACATTTCAGGCACATGGCTCACACCGAATGTATTCAGCTCCATCTCCTGAGGGTCTAGAGATTAAAACCCCTGCTTTCTCACCTTGTGATCTGGCATTAATAGCTGATAGAAAAATCACATACATGACTGACATCTTCCTAGAAATGTGAGACTCTGGAATTAATGAATGCCGTGCTGGAAAGCAGGGGTCAGTTTGGAAATAGGATTTCTGTTGCCAGCCATCCAGTCATGAACTGGACAATCTGCCATTAATTTTGTTTTCTTTAGCATTGAGAAAAATTGGTCTGGAGAATAAGGCAGTCAGAAAATAAGTAGCTGTTTCTTTGGCCACTGTAGGTTGATGGACTTTTGTGGCTTGTGGAAATCAGGCTGACTTCTGCCTTACCAACTTTATTCAGCAAAAGCTGGTAACACAGTCTGGGTAATTGCTCTGTTCTTTATCCTGCTGCTAGCAAAATCATTGGGAAATCTGCAACTCGAAGAAGCTACGTGGCTCCAAGAACCACTGCTCCAGCACCGCGTCACTGCGGGGCCAGTGACAGCAGGGCAGGATCCCTGGCGGAGCTACCGATCTGTGGATGCTTAAGGAAATGTCAGGGAAAGGGGGTCTCAGCCTTGCTTACGGGAGAGAGAGACTTTCAGCCCCAAAACTCACGGGCTGACGAGTTGGCGGTGGAAATGGCTGTTCTATGTAATTTAAAATTACTTTTGGCAGGGCAGTATGGAAAAAGTGTCTTCTTATCTTGGTGTTTAGAGACCTCCTGTCACCACAGCAGCAATGCTAATATTGTTGTCACCTGTTTTCTACATTGTTTTTTATGTTTTCTTCTGCATCATCTCCAGTTTTGTCAACACTGATCTTGTCAATGTGGCCATGATGAAATTATATGACATGCTGAAATAATACTACTCAGAAATGAAACAGCTCAGCACCTGTACAGCAGTCTTCACGAGCGTGGATTTAAATTAGGGCAGCAGTTCTGTGGAACTAAGGAAGATCTCAGTGAAAAAACAACACTTTCCTAGAAACCAAAAGACTTCACTGAGGAAATACATTTTTAATGCATTTTTAAGATGAGATCAAAACTTGGAAGTATTTTCTGTTCACATTGTGGGGAGGATGCTTTTTCCTCCTTTACTTTCTTAGCATTTTTCTGTTCACCCTCTTTTTCCAATATCGCATGGAAAAAGAAAAAGAATGAGGATAGATACACTGAGAGCTGGAAGAAAAGAAATGGAGAGGAAAATCTGCCAGTTACACTTTTTACTTGGGGAAAAAAAAACAGGAACATTTCACCAATAATAATAATAATAATAAAGAAAAGGAAACAATTCATTTGAGAATCAAATGACCTTTTTCGTTATTCTGTGACAATATCTGTGGCTGCTTTTTTCTAGCTCTGCTGCAATCATTATTGTTGCTTCTGGATTCACACCGGGTATTTTGGCTTCCACAGGTGAAACTGCAGAACTCCCAAGTCTGTCAGCTAAGCCAGAAAACAAATGCAAAAAGAGAAAAGAATGAAAGATATTTTGGTGCTCTTTCTACTTATCATCAGAAAAAAAAAATTTCTGTGAGTTTGCTGTTGGTACAGAGCGACTTTCAGAAAAATAAATCCTGAAGCATCCTGCTTGCCTCACTCTTTGGGATCTGTAGGCGATTTATGAGAAAAGCGTTGGCCTACCAGCATTTTGCAAACAGCCTTTCTCTGGTGGAATTGTAGAACTCCTCCTAGAAACTGTATAGGTAAAAACCAGGGGCCAAATCTATGCGGGAAGACAGGAGGGGACTCACATTTACTTGCACATCTGAGAGCCATCCCATTTTGATCAGTGAGCACATGAACATTGCACGGGCAGAAATGTGGAAGCAATTACTTTAAGAGCCGTCTTTTGGGCAATTCCCAAAGAGACATCAGACCCTGTATTTATGAAGCCTATTGCATCGGGCCCTAATGAAGCAATTAAGCAAAGGGTCCTCTGCGTTTGATCTAAATGTGGTAATTTTTACAAAAACATCGCCGAGTGATAGATACCCATAACTCAGAGTCCTTAATTGTACTTAATTTGTTTGGAATACGAATGTGCATTTAATTAAGCCAGGGCTTTGCCCACATGTTTAAAGTAGGGCTGTCAAGGAAAATTAAGACCCAGTTTGTTTTCAAAGTTACTGGTTTTTATCAGCCCAGGACAGAGATCTTCGAACAGAAGGTTACAGATAATTAGGTAGAGACCTCAAGCCAAAAAAGAAAAAAGAAAAGAAAAGAAAAGAAAAAAGCGGAGACACTGTACAGCTGAGAAAGCAGGAAGAAAAACTCCTTGATGAAGAAACATAAGAATCGGCAGTTCACATAGCAAAGTCATGCATGGCTAGGATTTGGTAAATGTGACCTGTTGGTTAAAATGTGTTTTGCATTCTTAAACTCCAGCGGTGTGGATGGAGCCTGGCTGAGCGCTCAGTGGCTGAAACAGCTGCGTGCAGGACCGATATTCCTACCACGCTGAGGGATCGCTGAGCAGAGAGAACTGAGGGCATCTCCATCGAATGAAAATAAAAGAGAAAAGGCAAAAAGCATTTTGCTTGTTCACCTGGATTTCCTGAATATAAAGCATTTGATATCAAAGATGGTCTCAGAAGTGTCTCTTTCCTGAAGCTCACAAATTCTGTAGATGTTTGTTATCCTCTTGGGAGGATAACTGGTGGGATGCATGGCAAGGGAGTTTACTGCAGGATACGCAGTGCACTTTGGACTCACTGACTCTGCCACTGAAAGCAGCAGGGCACACTTTTTTCAAAAGCAGAAGTAATGCAAGTGATATGCAAGATGGTCACGATTCTGAAAAATGAGTTTCTCAGCACCATAGCAAGCGAAGTCCTTGTGCAGACATTGTAACTTCCAGTTTTGGTGACTTCTTCAAGGATCACATGCTAGTTATCAGTTTCTCTCTACACTGTCATTTTCTAACGTTGAAACATCTCTGTCAAGAGACTGTTAATGTGGAAAAGAGTTATGTGCTGTGATCTTGCAATCTAAACAGATTGCGCGGCCAGCCCTGCTAGCTGTGCACAAGCCATCGTCAGGTTGTTAACTGTGGTACAAAGAGAACAACTTGACTGCTGAGAGCTGGTGCATCTGTGAGAGCTGCAAATTGAACCCAGATTCCTTGCACTGAGGGGATACAGGGTGTGACCAACAAAAAAGCGCAATTTCTTGAGGCTTTTGTTGGGCTACTGCTCTGTGGACAGCTGCAGTGGTTCTTAAATCTGGATTGCAAAACATGTGGAGAAGCAGCAGATTTTTAAAGGAAGACTCACTGTGGATAGAATTATCTCCTGTTTCTGGTCTCTTTTTAGTGGCTGTGCAGATCGATGAAGGTGGCAGCTCTCAGATACACCGCCTGCCCTTATCTTCTTGGGTGGCTCAATTTAAAAGTTGGCCAAGTACCCAGAATGGCACCAGACCAGACCTTTAATTTAGTATAAAAGGAGGAGTAGCCTGTGGTGCCTCCCGTGGACCTCTGAGCCTGCAGGGTCACAGGCGCATGATGGTTTGGAGACCCCAGGTGCGACGGCGAAGGGGAAGAGCGTGGCGGGAGCGCAGGGTGAGCAGCGGCAGGGGAGGTGCCGAGCAGGGTCCGCCGAGCGGGGTGTCTGCTGCAGCACGTTGAGCGAGTTTGCAAGCAGGGGCCCAGCACAATTCTTCTCATGGTAAATGAGTATGTCAGCTGTTTCACCCCCTTACTGGTGTTTAAAATTTTTGCAGCAATAACAGAGAATTTGAAAGGACATCAGAGGCAGATTTACGGGACTCCTGGGAAATCAACTGTTTCCTGTTTCAACAGCTTCTTCATCATAACTTGCTTTCTCAGTCACTGAATGATGTTCTATTAATCTTGGTGTGCAGTGATTACTATTAAACGCAGAGCTGGGCTGAACCTCAATTTGTGGAATAACCTTTTCTGTGTCTTCAATAAGCCCAGCATAGTAAACTTTGGGCAGAGGTCTACTGACCAAGTGGGTAATCGTGTTCCAATTCATCCTGTGAATAATGCAGATAAAAACCTGTAGTGAATAATTCATTTTGCCTCCACTCCGTTTAAATTAGTCTATTCATGTATGTATCCTTTCCAGTCTGCCTCTCTCTGTGTACGTGTGTATTTACATAGCAATGCTGTAATTCTCAGCTGCTTGAATATCAAAGCAGTGTAGCCGTTACACTTTACATGTGTTCCCGACTCTTCTGCACGATCGCATGTGCATAAGCAAGCGCTGAGTATTGTATCATAAATTTCAGGAGTTGCTGCTAAGATGACACGCTGTATTTGCTGCTACCATGGCTATCTAGGATTTATACTGAAACACTTTCAAATGAGGCAAATCATTTAGTCCTGGCCAAGAATTACAGAATAAGCGTTTTGGGGTTTGGTTGAGACGCAGGTTCTCTGCAGTGATGGATGTTGTCAAAGGTCAGCTCAAGCATCCAGAGCTTCCTCCCTTCACGTTACGCGGTGGCTTCTGGCTCCTGGCTCGGGCAGCGCTGAGGCCTGCGGGCAGGACGAAGCACTTGCTCTTGCGGGTGGCAAGCCCTGCGTGGGTCGGCTTGCACATCTAGCTCACCACGGCTCTGGTGTGTGGCCGTCTCCATGTCACACTCAGGAGGTGGCACCCGCTGAGCGGTGGGTTTGCTGGCCAAGGCGCCAGGGAGCCCGTGGGCCTGAGCGAGCGGCCGTGGGTTGTGGTGACAAGCGCGGGGCACTTCCTTTGCCATCCTCGGGCGTCCAACAGGTCCGGAGTGCGCAGCGCCTAATGAGAGCTGACAGGGCGCGCGGCTTCCCTCCGGCTGCGTGAAAGGTCCCACTCCGCAGAGACAGGCGGAGGCTCATTCTGTCCCCTTGTTGTGGCTTCTTCCCTTTCCAGTCCATTACAAGTGACATAGCCGATACGGAGCCTGTCTGTCAGGCTGTCCCCAGAGGGGCGCATCTCCCTGCTTTGCTGTGCTCATCCCAGGGCTACCTGCCCACCCTTTCCAGACAGCCCTGGGCATCAGGCGAGGGCTGCTCGGCCAGGATCAACAACCCACGTCCAGAGCAGCACGAGTGCTCAGCCCACGTGGGCTGCCCTGGCTTCCTGAGCGCGCCAGGAAGCCTCGTCCTCCTGGGGCAGGCGCGGCTGCACGGCGCCGCGTGGCACGGACAGGCCTTGCTCCAAAGCCCCCTGTCCCGACGAGACAGGCGAGCGGAACCCGCGTCAGGGGCGGGTTGGCTCTTTGACTCCATCTGACCCTCTCTGTCTCTGCCCAGTGTTGATTTCAGCTCTCACTTAGGAGTAATAAAACCAAGACAGATCTATCTATATATACATGTAATTATGTGTGTGTGTGTATATATACATATATATATGGATATATACTTTTATTCTTCTATATCACTCCAGAATCAGCTTCCTTTTCTCTGGATTCATGGTACGCTCTTTTTTCCTATAATATCAGTTTCATTCCATTTTATTACAGCTTTGTGTCTGATGTTCCAAAAATTATTTTCCTAAGCTTAATCTCTAACCCACAGCAATTCCATTAGGAAAGCTACATGGTAGTCCTGAAATAGTTATTATTTGGAGCAAGCACTTTTTTTGATTGGTACAAATCTTGCTTTATAATTCACAGATTGGAGAAACTGAAGCAACAGTTTTCACAGTCCGGTGCATAACTCTGCCATGGTTGTGTCTGACAGACCTGTGCTAATTACTCGATGTGGTTTTGATACAGAGCCAAAAAAGGGTTGTAGAAAAATGTGTATCACTAAAACTTAGGTCCCCAAAGGCAAAAGTAAAACAAACAATGAGAGATCTTTATCTGAAGCAGAACCTTACTAGCTGCAGGAGAAGAAAGTCACTCCCATTCTTTTTTCTGTGAGATCCAAGTGGTGTTTCTGTCTGCATTTGGAAATATCCTGAGTTTGCAGAGGCTGGGCAGACAGTGCATTTATTTTGCATTATCCCTTTTAACAATAACATTTTGGGGGATTGTTGCTTTTCCTTTTGATAACAAAAGTTAGGAACCCTGGGATCAACTTCAGGCTCTGGCAGAGACTCTTTGTGTGGCCTTCAGCAAGTCACTTAACCTTCCTGTGAATCGGTTTACTGATTTGTAAAAGGAGTATTATAATAATAGGCAAGGAGCATTATAATAATAGGCACCCCTCAGGGGCTCTTCTAGGTTTAAATAATTAATGTTAGCTTGCAGACCTCACATCGAAGGTGCTAAATAGAGACAAAATATTAATATTTTTTCCAGCTCCTTACAGAAGGAACACAACAATATTCCAACAATGTGGAATTTAAAGATGGGAGTTAATGTTACGCTGCCCGGAGCGTATTTGAGTGCCTGTGGTCCAGTTCAGGAGAGCACCCATATCCATCCTTGGTTTGCAAAGGGCCCCTTGGTGCACAGGCGCCCACGCTGCAGCATGGGGCGGTGCTGGGCGAGGGGCTCCAGGGAGCTGCCGGAAGCAGGACCAGCCGTGCCGGGAGCGCGGACCGCGCGGTGCCTGGGCGTCCGCGCCGCCTCTGCGCTCAGCGCGAGGCGCTGCAGCCAGGGTATAATCAGCAAGTCTCATAAAGGTTGCAAAATTCATCTGGGATGTAAATCAATAAATGTAACAGGAGAGAAACTACAAGCTGTGCATTTCCACAGAGGCTCAGATTTTGTGGGATGGATAGATGCTGCTGAGCATGACCTAATGCCGGGGGAAAAAAAAGCAACCACAGACCTCAGCATCTAAACAGTATAAATATTGAACCAGAGGTCCTTGAGTAATTGTCCTTTCTTCACTCCAGGGGTGAAAAGGGTACATTAGACATTCACTAGCAGCAAATGGCACCTGACATCTCTTTAAGTGAAAGTCAGCTTGGAATTTTTTTTAATGGCCAAGCATAAATCTTTTAAATTATAAATCAATAAATAGTTAATTCAATAATAGGAATCTTTTAAATATTTAATGAGTCATATGCAGAATGGCTCTATAACTGGATGTTGATGGAATTGTGTCAAAGGAATTTGAATCAAACTTTTCTAAACTCCCCATATGAAAATAGTTATTGATTCAAACATAAACTGTGTGGACTGTAGCAGAAGTAAGGGAGGTAGAAGAGTTTAGTGTACATTTTCTCATCCAAAAAAAAGTAGAACTACTAGCTCATTTTTAATGACGTATTCTTGACATTCTGAGGTTGTATAGATGCTTCTGCACAGAAAATGAGTAAAAGCCCAGGCAGTCCGGGTTTTTGTGTGCAGTCTAATGATGGCTGTGCTCCTAAATAAAAGCATAGGCAAATCTGCCTCTTATTAAAGGGCTCTGCCAGCCACCATTGACCTGGGTGTCTGTGAACTCGATGTAGTTTAAATGCAGCTATCAGAGTTTCCGGGTGGAAGACAGTGAGTTGTATGTGACTGTACCAGCCCCCAGTCTGCTCCTCTACAAGATAATTATGCCCGATCAGGGCTGTAACAAATAGTCACTCTAGCTAACTGTGTGCTTCTGTAAGTCAGCGACACTGCTCCTTATCACCCTAAATTGAAGGAATCTCATGCTTAATCCTTAGACCACATTCAGTGCATTGTTTTTCTTTTGTTTTGGTTTGTTTTTAGCTGATGCGGCATCTTCAGATTTTATGGAATCTAACCTTTACTGCCAGAATAATGGCCTAGCTCTCATGGTTGCAGCTAGTCCTCTAACTGGATGTGGCCAGCCAGTGTTGCTGTCTGAACAGCAGGTCTGGCAGTGGGAGCGGAGCCCTTCCTGCAGGCTCACTTCGTTGTGGATGCTGGATGTTGTTGACAATTCTTGTTTCTGTGTCCCCGACCAGTCGGTGTTGATCCTTTTTCAGATAGCACAGCAGAAGGGATGGCGACGAGAGCAGGGCAGAGGAGTTGTTGCAGTGGAGGGAACACAGCAAAGTGACAAGAAAGCCGAAAGGAGATAAAAGAGGAGGTAAAAGAGGAATGAGGACTGACAGACAAACAGAAACTTTTTTTTCCATGATGCTGAGTGACTCTTAAGTTTGCTCTGGGTATGTTTTGTGTGCATTTGGGGCCACACTTTTCAGGAACAAAAAGGGGTTTTGCACAAAGCCTGTTCACCGTTCTGGAAGCTTCCTACTTCTGAGCCCCTCACCAGAAGAAATGATGCTTCTCCATTCCCTTCCCAAGGATAGTGACAAAGGCAATATTTGATATTGCCATGGGAGAGCATGATTCATGGTGTTAGAACAGTCGGCTCCGTGGAAGTTACACCTCACTGTACCCATTTTACAGGCAGCTGAGCGTGTTTGTGTTCGGGGAAGGCAAAACATGATGGCACAGAATTCATCTTACTGCCTTCAAGGGGAGTCAATACCAGCCGAAACAGTGCATTACCTGAAGTGTGACCTATTGTTTGCTCTATACATATATCTGTAATCAATTCTAGTTGGTTCAATATTTCCAGCAGATTAGCAATTCATTTGTATTCTGTGCACCTCTGCTTCCCGTCTCGGTGTGTGTCTATCTGGAAAAGCTGTCTGCATATCCTTGTTTTTTCCAAGATGACAGCTACCGTAACAATGACAGTAGATTAATATCTCCTTAATCAGCCAAATGAACATGACATACAAGGGTGACAGTTCAATTTTCTGCTAACAGATTGTGCCTATCAGAGGAGCCCTCTCTTCCAACGGCGGTTTATTTCTGGCATGGATCATATGGTTCTGGGAGGACCCCAGCTCCGCAGCAGCTCACAGATACCCATTAAGTACTTCACATAGCACATAGGTGTTACTCACCCGCCTGTCAGGACACTAGCTGCTTGGGAAATTAAATGGGTCTGACGTATGCAGCGGAGAAGCGCTGTCACGTGGCAGTGCAGCCCCAGCGCGTGTCCCCAAGCACACGCTGCCCCCGCCCGCTCTCTAGCGCGCTGGGCTTCGTTTGCCTCGGGACTTTCGGCTGCCAACGCGTGGATCAGACGCGGAGCCGGTCTCCTGGGGAGAGGCATAGGAAGCGAAGTGATGGTGGGGAAGCGCAGAGAGCATAGGAGTTTAGGTTGCAGTAATCCATTCTGCGTTGGCCCCAGAAGTGCTCACGCTCGGGGTTTGTTCGCGGGTGGGATTTCAGGGGCATCCAGTTTCTAGTTCTGAAATGTGATCTGTGGAGTCTAATTCAAATCTTTCTTTTTCCGCTTCCTGCGGCCTTTCAGCTCTAGTAACCCCTGCTACTGTCAAGGCGCAGACTGTGTGTGCGAGGCCTGACCCTGCCGCCAGGCGCCGAGGCGTCTTCAGCTCTCGGGGCCCGTTCTGCACCCCTTGCTGCTCCCCAGGAGCCGGAGTTCGCGGCATGAAGGCCGCTGAGCGACCCTCATCAGCCATCTCCGCATCTGCTTTTGTGGCAGCCCCCGCCCGGTGCCCTTCCCACCTGCCGGGAGGTGCTTCTTGCTGCACAGAGCCCACGCAGGCAGGTAACCCCCACTGCAGACCCCTGCAAACCCCTCTGCAGGCAGGGGTTTCTCTGCAGCCGACACCCGACTCATTGCTTTGCATTCTGGTTTTCTTACTGAACTTCTCTTGCACCACTCCCAGCAGCTTGTTTCACAGAAGACAAGAGATGAGTTTATTTTTGAAAGATGAAATGCAAGTAGTTTCAGTGAAAAGGTTCCCAGGACAAAATTAGCAATAAATTACCCAAACAACAGCATTAAAAGATGCCCATATGCTTGTAATTATGAAGCCAAATCCTTCCAAAGAAGGTTCTGTCATTTCCTATACTTGTTACAATCTCTATCATACAAATGTATTCGGTATTTTTATCATTTTTTTCCTTCTTATTACAAGTTTTGTCACAAGAATAAGTCATTAAGGTTTTATGACTAATAAATTCTCTAAATTACAGTCTAAGGATGCATTACTTTAATTTTTCCCTCTGTATTCTGTATTTTAATTGCCTAGCTATTTCCCACTTGCCTTTTTTTAATGACTCATTAGGCTTAAGGGGAAAGAATCAAATTTAGTCCATCTAAGATATTGCATCCAGTTTTGGACACCTCAGAAAAGAAGTGACGAGTTACGCTGTGGGTGAACGTATCGTTAGTGTCTTGAGAGAAGACTTTGAGGATTAAAGATATCCAAAACAAAACAAAAATCCTTAAGTGAGCTCTGGACCATGATTTACTGAAATCATTGGAATGATTATTTCTAATTAGAAGGACATTAAAGATGTGCATGTATTTTGTAAGATATTCAGAAAAGCCCTGGCAGGTGATGGTTACGTTTTCCCATTGCGCTGCTGCCGCCACGGACTCTGCCCTTTTTTGTATTATTTCCGCTACAAACTTTAAGACATTCGGTTTCCAACATGTGAAATAAAGTCATTAGTCTGAGGAGCTTTGGGGGCAACAAAATTAGTTCCAGAGAGTGTTTAGTCTCCTTTCAAATGTACAAAAACACTAGCTGTAATACACAATTTACAGCCTCAAAAATAGTAACTTAGCAGAGTGTCGCCTGCGTTTTCACTAGAGACCTCGCTGGAGGCAGGGAGCTGCTTCCGAAGGGCTCTCCGCGTGCAGGCCACGCTGCGGCCGGCGTCGCTTCGCGCCGACCTGCTCTCCGTGCTCCCTTTCCACGGATATTGCTGTAAAGACAGTCTGCTGGCGGCAGCGAGGGTGGTAACCAATGCTTGAAACCTGCGCGTTGGCGTCCGCGTGGGGAGCGCGTCCCAGGTGCAGCTGGGGGTTGTTCCTGCTGTCCCGGCAGTGCGGGGTGGCCGCAGGCTCTGCGGAGTCGAGCCCTGTGTTCCGGGGACAGCGGAGCTCTGTGTCTGGGGACACTGCATGGAGCCCTGTGTTGGGGGACACCGCGTGTAGCCCTGTGTTGGGGGACACCATGCGTAGCCCTGCTTTTGGGGACACCGCGTGCGTCCCGTGGCGCGAGGAGCGCAGCAATGCAGTGCAGAGGCACCAGGCAGAGCCAAGAGGTGGGTGCCGGCCGCGAGGGAGGTGCTGGCGTCCCTGCTCCTCACTCCTGCCCTGCTTCAAAGCGTCAGGCCTTCCTGCAGCACGTAAAATGTGCCCGCAGTGCCCTGCAGAGAGGCTCCGCATACGAGGGAAGCTCGTTTGATGGATTTAAAAAAAAAAATAAAAAATTTTGGTGGTTTAAAAAATTTTGAGGGGGACCTGAAGCAAGTTTAAAAGCCCATTGACTGCACCCTGGCAAAAGCATCTGTTCTACGGACATCAGTTTTGCACTTGTGAATATCTTGCAATCTCTCTAGAGGGAGGCAGAGAGCTATTTCTCTGTGAGGATGTGATAGTTTGTGTGTGTAGCACAATCAAGAGCAACCAAAAAGCACTCTTTGTGAAGTATGGTTCAGGTGGCAGCCCAGGTTATGCTAGTGGCAAAGTCCTTAAATATTCCCTTCCATCACCGGCTCAGCAGGGTTTGCTCTTGCAGAAACCACATGGCACTTTCCCTGCGATTGCAGATCTGCGATTGTAGCCCTTCCTGTGCTGAGCCGGGGGGTGCTTGGAGGAAACCTGCTCTGAATTGGCTTCTGTCTAATGAGAGCTGGAAGTCACAACCAAGTGGTGTAGCCCTCACATCTGTGCTTCCGGGATGATGGCTAATTATTTCCCAAATGCAGTAATTATTTAAATGCATTTCCCAATATTTTTCCTTCCTATGCTGACCACGAGCTGTTTGCTATGAATGTGTTCTCATGCATATTCAGTGGTTTCACCAGGGGCCTACTTGGGCTTCATTCACTAAGTCACAAATTTTGAAAATTGCTCAGTGCACTCAATGTGAGATAAAATCCTCTCTTATTGAGGCTGATGACAAAATGCCTGTTAGCTTCAGCCCAGATTTTCAGAAAAGCTTCCCTTCTCCAAAAACACTTTATTCAGATCCTAAACCAGCACAATAATCTGATTAGTAAGTAGTTTTTGTTTAGTATTCAGATTTGCAGCAGTGCAACCTGTTTGCATACATAGTGAGGCCTTTGCTTTTTGAAAATTAGAGTTATAATGAACACTGATGACTCAAATGTGGCCATTTCCTAAGTCCTGTGCGTTGCAAAGCCCTGCACACAGTGTGGATGCTGGAGCAGGTGAAATCTGGCTGGAACTCCTGCTTCTTAGGCTGATTAGAGCATCACGACTCCCTGTGATCTGACATTCGTCTCACTGCAACCCACGAGATGAAGAAGTCTGCAACTTGTTAGCTGGAAAAATCCATGCGAGTGTGTGGGTCACCCAGAGAGTTTGCAGGGGCAACCGTGCCGCAGCGTGAGTGGCCCCGGCTAGAGGACAGGCGTCTGCACGCGTGTTTGCAGACCATCTTTTCTCTCTGAGAATCCAAGGCCCAACGTACGCGTCTTGTTTAAGAGCAATTTTATTTCAGTTACAATTGAATATGACTATTATGCTAGAAAATGTGGCCTATTTCCTTTTACTAGTTAGCATTTAAAGGTGCTTTACAATTCAAATGAGCCATGCAATTAAAGGTGACATTGCCAAAACTGGACAGACTAAAATTAGACATTCCTGCTGTGTGTTAGAGCTTGGCCCGCATTTAGATCATGCTGTCTTTGGGCTGTACCTGTCTGCTCCAATCTTATGAGTCAACAGGATACTGAAATGTTCCAGAATCCTGTTCTTTCTGTTTTTCTGTTCTCTCTGTATTCCAGCATTACCCCATCCTTCTTTTCCGTTGTAGGATTTAGTGCTGAAGTGCGCACGCACATGTGTGCACACGTGTGCACACAAACACACATGCACAAACTGCGACGTTTCACCATTTTGCACTGCGAGCTCTAACTTCATTATTGCTACAACGTGAGCTCAGAAGTCCAACTGATCCCTGCCTCGAAGAGCGTCCAGCCCAGCCTGTGCTCTGGGGCTGCAGCGCCAGGGAGGCCTCGCCGGTGCCACATCCGCCACGCGAGCACCCAGGGTGCAGGTTACCCGGGTGGGTAACGCGGTCCCCGGGTGCTGCGGAAAGGGCCTTTCTGCCTGCGGACGGGGCAGTGGAGGAGCCCGGCGTGTGCCCGGCTCCGAGGAGGCCGCAGGAGGTCACTGACAGCAGTGGCAGCAGTACCCGGCGTTCCTGACGTGTCACCTTTTAAATTACCCAGGATCTTATTTAAATGTATAGCTCTGTGACCCCTAGGTGGCCACTAACATGGTTACTAGTTAATATTTGACTCTGTAAAGCGTTCTGCCATGGTTTGGGAAGGACATGTTGGTGTGAGAATCCCGAAAGGTTCTTCATGCACTAGCACACAAATTACAGTCAGAAGTGAGAAACAGCTCCCTGGAAAGGGCTGCTGTTCCGGCACACGGGATGGAGCCGCAGGGACGTTCTCCCTCACTCCAGGCTCGGCTCAGAGGGTTCAGTATCGACACTGCTCAAGTCAGTGAAGTCAGATAACTCCTTATTTAGCCCACTGCAAGGCCAGGCCTCCGCTGTGTATGAGATCACCTGCATTAATTCTCTCAGGCTGCTTTTGTATCCATATGGCTGAAGTGCCCTGTATGGCAGCATTCCTTTGTATCAGGTATGTGAGGAAGGAAATTGGCATCTTTGGAGGACAGCAGGTAAACTTTTAGTATTTTTAATACTGATGAAACCTGACCTGGGGGAGGCTGCCCAGAAGCCTGTCCACGGAGCATCTCCAGTGATGGAGACTCCACCATTGCTCCGAGCAACCTCTTCCAGTGCTCAGCCACCTCACAGAGGGCCACTTTTTCTTCAGTTTGGATGGAGTTTCCTGGGTTTCCGTTTGTTTCCGTCGGCATCACGGAGGCAAGTCAGGCTCAATCTTCTTTACAGCCTCCCGCCAGCTCCTTGTGCACGTTCATTAGATCCCCCTTCGGTCTTCTCTTCTCCAGTTGAACAGTCACAGCTCTCTCAGCCTTTCCTCATGTGACAGATGCTCCAGGCCATTAATTGTCTTAGTGGCCCTAAGTGTTTGCCTTCTGTGTTATAAAACAGCATATAAATATGCTAAAATCTGGCTGTATTGCCTGTCATTTTCTGAAATGCCTTTCACTACATCACACTGGAGTGCTAAACCCTGTCACGTGGAAGGTGCTTGTAACCATCTCATTCCAGGAGCAATGAACTTCTTTTAAAAACTAGTCACTTTTTTTATGGCACCGGTTACAAGATCGCAGTCTTTTCACACTGGGCCAGTCATTTGAATCCAGACCAGGTTGGTAGTTATGTCTGTTGAGTGACCTATATGAAAAGAGTTCTTGGTTTCGATCCAGTTCGTGATGGAAAGATGCCCAAGTTGCTGAAATGACCTTACCATCTGGCAGCGCTGCTCGCCGTGTCAGCAAGAGGCTGAGCTGGGAACGTGCCCGGAGCCAGAGCCCACACTGCTCCCACGGGTGGTCCCCTCAGGTCAGGGCTGCGCCGCGCTGGTGCTGGGGCACAGGGGAGCTTGCGGTGCTGGCTCTGCGGGACAGATGTGCCGAGCGCTGCCTCTCCTGCGCCCTTCTGGTGGCACCGATCCGACTCGCCGCAGAGTTTTTGTAGGTTAATAGGCTGTTGCTACAGAGTGAACACTTGAAAAAATTAAGGACTGCAATCTGATGCCAGATTCGGCTCCAAGTGCACAGGGCTTTTCTGTACAAGTAATTCCTGGAATGAACAAATACTTGCAGAATCTTATGGCAGTGCAAAAGTCACTGAAATTAGAGTGCACACATCTAAGGCTGAAGATAATGTAACGTTGAAACCCCCTCCTGCGGGACAGGGCAAACTCTCCTGCTCTTGCAGCCTTGAGCTCAAGGTTGATGTCTCATTCCAAAAGAGATGCCGCAGCCCAAAAAGTTGTTATGGATTTGATGTAAAAATTACTGCATGAGGTTCTTTGGTGTGTGCTGTGCAAGAGGTCATCCTAAGTCATCTTTCTGAGCTGGGCTCAAAATCTATGAATCAAGGGACTCTTTATAGTGCAAAGATTGACATGTGGCAATATTTCCTCCAGAGATTTTTATTGTCAGCAGTAAAATGCCCTTCTGCTTACCCTCTAATAGCTGCAGGCTTCCTAGCTGAGCTCGGAGCTCTTTCAGAGGCTGGGGTTGGTTTGTATTAGCGCTTTTGGTCGAATTCCCGAAGCCCCTGCAGCCACCACCCCAGCGTGGCCATTCCGAGGTAGCCACTGGACTCTGATGCGACAAGCCAGGAGTTCCCAGGCCGGCTCTCCCCCACCTCTGCCATCGTGTCAGCAAGTGCAAATATATTCCCTGACAGAAAGACATACGAATCCCAACTGTCAAGAAGCAAAGCAGTTTTTAAACTTTAACGAGCAGACAAATAGAAATAAAATACTAAGAAAGTGGGAAAAAAAAAAAAAAAGGCAAACATGGTTTTTATTTTGGCATTCTGGAGGAAAAAGTGTTTATGCTAAATAATAAATAAGCGATACAATGTTTTTACAGCTTCTTTCATATGCGTCAATATTTAAAACATGCAAAAACATGGAAGAGGCATTTGCTAAGTACAAAAAATAGAATTTATTTTATGTACAGAGAGCAAGATGGAGATAACAGAGAAATGCATGTTTAATGGATTGGTGTTCACAGAAGGGAGATATTTCCAAGTGCGAACATATTTGTAGACAAACCAATCTGACAGGTTCGCTCGGGGAAGACGTATTGGCGAGGGAGTTGGCCTGGGAAGCAGGGTTTTGTTGCGAGGGTGTTCGCTGGTGCAAACGCTGCCTGTTGCTTTTTGGCAGCCAAGCTGCCGACTCCCCCAGCTCTCTTGGAACCCTCAGGTCTGGGCTTTGGTACCCGAGTCCTTGTTGTATGGGGCCAGAAAAAGGTACCCAGCTTCTTTTCATACTTTTTTCTTTTTTAAAGCTAGAAGAGGCCAATAATTATGACTCCTTAAATTGATTTTTAAGCATGAGAAAGAGCAAGAGAGAGAGAGAGAGCAACAGAGGTACAGAGAACTGTACAGAAAAAAATGTGGAGTTTTTTTTTTTTTTTTTTTTTTTTTTTTTTTGCCTAACATACACCACAGAGGCAGAGTATTTCTTTCAGCATCGTAACAGGTATTATGCACAATTCAGTTATGAAGTAGACTTAGCAGAAGTCATTCAAGCTGCAGAAGCTGCAGATGAACCAGAAAATAACTCAAAAGATCTGGAGTGGATCTCAGGATATCCGGGTTCAACCTGCTCCCCTGAGACTTTTCCATTTACACTTTGCCCCCCATCCCTACATGGTAACATTTTCCTCGCTCCTTTTTGTGGAGACCTGTTTCTCACTGCTGGTGTTTGCAGCGTGTGCTGCGGTGGGGCCTGCCCTTGGCCGAGGCCGTTCCTGCTGGCAGAGGTGGCTGCCGTGCCGTGGTGCGGGAGAGGAGAGGTTTTCGCAGGGCTGAGGGTGCGGTGGAGGGACAAGGGACATTCCCCAGGGCTAGCGGGGCCTGCTCCTCTGTGTTTGGAAGCAGCTGGAAACATGGGCAGAAAGGCCTGGTGCCACGACTGGCAAAGTCTCATTATTCACTGTTCTGTGGCTTAACATTTAAGGCTTGTTTAACTGTTTTTTTTTCCCTGACTTTTGATTTCTGTTTGCCAGCTTCATATTTTATTGCAATATTTATAGTCCATATGTTGCACATAAAACACCATCATAAAGCTTTTTTGCTTCACTCCTGGTGAAATAAATGATGATATTATTATAATAATTTCAGAGGTTTATCTGTTCTATAAAGAAAAAGACCTGTGGCTGTTTGAACCATCAACCCAGGCTGCTTTTACAGCTTTCTGGAGTTGCAGTGACCTCATGGAGCTGCTCAAACTTTTGGTCCAGTTCCCAGCTGGGTTGGGCATGCAGAGCAGCGCAAGCACCCATGGGATGCAGCCTGTTCCCCCGTACACAAGGAGATGCAGGTTGTTCCCTGAGCACAAGGAAATGCAGGTTGTTCTGCATGCACAAGGAGATGCAGGTTGTTCCCTGTACACAAGGAGATGCAGGTTGTTCCCTGTACACAAGGCCATACAGGCTGTTGTTACACGTGCAGCCTGTCTCACCTCTGATCAGAAGGCAGCCTTGGCTCGGTGTTGCACATATTGGTGTGCGCTTGTTGTATTTTATGGTACTTATTCCTACAACACGGCACGGCCTGCTGAGCCCTCACCAGAGGGGTGCGGCGCTCCGGCCTGGTGCATAAGCCCGTGGGCTGCAGGAGCTGCGCAGCGCCGCGCGGCCCCTGCGCAGGAGCACGGCCGCTGCCGGCGCTTGTGTGCGGCCCTGCGGAGCTCTGCCTCATGTACTGGGTGGCAATGCAAGGGAGACACCTGCATTTCGCAGGCTGCCTGCAGGTGTTTTTAAAGTGTTGCCTAGGATGCATTTCAGTGAGAAAGAATTAGCTGCTGAAGAGGTTTCCTTCCTCGTGGCTGTTACTGCACTGTATGGATTGCAGTGGTTCCCTGCAGCAAGTGCCGTGTTTCTTCTTGGCTGACGTTATTGGAGGTGCTGGGTACGTTCTGATCCCCTAACTGAAAAGGCAGGGAATCATTTCCAGGCCTAGGATTAGCCAGGGCTTCATGTGAGGACAAAGCAGGAGGGACTTCTGGACAAGGATGAATCTAAACGTGTGGGAAGCTAAGGACCCAAATCATGGGTTAGTCCTCTCAGCAAGGACATAGACAGGAAGAGGAGCAAGGATGTGATTGGGAAGATCAGGGCCAAATAAGTGTACATCTGTTTGGTTATATAGATTTGTGCATGCATTAACACTCACAAGCTGTAGAGATAAATTTAAAAAACCCTGGGCAAACAACTGTAATGTACTGTAGACTTACAATATATTTTAAAAATTAATACTTGAACATGAAATTGCTTTATACAAGAATGAAACCTTTTAGAAACTTCTCCATCCTAGGAAAAAAAGAAAGATAATGAATAATTCAGCTATGTACCAAGAAAACCTATTTGCAGAAAAAGTGGAAAATAAACCTGAGTGGGAAGTAATCCAGACCACCTATGAGAATCTGGTTTAGGAATGATAAGGATAATGCTGTATATAGCATGCAATTCTCTGTAATATTTTATTATTAGTGTTATTTAGCATCATTAATCTTATTTGGTATAATAATGCCAAAGAATCATGTATGTTCCCACTGTGACAGGTCCTTTAGAAACCTGGAGGAGGGAGGGCCTGTCCTCCAGATGCTGGCAACCTCCCTTGTCAGGAACGGCAGAAGGAGGGGATTGCACACACACAGACAGGTCCTCATGCGCTAACGCGGCGCACGAATGGCACTGGGATAACACTGTGTTCAGCTGGGCTCTTTCAGTGCAAGAAGCGTAAACACTGACAGAGACACTCTAGCGCAGAGGACGAATTCAGCAGCACCTCTCGCTCTGTGAAACTTGCTTGCACTGTTGTCCTGGGGTCCTTACTGTAAGTTTGCCTCCTGGTTATGGGTGTCTTGGAAAGGGGGCCTTGAGCCCTCCAGCACCCTCCGGCCTTGCCCCAGGCCGCTGCTTAGGACGCTGCCCTGGGGTTTGGCTGGGGCTCCGCAGCAGAGGAGCGGGGCTAGGGAGGACCCTCTCACATGCAGCATAGGCCCCAAATGTGCTCTGTGAAGAAATGAAGGCTTCGGTAATTCCAGAATAACCCTGCGACGTACGCCGGTGCTCAGCCTCTACTGACGTGTTCAAATAGTGCTGTAGGATTTAAAGGGTTTTTGAATCAGTTGGTAGCATTTTAGACCAAGCTACACCTTTGGAAACCCTGCTGTCTCTTATCTGTTATAGCTTCAAAGAGGAAGAACCAATCAATGGCGGAAGAAAAAGTGATCCCAAAACTCCAGAGCAGCGGTGGGCAGCGTGATCCGGCTGGTGGATCAAGGTCGTTACCCTGCCCAGGGCTCCGCACGGGCTGAGCTCCTGGCACGGCAGGACAGTGCGGACAGACTGCAGTGCTTCGTGTGCCGCCGGGTTTGTGCCCCCTCCGGCAGCCCTGAGCCGAGGTGGGATGGACTCGGATGGGAAGTACTCCTAGTCGGAAGGACTTGGACGGGGGATGCTCCTAGTAGGAAGGACTCAGACAGGGGGCACACATAGTAGAAAGGGCTCGGAGCGGGGCTACTCCTAGAAGGAAGGGCTAGGATGAGGAGGTACTCCTAGTAGGAAAGGCCCGTGTGTTCCCGTTTGTCCGCTTTCTCGAGGCGTACACTCCTTCGCTGCCCTTGAAACAACCTGGCCAGGGCTGTGTGGTCCGTCTGGGGTCCGATGCTGTTCCTGATTCACGCGGGGCGCTGTGCGCAGACTGGGCCCTTTCTCTGCCATGCTGTAAAAGAGCTGGTCTTGCGTACTCTGCTTTGGAATGAGCCCTGCGGAGGAACAGGCTCCATAAAGTTTTTATAAGCCATATTTTATAAGCTATAGTGAGTTGAACGAAAGGCGTTTTTTTGCGCGTGTGTGCGTGCATATGATTCAGAGCTAATACACTGTGCAAGCAATTCAGCTTGGCAAAGAAGGTTGGACCAAAGTCCCATTTTCTGTAGAAGTTGACCTGTAGGATGTAGATCAGAGTGAAGTCTAAGGGGACTAGTGTGGCAATAATTAAAGAGGCATCATATTAAGAAACCTAATAGCTTTAGAGGAGGAGAAAGAATCTCCTTGTCCTAGCCCACCCTGTCCTCTAATGATGCAATATGAAGATTTTGCAAGTGAAGGACCAACCTTTTCCAGATTAAATTTTGTGGGTTTAAAGAATTTCTTGTAAGAAATACTCATAAAGTGACTGTGCTTTATGTATCAGATTTATTACCCTTACTCTAATTATGAAGGATGGTGTAGGTATATTAATGCACTCCTGCTGGGGCAGAGTGGGGGTATGAAAGAGAAGGCAACGCAAGGCATGGATTCTTTTTTTTTCTGCACTGAAGACTTACTGCAGTAAAGTGCAGGGCTGTTGTAGCTGTGTGTGCCTCTGAATGCAGAAATCCATGTATTGCATGCTGCCACATTTATGCATCTTTGAATCTCATAGACTTGTAGGAAGATTCTACGAGGGCACAAGATTCTGGTTACAGTGCAGCCTTCTCATAGGAACATCGTCTGGAAATAGGCTTATGTTTTCACTCATTGGAAATTAAATGACGCATTTATTTATTAACATCTTATGCTAGGATGTTCATCCACTTCTTGCTTGAAATCTACTTTCTCAAAGAAGGGGTGTTGCAGCCTCCAAGAAATTAAAACATTTCTGCCCCCCAAAATGGCAGCTGTTTCACACAGCACAGGCGAGTGTAAACTGTTCTGTTCAAATGAAACTTCAGCAGGAATTCAGGCTTCTGGAATTTCTCAAGTTGGAGAATGTCTCTAATACCTCTGCAGCAGGAGGGTGCCATGGGAACTTTAACGAGCATGTGTGGTCAAGAACTCCATCTGACATCTTACATGAAACTAAGCTCTTCTAGTGGTACAGTGAAACAATCCCGTATCACTCACATTTTTATAGTCCATTTCTGGGGACTTGGAGACCTGCGTGGGTGGATTTTACAGCTGTGCGGGTTTCCATAGTGGGCTTCATACAAAAGCAGACCGGCTTGAAATATTGTGAGAATGGAGGCTGTGCCGTACGCAGGTGTTTTGCTTCTGAAAGCAGGGAGGTCAGTGAGGGAGGCAGCTGCAGAGCAGTCGTCTCCACAGCTCGGGCTCCGGCTCCGCACGCGGAGCTCCTGCATCCACAGACCCAGCGCGCGGCCAAGGACGCGCCGCGGACGGCACGCGGGGACCCACTGCCGCAGTAGCGCGGCCTCCCTTCGCCATTGGGTTATTTACCACAGTAGGACCAGTTTTCTCAGGGGAGCATTTTAAATTAACCTAAAACACATTCTAGTAGCTTGGATTTCATTTTTTTTTTTATGATTCCAAAATGAGTCATATTGTGACAAACAGTAGAATACAGGAAGCTTGTGCTGATGAGCAAGCGACAGGCAGCAAACCTTCCCAGATAAAACTGGCTCTGTGGGCTCTTTATTTGAACTTGTTTTGCCCTCGGAGGCCGGGCTGTAGCTGTGGTGTTAAACAGCAGCGGGCAGCGTCCGAGGGAGGCCGAGGGGACACGGCCCCTGCCTGGCTTGGGCACCTCGCTCTGGATGTGGAAGCTCTTCCACAGCCGGCAGAGGTGCTGGGGAAAGTCCTGCCGGGGGAGCAGGTTATCCGTGCAGGAGCGGCCAGGGGCCAGGAGCCCTGTGGGGCCAGGAGCCTGAGCCGCATGGTGCTCTGAGCGCGGCCGGGGCTGCAGTTCTGCAGAAACGCAGCACTCCGAGCGCACGCTCCTAGCTCCCCAGCCCAGGCTCCATATGGGAATTTTGCTTGTCGGACAGAGTACATAGCGGTAGCTACTTAGGAAAATTGTTGACATGATTCACACTGACATCCTCAGCTTAGTGTAGCTGAAAGCAAGCATGAAGTAATCCTGAGTCAGGCTGCACAGGCGCCGGACATTTTAAATGTAGCCATTTAAAATGCTTTCAGAATTTAAGTTTTTAGGAGTAGCATGTTCTGTCCTTACTCTCCAGTCTCAAAGTGAGAAATGTCTCCATCTTCCTCCATCCTTTCCCTGCAAGGAAGACCACTAGGCTGTTCAGATCACAAGAGTGCAGCAGCAGCAGCAGTAGCAGCAGCAGCAGCGAGAACACAAGACCTTGGCCCATTGAAATACACCGTGCTCTTTGATGTGTAAAAAACATGTGTAAAAAGCTTATTGTGGCTCAGGGCAGAATTCTGCTGTGGAAGCATTTCATAGACTTGTGTGTATAATGGTAGAAGTGGCAAGAGAGGAGAGAATTCGGTCTCGATATTTTGTAGCTAAAAGAAAAAGTTAACATCATTCCACAACAGTAATTTAGAGGCAGGCAGGATTGTGGCAGTTGTAAGGAATATTACCTGCTATAAAGTTTGAGTGGTGTTGAATTTACAAAAAGCGCCTGATGTAAAATCATATTGTCAGGAACAATTAGCCATGGTGCATAAAAAACCTCTTATAGAGATTACACTTCCCAGATTGTTTTACAGAAAAACTTTGTGTTAATGTTATGCTTTGAATGCCTTTTGCCATGAAACATTTAAGAAACAACAGTTTATAGTCTCAGATCTTTATGGTTTGGAAGAGTGAACACTCCCCTCATGCTAGGCCAAATTGGTGTTTTAAATTCAGGAGAAACTCCATGAAGTTATAAAAAGGAGAGAATGTCCTAAGAAGAAAGTGGTCAAATCATTCCAAGATGTTATGGGTTTAAGGGTTTTTTTGTGTTTTTTTTTTTTTTTTCCTACGGAAAATTTTTCGTGATCCTGGGCATATGGTCAAAAAACACAGAAGTGAGATATTTTTAGACAAGCGCATTTGGTATAAAATTACCCACGGCGGTGTGTACCCGGGGAGAGCCCGGTGTACGCGTCGCAGCAGGGCGGCGCTGCGGCAGGGAGCGCCTGCGCGGGGCTGCTGCAGCGCCGGAGGGGAGCGGGGCGGCCTCTCCTGCTCGTGCCCTGTCCGTCCATGCACTCTCCCTGCTCTGGAGGCCCCACGTGCTCCCGAGGGAGAGCTGCTGCCCGTTGGATGTGTTGCCATGTCGGGGCAGGAGGCTTGGCAGGTGCCGATGGTCCTCCTGGGTGCCCCCACAATCGCACACCGTCCTGTGGGCAGCTGCCAGCCTGCAGAGGGGCAGCGGGGATGCGGTGCCGGTGGCCGAGCTCTGGCTGGCCCTTCCCTCGCCCGCGGGCGGCACTTCTGGGGTGCAGTCGGAATCCCTCCCCCTGGCTCTGCGCTGGCGGTGCCCGGGGGTTCTGGCCCAGTCCTGCAGCTCAGACTCATGTGAGTGATTTAGGATCCAACTTTCTATGATCTGCTTGCAGGTTTTTCCAGCCTTGTCAGCACGGCAGCGCTAAGGCATCCCTGGCAGCTCCGACTGGATTCTGTTTGGCCTCACGCATCATCACCAGTCTTGCCAGCTAATTCAGGCTGAGGGTGATGATGTGTGAGGCGGAGAAAGCACAGCCCGGCCTTCAGGTGCTGGGCACCGTCACCACAAAGGCAGGCAGGAAAATGTTGTTTCCATTTGTGCACTTGAGCAAGCGTGACCTGGGAATCCTCGAGTCTGGAAGAGCCCCTGGGTTGCAGCGAGCGTTGGTGCTCAGCCACCAACGTGCGCGAATTACCGAGCAATGACTGCGGCAGCAGAGCTGGGTCCTTGTGGGCCGTATAAAAGCAGGAGGGCACCCAAGGCCAGCAAGAGCCTTCAGCAAAGAGGTCTCTTTGGCTGGGGAGGAGCAGAGGGGCCCTGCGCGCGGCTCGGCGGCTGCGGCCAGCTTGGCGTAGCAACGGGGACAGAAACTGTCTGAAAGCTCCGGGGGGACACCGGGGCCTGCCCGCTGCCTTCGCCCAAATTTCCTTTCATCAGCTGCTCTGGAAGACGCTGCTTTCCCACTGCAGGGGCGGCGGGAGGAGCCTCGTGAGCAGGTGCTGGTGAAGAGCCTCTCCTCTGCCGTCGTCCCCGCTGCAGCCGAGGCAGGCGCTGCAGGGCTGCGCTCGGGCAGACCGAGCCCTGTGCCCCCCGCTGCCCGCGCACCGGGTTTGCGGGACGAGTGTGCGGGATAGCTCCGGCCGCATGGACGTTTCACTGTTGTGTTTTGCTCCGTTTGACTGGTGATGGACACACGACTATTTTTAGGAGTGGCCAGCAGCACTCCTGGCATTAGATAAGTAAATGTACACCAAGATGAACTCCGAGTGGTATTTCTAGCTCCAGTCACCCCATATTAGGAGATATGGGACCAAAAATAACTGCAAAAGCCCATAGCTGTGCAGAGAACACAATATAAAATGCAGACCAGGAAGCAGACTGAGGCAGGATCATCGATAATGCTTAAAAATCCTGATCCGTGTGGTTTCTGGCGAGAAGGGGAAGGCAAAGCTCACAAGCTCCTAGACGGTGTGTGCAGGTGGGCACTGTGTTTACAGCCCCGAGCTCTCCCTGCGACACTGCTGTTCACTCCTGTGCTCATCAGTTCAGTTATAGACCCCAAAATCTCATCACAAAGGATTTCCTGCGAAAAAAAAACACGTCAACTGTGCTGGTTTGTTAAAACGTATATAAAATTAGAAGTAAGATTGAAGTTAGGCATCTATACCATTAAGATGGAGTTCCTCCAGAGCAGAACTGGAGTGACAGTATTTCTTTCAATTTAAGATTATGTGATGCATTAGCTTGGTCCCAGAAGCTACAGTGTTTCTCTCATTTATGTGGCTTTGATCTAAAAGCTGTTTATTTATGTTTTATTGAACTATAAAACATCCAGTAAACATACCTTATGCTTTTATGGTGTTCTGCATGAATTCTGTCATGAAAATGTCTAGGAAAAATAATGAAGATCTTTATCGTACTGCTGCTGGTGTCTTCCTTTGGCAATTCCTAAGCTTTGTGTTTCTGTCTCGATGGCTGTAGCGTTCCTAAGGCTTGCAGATGTCTTGCCTGCTAAGCATCTGTAGATGGAAGTTTTTCCTTGCGCAACCAATCCCGGTGGAATGGTACTGTGCTACTGAGAGCAGTCTCCGAAAACAAGGATTTGGGACACTTGCTCTTTGGAAATGCTGCTTGCTGGGTATCTGCTGTAGCCCTCTGAAGGCCTTACTGTGGTGATGGGAGTTGCTTTCTATGTCCAGACACTTGTGACAAGGTGATTTGGCTATAGGACGTGCTCCTTATTTGCAGTATCCTACAGCAGCCAAAGTGCTAGAGACACTTGAGGCAAACCTGGATCACAGGCTCTCTGCCCCAGTTGCTCTGAATTCCTGCAGTGGGGCTGGATAAGAAATCCAAGGCCTGTGGAATAGCAGTAATACCCTGTAGTACGTAACGGCCTACATAACTTCCTTCCTAGTTTTAATATTATCAATGCTATTTTAATAGAACCAAGAAGATAATCCAGGCAGATGAAATGCAGTGTGGGCCTAGTCGTTCTGAACTTGCATGAGGTTAATTGAGCAGCAAAGGTGGCCCGAGGGCCGAGCTGGGCAGCCGGGAGCTCTGAAGGAGCTGCTGCAGGGAAACCCCCTCCTTTCTGCTGCAGAGATCCACGCTCCCTGACATCCCTCGGGAACGTGTCGACTTTTCCACGGACCCCTGCAGGGATCCTGTCCCTATAGGAGGAGCTGCTTCTGGCACAAGGGACCTGCTTCTGGCTATGTCTGCCTGGGCCAGCTGCTGGGTCCGGGAAGAAAATAGCCCAGCTGTTACTAAAGGTGCTCTTTAGTGTTCCTCTTAACGTCCCCTTCTAGGGAGATGTGAGAACTGGGAAACAGGGTCAGCACATGAGCTGTTTGAGAAAAGGGAATTGCTACAAATAAAAACTTTCTGGGCTGTGTTTGGGGAGAATGTGGAGTTTTAAGAGTGGCCAAGCATGGAAAGTTAAGTTCTCTTTATGATATCCCTTCTTACCATTTCCGTTTCTTACGGTTACTCTTCCATCCTTTTTCAGGAAAGAGAGTCTTTTCTGCTTGCCATGCTGGAGACAGAAGCACTTCCGAGTGAAGCCCCCATTTACCAAGCAGGTTAGTTTTGTGTGCCTGAGAAGATATGAGAGTTATGAAAGGTACAGAGTGTTTCAAGCAGAAATGTTTACGGTCCGGTATTTCAGAAATACAAGACTGCACCAGGCAGGATCTGGGGCTAACACTGATAGATCCTTCTGTATGATCTGTGCACTTTGGGTTACTCTGAGACCAATGTGCGCAAGTCCCTTCTGGGGTCTGAGGCAGGAGCAATTCATAAATGTGAAAGTTCTCTTCCTTTCCATTAGAAGAGAGAGCGAAAGGCTAAGTCCGTTTTACAGTCGTCTTTGTACCAATATAGTTTGTATGTTGCATTTGACCTCCTGAAACAAGGTTAAACCACAAAGATCCCCTTGAGAAGTTGCTATTCATCTTTTATATGTGAAGATTTTCAAGTATAGAAAGGGGATAAACCTAATACGGTGTTTAATGGAAAAAAATTATGACACCAACAACACATCTGTGTCTGTAATTTCACAGGTTTTCTTTCTGTATATTTATATATGTATATATGTATAATTTAATATCAGCCTCAGGGTTGTGGTCTCAGATGTCATCAGCCTGCAGGAAACTGGATCCTTGGACTAAGTATCAGATGAGTTGCTAATGTTTGGTAGAAAAGCAAAAAACATGCTTTACGTCTCTGTTTTATGGCTGTTATTGAAGTAAGAATTTGCGATTGTAACCTGACGCTTGCCTCACCAACATGTTTTCATTATTGTCGGGATAATTGAAAGTCCAGGCAAATTTGGATGTTAGGAGTATTAAATGTGAAAGTCTTAGTGGTCAGCACAGCTGAGTGTTGAGGTGGTTCAGATTAAGGATGAACATGTTTCTCCATTTTATGTGGGCTTAAAGATTGTTTTTTCCTCAGCGCCGCTGCTGCAGACAGAGGCTGATTACCGGGTACCGAGTTTGTTTCCAGGTCTGGCATCCAGCATCCCCGGACCGGCACACGCGAGCGCTCCGGCTCTCCTGGCTTGGGAGCGCGAGCGTAGCCCCTCGCAATCACTTTGCAGCAATCCCGAGCACAACATTCCCAGGAAGAGCAGTGTGTTTCCCTCCTGTCCTGTAAGGAAGTGTGCAAAGGGGAGAGAAGTGGGACTGTGGTCCTACCGCAAAAAGAAGCCCTAACATTTCTGTCCTTTTTCTAGCAGTTCTTGTAGAAACTCATGTGTCTTTCTTCTTGTTGACCAGTGACATGGGCAGTCCTGGTTCAGTTCATGGGTTCCAGGGTCATTAATAAATAAATAAAATGGTTGACAGAAGGTGACATTTGTTGAGAATCATCCAAGATCTGAGAGGAGAGATGACGGGACCTAATGTGAAAGGTGGCCCTCCATGTCAGGGTGAGACATGATGATAGAAGTACCTCTCTTTATCATAGTCTGTGGATATACACGTGATTTCAGTCCACAGGAGTTATTATTTTAGCAGCTTCCCCACTAAGTTCACTCAAAACCTGACATGTATAGAGGAAGCTAAGTGAGGTTTATAAGCTAATCCTTGTTAAATGGACGTAACTCGGAAATTAAACCAAACAAAAACTTTGGGCAGCTTTGAAAAATGCCACAGACTTTTTTTTTTTTTTTGCCAGATTTCTGAATCCTTTAATTAGATGCACATGTCTCCAGTGACTCAAACCCAGGATATGATCATTCATTAATCTTCACAGGCCAGGGCAGCTAGTTCAGCGCAGCGTTGAGCCGCACAGCGAGCCGGCGCTGGGCGCTGTGAAAGCAGAGCTGCTTATTGCTGACCCACTGCTTGGGTAAAAAGCCTTTGAACAATTGGCAAAAGCCAACTCCGTATTTGAGTTCTGCAAGGAACTAATTACTTGCCTGGACTCTACCCACATACCAACTTCTACCCCATAAATCCACCGAACAGCAGGCATCCATGGAAGTCCTCCACATTTCTTTTTTGAATCAGGCTCTTTATGTATATCTCAACTTGCTAGTGGAAGATTCATGGCCTGAGCTGCCTTAAGTGTTTTTGTTATGAATAGGAACCCTTAAACATTTCCTTCTCATTTAATTTATCATCTTTTTCAGGCTTTCAGCACTGCGTACAAGCTAGAAATAATGGAAGGAAAAGTTTGTCCCTGAGAAAAGGGTCCTATAATAATAAAACATAAGCGGAAAAAGGAACAAGGGACTGTTTGCAAGTTGGGAATATTTTTATGGTGTGTGACGGCTCCAATGCAACCTGGTGTCTCTGCGCATTGACTTGGTTCCATCCCAAGTATCCTGTTGGACACAGATGGGGAAAAGAGGCCAGGGAGCTGGGCCTGGGCCTGCGCTGCTCGCTGTGGAAATGTCTCATGAGGATGAGCACCCCTTCTGCCAGGCTCTCCTTAATTAGTTATCAGGCACTGGTGATTTGCTTGCACTAGTGTCTTCTGTCCATGTAGGCTGAGGAAGTTAAAGCTGTATTTTGAGTTAGGATTCAGACAAATCTGTTAAAAGGAAACAGAGTTGAAAACACTGACTTCCTCCTGGTCAGGCCTCACAGCCATAAACCTGCGGAGGTTGCACTTGCAAAACGATTATGGATTTGCTAATACTTCTGGTGACTCTTATTTTTCAGCTTAATTTGTCCACTAGATTCATAACAGAAAATACAAAGCGTGTTCACATCAAATGTGTTGTTTATTATATCTTAAACAGAGTAACAAATGATGAACTTCCAAAAAATGCAACTGGTATATAAATGTTCCAATGTAGACAGAAGCCCCTAGAGTATGTGGTGAGGAAGACTTGTGTACTGATGATAATGTTCTGAGCAAATGCTGTGTGCAGCTGGGCCGCCAGGTAAGGAGCCAGACTACCGTGTTCAGCTGCGGACAGAACTCCGCTCGGGGCAATTTTGACAGGGGCCTTGGTTAACAGCAGCTCGGGATGGCAACCACTAATCCATCAGCAGAGTTCGGAATTCATTTCAGCTATTGCGGAGTTTTAGCACAATAACATTGTTATTGCTGGAGGATGTCCTTCAGGTCATTAATTTACATTAGAAATGCCTTCAAACAGGACATCGTGCACAGATTCCTCCATGGGTTTCAGGGCTTAAATAAGCTTAAGAAATAGTTGCTGCCAGAAGTTGTTTTTGCATCGCTGCTTGCAAGTTGTGTAATAGCTGGCTGCGGTTGTCAGAGGTGGCACGGCAGTGAGAGGCAGGACATGCATTCTTAACTGGGCTAATTATTACTGCTAGTGGTTTTTGAAGGAATAGTGTGTTTGTCTTGTTCTTCATAGGGTTGAAAATATATATATAAAGATGACAGGTAGAAATTGTTTGTTAAAATGATCTGATAAGTACCAGTCAGCTTGAAAGTTAGAATCTATAGTTTGGACCATTGCTCTTTGGATGGAGAAGACTTCTAAAATGTGAGGATAATATTGAGATGTGGATATTATTGAAGGTCAACCTGGGTGCTTCTGCTTACAACAGCTGAAAAGGTTGTATGTTGAGAGCACGAATATGAATGGACAACAAGTGGAGCTCCGTGCTGTGGCTGTGGCAGCCTTTTTGCACTGTTTAATACCTGTGATATGAGTGGCTTAAAAATTTGGCCCAAAGCTTCGTAAGCAACTGTGATGCAGGGACCAGCAGCAAAGACTCAGTGGCATTTACTTAGCAGACCTATTTTGTCAGTTATAAATTTCAGTTTTTAGTGAATTCAGGCAAGTCTTTGGTTGGCTGAATTTCCCCCTTCAGAATTAGGATTACCTCAGGTCCACAGCCCTTCAAGAGCATTTTAAACACAGATCTTGTTGAGCTGCCAGTATTGCAGAGACCTATAGACATCCTGCGTTGAGTTGGGTGTTCAACACAATGCAGGCAAAGCTTCCTGCAGAGGTGGGTCCTACCTCGTCCCAGAGCAACCATTCATTTGGGGCAGCTCTGCAGTTCTCTTGGAGTTGGGTTGGAATCCCTCTGCGTCCTCAGGGAGGCGATTCTTCCTGCATTTGTGCCCTAGATTTGGTGTTTGGTGACTGTTGGGGCTTCCTGGACAAGTCGCTCGTGAGCAGTGGAAGAGAGGCCTTGGCGGGGTGGCTGGTGCGGAGCACAGCCCGTCTCGCCCTGTAGCACGCGGGAAGCTGCAGACTGGCCCGTCGGACACAAACCCGCTTGGTTCCTTCCTCTAACCACCTCTGTGCACCAGGGCTGTCTCAGTCCTGCCTGTTGTCTTCAGCTTTCTTGGTTAAATGGGGAAAAGAAAGCTCCTTGGCAGCCTGCCCGTGGAGCCCCCAGCCCTGATTTATTGTCACTGAAAGCAGCCGCAGATGGTGGTGGGGCCGGAGCTCTGCAGCCAATTAGGGAGCCCCATGCCGGGAGCCCTGCTCTGCTCGCCTGGCACTGGGAAGAGCGCGGGCTGAGGGCAGCGGGGCTGTGCCCTGAAAAGGATTTGAAATGAATTTTAGAAAGAGGAAAAATAGAATTTAACATAGGCTTTTTAAAAAAAAAAAAAAAAAAAAGACAAAGCTGAGTGGCTGGAGGGCTGGAGCCTTGTTTGATGGCAGGGCAGCTTGGCTCAGATACTGAGGACTTCTTACAGGTTTCTGTTTTTTTAGATCTGTCCTAATGGACCTTAAAATTCCTTACTGAAACTCACCCGGGCAGTGCATGTGCCTGAGCGCGCCCGGGCCTGGCAGCTTAGCGCGGGGTGGCCGAGAGCCTCGGGGAGCCCCGTGTGCTCGAGGCGCTCCCAGGGCCTCCCGGCTCTTGCTGAAACAGAATGGAGCTCGTGGATCCTTTCTGTCTCAGACATGCTGAAAGTCAAGGGAGCCAGATTGTAAAATATTGGTGACTTTTTTGGTTAGGTGTTTTGGGGGGAGGTTTTGTTTGCTTTTGAGATGTGACCATTGCATTGTGTGTGTTCTTGCATAACCTTTGAATAAAGGTATGATTACTGTCCTTTGCACAGTTAATAGGAAATAATAGGGAAAAATGCTTAGAGTTTTTGTTTAATTCCTGTATTTTCTGATCTTGATATCTAGGCTTAAAAGTAGCCCGTAGTAGTCCAGTGGGGAACTCTCCAAATGAAGTGCAAAAGCCCATATCAACATTTGACCAATTGGCCTGAATTGCTTATGTTTACAAGCAAGATCAGAGCCCATTAGCAACCAATATTAGATTAATTAAAACTCAACATTATATAATGTGGGTTTTTATTTAAATTCTGGAAGCAGCTTGCTGCTCTAAAGCAGAGCCCCTCTTGCTGCAGCACGGTCAGGCAGAGGATGTGTGAGGGGGATCTGCAGTTCGAAGGTTTATCTGGAGAGCAATCTGATGCAGTGGCCCCAGAACAGGCGGATGAAATCTGATAACCAGGCTTTACTCAAAAACTTAATAGCAACATAAAAGACTTTATTTTCTCTTTTAAGGTTTGAAATGCATTTCCTTATGAAAATGTGGTGTTATGTTACCATAAATGCATGAAAGGATTTTGCAAGCAAAGCCTTCAATAAAGTAGCTCGATACGGCTACTGTGTCCTAGGGACAGTTGGGGTAGGTGCAGTGGGACACATCAGAAGGCCAAAAAAAGGCACCCAAAGTTAATTTAAAAAAGAAGTTTGAATATTGGAAAGATTCCCCACTTATGAACTAGAGCTAGCCAATCTTCTGTGGGCCAAGTGAGAAAGTGCCCTCTGCATTGGCAAAATAATGTTTTGTTTTCAGTTTGAAACCCTGGAGAGAGGTTGTTTGGTTTGTCTTTGCTTTGGTTCCAAAGTGAAGTTTCTCACCCCGAGCAGGAAGGGCCGTCACCACCTGGGCAAGTACAGAGTGCTTGAGGTGGCCTTGTTTTGCAGGGGGAAATGTTGTGCAGTGGCAGAAGTGACAGTGCTGGGTGGTGATTTCTGTATTTCTGGTTCCCTTCTGAAGTGAGATGACACTTAGTGAAAATGGTTTCCTAGATTTCATGAGGGAATTGTGTAACGTTTGGCCAGTTGAGTGTTGTAGACCCATTTCTGCAAGCCACGAGAAACCATAACAAATAAGGTTGACCCAGGCTGCCTCTTGTTCTCTCTTCTGCTCATTCCCACACGAAAAAATCCTCTAGGCTCTTAACATGTTGATGTTGAAGAAGTTTCAGGTGGCTGGGGGTAACTTTCAATCATGGGTGAAAGCTGAGCAAGGCAAATCCCACATTCTTTTGAGATTTGTTGCAAACAATGTGCAGCTTTAATCTAGTGCTAGACTGAGAAATGTTGCCAAAACCACATTACATCAAAATGCTTTATAAAATTTGGCTGAGTTTTCCAGAATTTTTGTTTCAGGAGAAAAATGTAAGCAAAAAATTCTAGCAGAATAGAATAGAATAGTCCAGTTTTCTGTGCTGTGATCAGGTGTTCCTAGGGATTTTTCAGTAATTTCTTCTAAAGCTTGCTTATATTTTCTACAGTGCAGTACTGCTCAAAATTTGATACTGAAGACATGTTGTGATACAATCAAATACTTCAATTCACCTAGGCTTTTAAAATTATTTAACAGACTTTGATATAGTGGCATTCTACTCTCATGCCAAAAGCCCTGAATTTTGGAATCCCGTGATCCCTGGGGGACTGGAGGGCCCTCCCTGCGCGGATCTGGCCGCCCGCTCCAGGGAGGCGTCAAACCTTCCTGCTGGGGGCAACGCAGAACTCCTGTCTTTCCTAATATCAGCGGCTTGGAGCAGGTGTCTGGTGTCAAATACTCACCTGTGTCCTCTAAAACTGACGGGGAACAAGTAAGAAAACAACACTTACAAGGTGCAATGGTATTTTTTAAGCCAGAGTAAATCATCCCACTTCAGTTGCCTCTGTCTCCCCGTAGTGCAGGTGGGTGAAAGTGACTCTCTTAGATCAGGCACTTAGTTCTCTGGGTGCTAATGTGTCGTGGGGATGAGTTCCCACAGAGTGGTTTGTGCAGGGTCCAAAGGACATCAGCAAAGCAAGGAAAGGTCTTAGATCTCCCAAATCCTAATAAAGTGTCTTAACCATAATATTATTCTTTCTTTTGATACTTTTGTGGTGCATGGAAGTGTTTTATTAGCATGTGGTTTTGGATAAAACATAAAAATATTTGAACCGACCAACAGCAATTGCGTTTGTAGTGTCTGGCAGAATTGAAGACCCTATATTCTGTTACTTAGTAAGCCTTCATGGGCGATTTTAGCCTCTGCATTTCTTCAGCAGGACGTGAGTGGGAACTGGAGCATACGTTGGGCCCTTGGTCGGCTGCGGCGTCGCGCGCGGAGCGGCGGGATGTGCGGCCCGGGCCGAGGGCGCAGGTTCTGCGGGCACCAACGCCAGCCGCGGGCACCGCTGCATCCCTGCCTGGCACCTCCTGCCCCTCAGAGGAGGAGCAGGGAAGAGCCCTGCGACGCACAGCAACAGCCCGGACAGTAATGGTGAGTAATCGCCTGCCTTGTACCGCGCCCTTTCATTTAATAGGGTGCTACGGAGCGCAAATTCACCATTTAATTATAGCCTGTCGGAATTCACTTTCACATTGCAGGAGCAGGATAATTCTCTTTGCAGTATTTGTGGTTCTCAGTCAAAACAGAAGTAATATTCATTTACAGCATACAAATTCATAACAGGATTAGACTGGGTAAAAGGCATGCACCTATTATAAGTGGTTAACCTAAGCATTATTTTGCTACTAGTATTTAATTTTGGATAGACATGGAGAAAGATATTGAGTGAAAAAACACATTGTAAAATGAAATGAAGAAATCTCTCCCCCTAATGAAGCACTCGTGAATAATCCCTCCCAAAGAGCATTCCCAGCAAATCTGCCGCCCGCAGGAGAAGCCAGGGAGGCTGGTGGGCCAGGAGCGACTGGAACATCCCGTCAGTGCCCTGGGTTTAATTGAGTTCTTTCACTGCTCATACACTTTTAATAACATTTGGAGATGTAGAATGAAGGCAGTGGCTTCTGTTTCTGATAGACTCCTTTGCAATGAGATTTAATGGATTAACCAAAATGTTGTGGAAAAAAATGGATCTCTGATTTATTACCTGCAATTTTTCGCTTACTGCAGCATTTTTTACTCAATCGGTGTTTTCCACCCTGTTAAAGTTTTGTGTGAATAAGTGCTATGTTGTGTTTCTGGATTTGCCCGGAGGGCTCATCAGACGACCCTTTGCCTACAGTCCCCACCAGGCCATTTAAACAGGAAGTTTAATTTTATAGTATTAAAAAAGAGAAAACGGTACTTAATTATCTGGCTGTGAAACAGCAGTACTCTTTCTTAATTTTAGTAGCTAATAAAATGCTGTTCCTGCAGTTAACTACTTCTGGTCCAAATGCACTACAATTTTGGCTATTTGAATAGAATACTTTATGAACTGTTATATATTGCACTACAGTTTTTAAGCTCCACTATGACATATTTCTCTCAAGATTTATTAGCATTTTTTATTTAAAACAATATATTAAAGAGAGGAGAAAGAGTAATCTTAGCTAAAATTCAAATATTAGAAAAACATAACATAGACCAAATCTTTTCATTTAGCTCCATCCCCCCCTCCTCTCCCACTGTTGCTATAAAAAAGTTTTTTGGAACAACAACCCACACCTGCATCATTAATTCAATATGTCTGCCACCGTGGCTCCGGTCGGGGGGCGCTTTCAGGCCCCGTTTGCTGCTTCCATGACTCTGACAGCAGAACAACGCGCTGCCCTCCGCGGAGCTCCCCACGTTCCGCCGTCCCCTGTGCCGCCGTCCCCTGTCCTGCCGTCCCGTGTCCCGCTGTCCCCCGTCCTGCCGTCCCCTGTCCCGCCGTCCCCAGTGCCGCCGCGTGGCCCCAGCCGTGTTAACTGCGGGTCTCTGTGCCCCGACTGTCCCGAGGGGCTCGGCAGCCCCTGCCGCAGGGCAGCCTGGATGCTCAGAGGCACGAGCCCCTCTGGAGGCTTTCAGAGATGGGAATTATCTGTCCAAGGTTTGGCACCATCAGGACAATTCCAACCTGTAGACATGAGGGCGGGCAGGCTGATGGACCCGATACAGATGTTGTACTGAAATGAAATGTGCCCCCAGGGCAGACAGGAGTTCCCTTGGAGTAGCTCGCGGGGACCAGAAACGCAGCGTTCCTGCAGGGCGCAGCATTCCCGCAGGGCGCAGCGTTCCCGCAGGGCACAGCATTCCCGCGGGGCGCAGCATTCCCGCGGGGCGCAGCGTTCCCGCAGGGCACAGCATTCCCGCGGGGCGCAGCGTTCCCACGGGGCACAGCATTCCCGCGGGGCGCAGCATTCCCGCGGGGCGCAGCGTTCCCGCAGGGCACAGCATTCCCGCGGGGCACAGCGTTCCCACAGGGCGCAGCGTTCCCAGGGGGTGCAGCGTTCCCACGGGGCACAGCATTCCCACGGGGCGCAGCATTCCCGCGGGGCGCAGCGTTCCCGCGGGGCGCAGCATTCCCGCAGGGCACAGCATTCCCGCGGGGCGCAGCGTTCCCACAGGGTGCAGCGTTCCCAGGGGGTGCAGCGTTCCCACGGGGCGCAGCGTTCCCTCGGGGCGCAGCGTTCCCGCGGGGCACAGCATTCCCACGGGGCGCAGCATTCCCGCGGGGCGCAGCGTTCCCACGGGGCGCAGCATTCCTGCAGGGCGCAGCGTTCCCGCGGGGCGCAGCATTCCCGCAGGGCACAGCGTTCCCGGGGGGTGCAGCGTTCCCATGGGGCACAGCATTCCCGCGGGGCGCAGCGTTCCCGCGGGGTGCAGCGTTCCCACGGGGCACAATGTTCCCGCGGGGCGTAGTGTTCCCGCGGGGTGCTGGGGAGGGGCCCAGACCCGCTTCCCACTTGGTGCCCCATAGTGCCCGGGACTGGCTCCAGGAGGGCCCTTACGCGCAGGGAGGTGGCTGGAGGTGACCCCAGCTGGGGCAGCCGGTGCTGGGAAGGCGCATCGTGCTCCAGGAAAGGCCGTGCCCTTATTGCCCTTCCAAGGCGCTGGAGAAGCACTGGCTGGAACATGGAGAAGCAGGAGCAGTTGGGTCTGTCAGGTCCTTGTTTCTGGCTCCAGTTTTATTCCCTGGAGCCGTGAGGGATCGTTTTACTGGAGACGGGCATTCAGCAGCAGGCATTTCGTGATGCTTCATCACCTTCTTAGCTAAAACAAACCAAAGGACACTAGCAAACTCCATACAAATCCAGCACAGCTATTCAAGCTTTATGGCTTCTTAGCCAGCAGGGAGGGCAAAGGAGCCTGTGCTGAAGAGAAGATTCCTGAAGAAGCGGGGACAGGGAGAGTCACAGACCAAGAGACCAGGAGCATCTGAGCAGTTGGGCTCAAGCCTTAAACCAGAGAAAAGTGCACATTTCATGTTATGTTCTCAGCTTCTCCCTTTGAAAGCCTCGGACTTGTAGCACTTGTCTGCAAATATGTAGCTTATGAGAGAGACTCTGCCTGGAGTTGGACTTAAACCAGATTTATTCTTGATTTCAGTTTATTCACACCCATGTATTATACCTCCAAGGTAAACTTCTCCAGATATTATTTAGCTTGCAACTGGACCCTGTGATTTTTTATGTAGCTTTAAATGCTTGCTGTTCATAATGAAAAAGCTGTGGTTGTGAGAGTGCCTCTTAAAACCCACGTAAAGAGCAGCTTTAATGGATGTGCTGGTCTTTGTCTAACTGAACTTTTCCAATATCTTTTTTTAATGAGCCTAATTATTCTGAGGGCTCCCACATGGCCTGGACCAGTCTCCTGTTGAAACTTTCCCTAACTTATTTGGATAGTTCTCTTCTTAGGTGCTTTTTGCCACGTTAACATCTCAAAGCTAGTGAAGGTGCTCTTGGGAGGCGGTGGCCCTGTGCCTTTGCAGGTGACGGGGACCGCGCTCCGGGCACAGTCAAGACCCTGCGGCTCCTATCTCTGTCGCGAGCTGCTGGGAGGAGGGCTGGTTGGGGCTGAGATCTCAATCCCCTCAAGTATTTATTTTAGTACAAGCTGCAGTGGAGAAAACAGGCTAGGAATCTGCTGCAGGTTGTAATGCACAGACGTACAGTCCTTTGAAAAAATATGCTTAAATGCATATTGTGGACTGAGGAATTTGCCCAGTGATGACGGAGTGGGCTGTGGTATAGGAGCAGAGTAGGGCTGCTCAGAGCTGCTTGCTAATCTTCATTCCTCCCTCTCAAGTTTGCTGTTATGTCTTTATTCTAGGCCAGTTTTTCTCCTTATAGTGGACAAAACAGCACTTTTAGTGTGCAAAAACTAATGATCACAGCCATCCTTTTGCAGCTTTCTAGTAAAATGCTCTTGATGCAGGTCCTTAGTTTTTCGCAGAGTTGCATCATTTTTTTTCCCCTCTTATATCCCCCCCCCTTAGGTACAATTTCTGTTCACTTCAGCAAGGTCCCCCAAATTGTTCAGGGGTAAGTGAGAGTACCCAGGTGTCCCCTTAGGTGGGCAAGAAAGTTGGAATGGATGACACAGCCCATACATACGTGATTTCTTACGAGTCAGGTTGCTTATGAGGGAAATTATTATTTGTTTGCACAAGGGATAATACCCTAGTGAGCATCTGCTTAATCTTACCTGTCACTTAGCAATAGAGGATATGCAATTCAGGCTGTCTCCCACTATATCGAGGCGCAATCAGCTAAAAAGGAAACTTTTGTCATCAATTACACGAGTCAGTGCTTTGGAGAAAGCATCCTTCACAACTGTGTTTCCATAATTTAGTTGTGTGTAGTTAGTTAATTTGCAGGCTTTAAGAGACTCGGGCAACTATCAATATTAGTCTTGCAAGCATACTTTTTACCAGCAAAAATAAATGAGGTTATCATTAATATAGAACAGTCTGTTAGAAAGCTGCTGTCCTGGGAGTTGCCTTCGTCGCACCCGCGCTCGTGTGCGCGGGGAGGAAACGCTTCCAACGGGCCCTTCATCCCTGCAAAAAGCCTCCCTTTTTACCAGCAGTGCCGCTGCCGTCCTGCTCGTCACATATCCCAAGCCTGGCTCTGAATTGCTCCGGGAATAAAGTTGCCTATTCAGTGTCCAGAAGCTGCTGCTTATTTTATCCATTCTGGTTTACTCAGCTCTAATATTAGTGACATCTAAAAATCTTCCCAGGTCTATTCTGGGTGCTCTGTCTGAACATGAAAATATTTCTCTGATGACAAAAGCTGTCTTGTTGGTATATTTAAGAGTCTTCAAAGGCTAAATTGGGACTGGATGGGATCCAGGTTTCTGGAGTGGGAAGGCTGGGAGGAGAGGGAAGGTTTTACGCGGTCTGTTCCAGGGCGAGTGACGAGGAAGCCTGTCGGGTTAGACCTTGTTCTCTGGATGCTCTGGGCCTCTTCTGTCAGAACCTGGGAGAACTTCACCAAAGCTCCAAGTAACTGAAACCAGAGTAACGAGTTGCAAAGCAGGCTAAATGTGTCTGGAGCATGGGAAGTATTGAGAATTGAGAGGAAACGCTCCATCAGCGGTGGCTCTGGGACACGTCTGGGAGGAGGCAGCAGCAGAGCCGCAGAAGGGCATGTGCAGCCCCACGCTGGAGGCTTTAGCAACGCGGGGAGGGGAACGGGCAAGGTCTATGGATCCGCACGAGACATCGGCCCTCGAGTGCCCCGAGGGAGCTGCACGGTCAAGGGTGCGAGAGGAGCTGGCAGCTTGAAGGGTGTTGAAGCAGATTATGGTCTCGTCACACAGCATGTGGCGATATCCCGTTGCCATGAAGTGCTGCTCTTTCTGCAAGCGCACAGGAAACCCAGGAAAAAGAAGTGAAGTTGTACAACCGCTGTTACCTGCCTCCGTACCCCAAGGTGCAGGATGGTAAAGTGCCCCGTTCCTGCGGGCTCGTGGGGCTCCTCAAGCACTGCGGCGATGCTGGTGGATTTTGGAAGAGGAGAGTCATGTGAATTGGTTGTGGCTGGGCTTGGTTAAACTTAGGAAAAAGCCTGAAACTCCGTGTAAATTGTTAGTGTTACGTGTTGCAGTGGTGGCTGCTTACCTGAAGGGCGTGGGATTCTGTCAAGCTTGACTGCAAATTTTAAGGAGAAAATTTCACTTATGTTTCTGGCATCTGTTCTTAACGTTCCAGACACATTCCAGAAATGCGGTGGGGTGATTCTGTTGAGAAATCTAAAAACTTCCTGGTTATCAAAAAAGATCCATTCATCATCTCCCCATCAATGCAGATTTATTCTCCAAACTCATTCACTGATTCATCCAGAAGCTCTGGCTCACATGCAGGAAGCTTTAGGAGAGTTCCTAAGACTTATGTCTGGCAAAACATTGAACTAGGAATCCTAACAAGCCCTTCAGTGTTCGTATCTGTGAATGTTTGTGAAGGAGGACTCAGAAATCCTCCCCGGTACTTGTCCCCATACCATACACAGCAGTTTGCCTTTTAAGAGCAAGAGGGCTCTGCATAAAGAGCAGCTCAACTCCAGTGACTCCTTTGGTTTCTGACTCTCATAATTTTTGTATTAAGATAGTGTACCATTAAGTAGTGCACTGGCCAGTCACATTGTGATTGCTTGTTATTTCAGGTGTCCATCAGGGTTTAGCAACCATTACTATTTACCCACCAGAACCTTATCGCTATGTGCACTTAGTAACCCGGATTCATTTGCCATTATATAGATTTATTTCTTTTTTGGTTGACACACTTATTCTCTAAAGACAACAACCCAAGAGAGCCTATTATAGATGGGAGCTTGCGGGCGATCCCTGCTGAACAGGCTGAAATCAGACTGTTTGTACTTCGAATTTGCTCAATTGGTGCTTTTCCATTATTCACCCTGGATTGCTGCTGTTCACCACCGCTGTCCACTGCATTAAATGTCTATTACCTTGTTTACCATAGTCATGTTAAATGCCAGCTTATGAATGTCAGTTTGTTCTCCAATTAGCTCTGCCTTATTGACTTGCCCTTAAACTTTCAAACATAAGCTTTCTGAAGTGCCTATCACTATAAAACTGATTTGTTTAATTTTTTAAAGGGATATAACTTTGCTGCAAACTAAAAGGACACATTAATCTTGGTAACCAATATTTAAAGTCTGTTTATGGAGCGGGGTTCATTCTAATAGCTTCATATCTGTGTTAATATTTTGTGACAGTTAGTGTGTTTAACTTACATGGGTAATACGTTAGTTCTCTTCTGCATGTGGCGTGTTGGCAGGAAGCTGCAGAGACTCAGCTGTCTTTCCCCAGAGCTCGGAAAGGTACATGTGAAAGTGTAAAAATAAATAAATTAAAAATCTGTTTTCCTGGCCATGCAGCGAGGAATTGTGTTCTGTCCAGCGTGCAGCAAACGCCGCGGCTGCGGGCAGCCGGCGCTGCGCTCCTGCAGGCAGCCGGGCGGGAGCAGCGGAGCCCTACGGGAGCCGGGCTGGGAGTCGTGCGCCGTGGGACGGGCAGCGCTCTGGGCTGCATCTTTGGAGCAGGAGCCTTGCTTGGCTTTTGGAAGAAATCTCTCTGGGACAAAAGCGCAGATGATGTAAAAAACACGTTTTTGCCTTTTTTTTGGTAGAACTGCACAAGACAAGTGCTATTGGCATCAGAGCGATGTCAATAAGTAGCTTTTGCAGTTATCTAAATGCGTAAGCTTTGCTTGGGTGTTTAATCTCTTGTAAAAGCTGTTTATTGCCTTCTGTACTTCTCTGCAAGGCACATTATCCCTTAAGTATATGAATGACACAATTAGTCCTCTTAGACTTACCAAAATACTGTTGATTAAAGGTCAAGCATAAAAATTCAGATGCCACTCTCCTTAATTAAGAAAGGTAGCCCTCCTGCGTAAAGATCCGTATCAGTGCGAGAGGGAAATCACAGTGACAGGGGAAGGATCAAATGGATTTGGTTCTATGGTGAGGATAAACGCTTTGTGGCCACGTTTGGTTTCTAGGTAACAAATTGAAATCACAAAAGGTGTGCATAAAAGTCCATTTGACTATTAGTGATCTTCTCAAAACAGATTGTTAACTTCAATATGCTGTAAAATGTAAATGGCATTTATAGGTGGCATCACAAATAACAGGCAATCAAACCTCATTAACACTGTAGTTTATAATTGCAGATTACTGTAATTTGTGAGGTATTCAGCACTGTGCAAGGGTGTTATTTCTGCCATTGGGGGCTAATGAACAGTGGGAGAAACTTACAGTAAGTTTAGTCTTGTATTCTTCTTGAGGAACCAATGGACAAAGATGTCAGGCTTTGGTTTCTTGGCTCATTCATAACTGGGGATAGCACAGGGGATCCCAAACATTTTTGCTAAATTAATATTTACCTTTAATGGCTGCTTTTACTCCCTCCCTCCAGAGAGAAAGAAAGAAATGGAAAGTAGATCATGTACAAGGAGAGGACATCGGTTCAGGTATCTGTTTTCTGAACTCTCAGGTCTCTGAACTTTCTGGGCGTTTGATAAACTTTCAGACTTTGGCTTGTTTTCCATCTTCCAGACATCAGGATAAAACATTTCTTGTAGCCCTTGCTCCTGGTTTCAGCAAGGTTGGGCAGTTCACATCCGATGGCTGTTTCACATGTTTGCAGACCTGTGGGTGCGCTTCCGAACTCTTGAGGTTGAGGTTTGTCCTGGGCTTATTTACTTCCAAGTAGCATTTGGTTCATATCATAAAATGGCTGAGAAATGTTCTGACCAGAAACTAAGAAAGATTCCAAACAAAGTTTAAAGCAGAATTGTCCCTAACGTTAGTTAGTTATTTGGGTATGCATGGTGCAGTGCATATTAATCAGTATATCTTTCTCCAGGAGCTCTGTCGTCCAAATAGGAAGGACAATTGTGAGCCTCCACCCCGTAAGTTTGCTGATTTGTGCCCCATTCGTGAATAGTTTCCCATATAGGAAGGCAGCTATCTAGTGAATTAGGCGTGCAACCAGAATCTGGAGGGCAGTGTGATGTGAGGTACATCAGTCAGCTGAGCTGCTGATTCGCTCTTTAGTCAAGAACTGTGGGTTCTGTGGGTTTGCAGTCCTGCGCTTTTGAAGCTGAGTGCCCTTATGCTGCGGTCAGTTCCGAAACAGTGGAATTTGTAAAACAACTGTCAGCATCAACCTGAAAGTTGTATATACTGTAGTTCAGGGAAAAATGATGCAATAAGTTTGTAACGTCTATAGTATTTGCTAAACTGGGCTAGATATTCTCACCTAACTTGCAATTAAATATCTCACCTTTATAGATGGGCACTTGGTGTCTCCTATAAAAGAGGAGCTTTAACTATCTCCCATTCCAGAGTTTGCTGGAAGGGAGAACCCAGAAGAAAACTGATTACAGAAGAAAATTGATTACGTCCTCCCGTGTTCGTCACCATTCTAAAGTCCCCCTAGAAGGAGAAGTACCACTATGTGCTTTGCATGATCTTTGAGGGAGACAGTCACACACACCTCTGCCTTGCTGCTCATGGAAGACATTTCCTCCAAATGGAAAAAAAAAAAGCTTAGGATATTGTCTCTGCTGCCGTTCCCTACAGCCCAGGGCTTCTGCTCTTTCACTTTGGTCTTGCTATAATTGCTGAGGTAGGTTAAACTTGTAAAGACAGCAACCCAATTATCATACAGAGTACACTGTTTTTCTATCCTGACATTTTACCTATTAATAGATGTTATCGCTTCTGTCATCCCACAACCCATTTGCCACTGGTGCTAATGCAGTGTGATCTACAAGACTGCCCCTGCCTATTTTTAATGAAGCCTCTCTGTTCCTTAATCCCAAAGGAGAGCTATGAATTCCTGGTTCTTCCTTAGACCTTCTTGTATAGCTAAATAAAGGTAATGTTTCAAAACAGTGCTGGCTGCCCAACTCCCAACACAACTCAAGGGAGAGCAATTGTGTTGGGCAAATTGAAGATATCTTCAGAAAGGAAGCTTGCCACTCCATAGAGTAACAAAGGTAAAACGTGCTCCAGCAAAGAGCAAATCTTGGAGGATTCTGGTGACCATCCACATAGTCGGGGCGAATCCCAACTAGCTACAGGGGGAAAAAAGTTCTGAGAATCGTTTTGCAGGAATCCTTGTTTTTGGCACTGCCAGAAGCACAGAGGAACTTGTGCAGCTTCAGAGCTGCCGCGCTTCTGAAGGCAGAGATTTCACTCTTCCGTAGGCAGCACAGTGAGCTGCAGCACGAGCGAGGAATCCTAAAGCCCAGCAGCATCTGTACCCTCTCATTACTTGCCGTAGGGCAGCCTGCATTGCTTGCACATTTGTCTGCACAGTGGCAGTCAAAGATGCACAAGTTTTGTTTTTCTACTGCATTCATGATTCACAGACAAAAATGCGAAATTGAAGTCCTTTAGCCAAAGGCATGTCAATTTGCAAAGCACAAAAACAAGCAATGCTGAATATGAATATTCTCAATAACACTAGTTTAGCTAAATTTAGGAGTTATCCTCAAAGGTGAGCTTGGAAGGATGTCATATTTAACTCTTATCTTTGAATCCCATATACTTATGTTTATTAAAATCAATATAATCCATTAGCCTACACTGTTTCCATTTTTAATAATCTATTGATATATTGCCTGGGCTTTTATGGGACTAAACAAATTTCCTCTTTATGTGCCCTGTAATAGCCGGAGGTCAGGTTGGTTGAGAGCAGTTGCTGTATATAAATGTTTATTTACTGCCTGACTACTGATTGAGAACATATCTGTTCCACAGGCTTCAGATGGCTTTTAAACTGGAGATTTATGGCTTACTTCCTGTTTTCCAGACACATTTTAAAAAAAAAAAAAATGAATGCAAGGTATTGTGAAAATAATAGCCAGGGGTTGCCCCAAACTGAACATTTAGACTGTGCACCATCAGGACCTTCATTAATTCACCATTCATTCGCTTTCCACGGAGGAGCATTTATGTATGTTAAACATTCTTCTGTTTCATTTTCCTTCTGCAGTCCTGTAAAAGACGACAGGCAGTCGGGTCTGCAGGATGTGATGGGACTCGCACATCCTTCCAGGCTGCAGTGAGACTTCTGGAGTGGGCTCGACTTCAGCGCCCGCCTCAGCCACTCAGTGGCCAGTCTGGAAAACTGAGTAAGAACCTCACCAATTTTTGCCCATCAACTATCATTCTGTGGAAACTTGTATTAGGTCATAGTTCAGCAAAACATTTACATATAGGCTTTGCTTAAAGTAGGAGTGTAGGTCTTATCTGCATGTGTGTTTTTTGCTTTTGTGCTTCTAGCTAACATTCTTGCAGAATGTGCTTATTTTTAAGCTTGTAAAAGTAACAGTTGAAGTCAAGACTTGTTTGGTTTGGAGCTCCATTTATGTATTTTTTGGAAGCCACATTACATGGCACATTAATTAAGCAGGCTTGTTTTCCTGTATCCCACGTGGGACATGCATCTGCTTCATCTGTTAAGTGTTAAACATGCTCCAGTCTTTCCCCCTTCTACCTAAAGCCATATCTGAAGTAATACATGCCAAGATCCCATTAGGCTTTTGTCCCCCAGAAGTGTGCAAATCACTTGTGCGGGTAAATGCTGAGAGCTCTTCTGTCCTTACTGCTGCAGGACAAAGAAATGGTATTTTTGTGACACTGTGATCAAAACCTTTACTTCTATAGTATCTTGAATTGATGTCAACATGTAGGCAGGTAGTATTGTTGCATAGTTGTGGCAGCAGGATTTTTGTAGCTAGTATTCTGCATGAAGTTGTGTCCCACGCTGGTGTCTGATGCGCAGTGGTAGTCAGTGAGTATCATAATTGCACACAAGAAAATCAGCCGTCACCTAGGACGTTTTTGCCTCCCAGGGATTGTTCCCTGTGTTAATCCTGACGGTCTAAATTTCTTGGCAGCAAATTGGATCCAAGTACAAGAGCCATTGACTGTAATTGTCCCCTGGGGATGGCATCATTTATTTATTTGTTTTACAGTTCTCATTCACCCAGAGCATATCACTTCCCTCTGGATATAATGTGGCTTAGGATCATCATTGTTATAAGGATGTTTTACATCCTTATGGAAAAAGGGTGATTTAAGAGTCAAAGTGCAGTTTGCAGGAGGAGCAGTTGAGAGAGGTGGAGGGGCCGTGGGTCTCGTGTGCTGAGAGCTGCTGACCACAGCCGCACTGTCCCGCGGGCTGGGCGGCAGCGCGGGCGCCTTCGCCCCGCCGCACGAACTGCGTCCTCCCGGGAGGCCCTGGATCCACGGCAGCGCGGGCGCCTTCGCCCCGCCGCACGAACTGCGTCCTCCCAGGAGGCCCTGGATCCGCGGCAGCGCGGGCGCCTTCGCCCCACCGCATGAACTGCGTCCTCCCGGGAGGCCCTGGATCCACGGCAGCGCGGGCGCCTTCGCCCCGCCGCATGAACTGCGTCCTCCCGGGAGGCCCTGGATCCGCGGCAGCACGGGCGCCTTCGCCCCGCCGCATGAACTGCGTCCTCCCGGGAGGCCCTGGATCCGCGGCAGCACGGGCGCCTTCGCCCCACCGCATGAACTGCGTCCTCCCGGGAGGCCCTGGATCCGCGGCAGTACGGGCGCCTTCGCCCCGCCGCACGAACTGCGTCCTCCCGGGAGGCCCTGGATCCGCGGCAGCACGGGCGCCTTCGCCCCGCCGCACGAACTGCGTCCTCCCGGGAGGCCCTGGATCCGCGGCAGCGCGGGCGCCTTCGCCCCGCCGCATGAACTGCGTCCTCCCGGGAGGCCCTGGATCCGCGGCAGCACGGGCGCCTTCGCCCCGCCGCACGAACTGCGTCCTCCCGGGAGGCCCTGGATCCGCGGCAGCACGGGCGCCTTCGCCCCGCCGCACGAACTGCGTCCTCCCGGGAGGCCCCGGATCCGCGGCAGCACCCGTAGCCCCTCGCGATGAACGCCGGGGTCCTGCGTCGTTGTTCTTGACCTGGGGCGCTGCACGGCAAAGCGCCCGGGCGAGCAGCGGGCAGGAGCCTCTCACGTGGTGCTGAACCTTCGTGTTCAGCGCTCTTGTGTCTTGACAAAACGGAACGAAGTTCTTTTCACGCATCTTCCCAAGCTGCTTTAAATGTGGCTGTGTGAGTCCCAGTGCTGATCACTGGCCCCTAGATGATGCTGTTTGTCTGTCAGGGAAGGCTTCTGATGCAAGCGTGTCCTTGACAGCGTTTGAGGTATTTTGGTGATGCTGCAACATGAGAGGCGTTGGGACATATGTGCCAGCTACTCTGCATTTCCTGCAGTGGAATGAGAGTGAAAAGAGGTTGCTGAAAAAGCGTTATGTTAGAGTGGCCCTGGCACACAAATGTAGGCCATTGCTGGGGATTTTATGTGCATTTTTTTAACCTGATACTCCATAAAAGAGTCCTAATCAAAGCAATACACAGCACAATGTGGACTGTATTCTGCCTGGCAGAGACAGAGCTCTTTCATGGAGAATACGCTTGTTAAAACATGTAATGAGAGACGTAACAAATGCCCAATACTTTGTAAGCTGTTCATTAAATCTGTAATCATGCCAGCATTTTCTGTAGTATTAGCATGTTGTTCTTTATGAATGTACCAGACATTCATAAATGAATGGGTGCTGGGACGGGTGGAAGAAGTCAGAGAGCATCCAGGGCTGATTCAACACCCGTTAGACTCAAATAGAGTAATGGATTTTAAGCAGAACCTATAGATACAGATGGCTGCTTAACAGGATTTTCCAAAGCACTTGGGTGTCTAATTCCCATTGATTTCACATGAGGGAATTGGCCTTCACTTATAGCACATGATTTACAAACAGATTCTTCCATGTGTAGATCCCACTGATCTGTAAATTGCTTGGCAGCAAATTGAGTGTGGATGTGAGCACAGTTAGCTGTAATTGTCCCCAGAGCATGGGGTAATATCTTTGTTTTCACAACACCCATAATACCCAGTAAATATGGTTTTCCTGGAGGGATGAAACATGGGGTTCCCAGGAGAGCAAGTCTCATGACTGCTTTAGGAAATCCCTGCTTTTATTTTTCAGTGTCTGAATAGCTTTAAAAATCAGTGCATCTTCTCATAGTCTTCTGGACCAGTGCTCAGAAGTTCAGGGCTCACCCTGGCTCTTGGCTTGCCAAAAGAAGCTGGTAGTGATGGAGAGGAGGATTCAGTTTCAGAGAAGTTCCTCCTCTGAGGAACAAGAAGCAGAAAACCTGTCTAATAATTGGAAGATTCCACCTGCTAAAAACAAAAAATGAAGAAAAAAAACATACTTCAGCATTTAATTTTTTACTTTTGCATTTTGCCTGTAGCGTTCATTTTAGTTTGAAGTGATCACCAGCTTGAGTTTGTGTGATTAGAGCACAGATGTGATAGTAACTGCTCAAAAAGCTTCTGTGAAAATGTCCCCTTAAAAGATTTGTGCAGTATAAGGTGCCTGCCGGGCAGAGGTTTGCGTGGTCATGCCAGCTAGGAGTGAACTAGCCCAACTTGAGACCTAGCGAGTGTAATTACTGCACAGACTCTCCAGGTTGTGTCCCAGGGGCTTGGCCATCTCCATGGAGGCGCAAGGAAGATGCCTCTTCCAGGGGCAAAGCTGCTCTTGCCCCTCACTGCTACGGATAACGTGTCTTTTTCCACCAAAATATTAAGTAAGTGCTATAAAGGCAAGCATTAGCAGTGAATCTGAAGTGTAGCAACCTCTTGCATATCCAAGCTAATCGGATCAGAAACTTCAAACCGTTATGTCACGGAGTAATTAACAACTTCGTAACTGGAGCAAAGTGGGTGAGACCGCAGCCCTTGCCTGGCCATGCGTGCGGACAAACCCAGCTGTGCGGGAGCTTTTCTTGGGCTCCCAAAGACAAGTGATAAGATGCTTTGCAGGGAAGTGCTGTGACAAAACAGGATGCAATAGCATTGTAAATCATAAAGGAGACTTGGTAATTATTATAACTGTCCCAGAGATGTAGGAAAGCTGAGAAGAAAAGCCAATGACTAACTTCTTTAGATCAAGTCCATGCACATACCTTCTTAAATTTGTTGAGCATATATTTTATTGTCTGCTAAGGCAAGTGAAACACCTGGTCACTTCCTACCCAGCATGGATCCATGCTTTCTGTGTTAGAAATAGCCAACAGAAATGAAGGTTAAGTCAGTATTTCTTCTGCTGAAGAAACCCCTCTGTACGTGCTGAGCCTACCTGGGGAGCTCCTCCTGAAAGCCCGGGGGAAAAATGGGCGTTGTAAGCGGAAGCTGCTCTGAGCCTGGGTGGGCTGAGCGCTCCTTCAGGGAACTGGGGCTGGAATGGCCACGGGTGTCCCCAGTCTCTCCGTCGGTAGCGCTCGACTGCAGCGCGTTCCGCTGGCTCCAGCAGAGCCTGAGCTCTCGGAGTGAACCCGAGCTGTCACGCTGCCGGAACACTCTTGGTCTCATCCAGTTCGGATGTGATACCAGTTTAGCTCTTCCACAGCTCTGTGCTGCACCATAAGAAGAGAGTATCCACTGACTGCAGCAGACACTGATTCTCTGTAGCGCTTAGCGTCAGGTTCTTGCTCTTCATTTATCTTTTCCTCGTCTGCATCTCGGGAATTCTTTTTGTCCCTTGTTATTTTTGAAATACCCGTGTGGGCAACCCCACAAAGAAGCCCTTGAGCTGTCACTGTGTCCCCGGTAGGCTGTTCTAACCATCCTGCCAGGCCTGGCAGGCAAGCAGGGAGCGGGGCGGCCCCGCGGTGCACAGGGGTCCTGCCCTGGCCCTTCACTGCTCTGCTGCGGCCACCAAAACCGTTACTGTGCTGGGACCGAGCACCCGGGGGAGTCTCACACCCGCGGGGAGCACAGGGCATTTCTGTTTGCTTTCTTCGCTTCCACAGCCTGCAAGCTGTCAAGCTTATATCCTCTGTTTGGATGTTAATTTGGATTATCTAGTCATCACGGAAATCATTAGCTTTTTATTGCCCTGTGAAGCCAGAGAGGGTGAGGAGCACCCGGTGCTTTGGGCCTTGGGCAGCAGAGGTGCCCCTGACCAGCAGCAGCAGCTTTGGGTGCATTTTTCTCCTCCCCCTCTCTGTTCTTGAGAGGAGTCTGGGGCTGCGGGTGCTGGAATGAACAAAATGTCCAGCAAGCGCAATGTGTAAATTTTGAAAAATATTAAACATGTGGTTTGTGTTTCAAAATGCAGAAAATATTATGAAAGCTATAAAATATCTGCAGTGCAGGAGTCGAGCGGGCTGTCCCTTTGTGAGCACACGCGTTCACATTTCGATATGTGTCATTCTCTGGGCAGCCTCGTTGCGGGAGAGCCCACTGGCCCTTATTTATATTGCTCTGAATCAGGCTGTGCAAAGAAGCCGTAGCAAAGAGAGGAGCAGCAGTTGCACTGAGTCCCTAATGGAGCCCATTCCGGGCCAGGCTCAGAGGACGGTGCTGGAGCTCTGTGTGCATCTAGATTGTGTGGGGCACCTGCGGCTGTGCCGCATCCAGGAGCTCTCGGAAAAGAGGGATGCGAAACCTTGTAAAGAGGTCGCCGTGAGCACGGGTGTCCTGCTGAGGTCTGCGCTGCTGGTAGGGACGTCAGGATACTCCAAGGCTGCCTTTTAATCTAACGCTGAGTCTTCCATGGGAGGTCTTTGTGTCTGGCTGGGCTCTTTGCTCAGACAGGCTGCCACTGCCACCTCCAAATTGATCTTCCCTCTCAGAAGGAGAGACTTGAGGGCTGCCGGCCGTAGCACGGTCCTGAGGAGTGTATTGAGTCTTGCTGACAAGGTTTTTTGGCCCATATATGTCCGCACTGAAATTCAGTGGTCTAAGGGATGTCTAGTAGTGTTTGAACTGTCATGCGAAAGCTTGAAAAGAAAAGTTGAGTCACTGCTGCATCTGCTAGGAATAGCTACAGCAAGTGATCTGCCTTCAGCTTTAACCAAAGCTGCAGCGAGCCAGATCAGGGAGCACAGCTACTTTATTGTTATTTTCTTAGTAGTCTGTGACCTGCAGTAGATTTAGGTTGGGTGTTAATGACCAAAGGTTTTGCAAGTAATTAAATTAGTGGGAAGTGCTGTCCCTGCGAGGCTGAAGAGCGGGTGGAGCGCCGGCTGCGCTTGCCTGGAGCCCTGTGCTCAGCCGCGGCCGCCCGCGCTGACGTTCCCGCTCCGGTCGCTCTTGGCTTACACAGCCCGTTGCTGTTGTGTTCTGTTGACTTACTAACAGCACCTTAGGAAATTAGGAGAGGGACATTCAGTTATAGAATGCGGCCAGATTTTTTTTAATTAAACAAAATACATGGCATGAGTATACATGGTGTGAGGTGTATATACTTATGTATACATCACAAATATGCTTATGTTTTTCATATTCCATGGAGTATCTCATGCGTGTTTGTGTTTGTACACATATGTGCACGTATATAGCTCTCTCTATATAATTTAAGCTCGACTGAGACTTTGCAAAGAGAAGGCTCGTTTTTTTACACCCTGGAAAATAAAGGAAATAAATCCAATTTTATGTCTTTTTTGAAGATCATGCATTATTCATCCATTTCTAGCTGCCTGCTATAGAAGCACCTCTCACATGTGATGAAATCTGTGGGGCCCGCTCCGAAATGCCGCCGTACGTGGAGTTAACTAGGCAGGAGCTGGAGGTGCCACCAGGAGGAGGCAGTGCCAGCGCAAGCCAAGTGGCCGCCCGGCACGCAGC
>VZSV01000124.1:603416-613863 GCA_013398735.1 Nothocercus julius | reverse complement strand
GCGCCGCGGCCCCTCGGGAAGCGCCTGCAGGCAGAGGGCAGCTCGGGCCGCCCTCGGCTCTCGCCTTTCCTGCCAGGCCACCGGAGCGCCCGGCGTCGGCGGGAGCCTCCCACGTCTGTTGTGCCCCGTCAGGTGTGTTGAAAAGATGCGACATTTGAGGAGGCCTGGGGATTGACTCGATGAAAAGAGGCTTTGCTCACTACCTACCGCAGCAGGGCTGCGCGGAGGCAGGACGAGAGAGCCGGGGTTTGGACGGCGTTCAGGAGGGGTGTCCCGAGAGGCAGCCGGGCTCAAACTGCCCTCCGAGGAAAGGAGGGCCCGTCAGTCACCGCGCTCTGTGAAGGCCAGGGAGGTGTCGTGCTCGGGCAGCGGCTTTGCAAATACTGTCTTTTAATGTTTATCCAAGGAAAATTAATACAGTATTGTGGATGGATACGTTATAAAAGAATCTTCTCCTGAAGGGCTGGTACAAAAATCGTTAATTGCAACGTATAAAGGGCAGTGAATAGTGTTTGAAAGTCTCTTTCGATATGCTTTCTTTGGAATAAGAGCAGCTTGGCACAAAAGCTATGCATTTCTCCTTCTATTCTGAAGGACCTGTGAAAAACTTGGCTTGTAGCCAAAAAACTAACTTATCTAAACACTCTACTGCTTAGATGAATCAATGTATATGTCTATGAATTGATTAAACTGATATATATGAATTGATTATCCCATATAAACTTTTTCAGAGGCTCTGAAATGATCTCTGAAAAGATCTGGTGAACTCTGTTACTCTCATTTAATGCTGAGGTTGTAGATGTGCACGGAAAGGGTTGTAGGTTCGAGGTTCAGAGCCCTGAGGGTCTGATTATGAGCAGCTCGCTTGGGGCTGCACTGCGACTGCTTTAGCTTTGTGTTTAGTGAATTTTGTGTGGAGAAATGGTACAGGAAATGATGTTCTGCTGTATTAGCAAATTCTTTATACCATGGCCAGTGACACAAATTCTCTGACATTCCCCCTGAGTTGTTCCACTCTCCTGAAGATGTCCTGCTTGTCTCGTGGAAGAGGCGCTGCTTTCAGGACAGGCCCCTTGTCCCCTCCGACCAGCCCAGGCGCTGCCCGTGGGCCTGGTGGAAGGCGGTGTGCGCTGGCCTTGGGTTCATGCTCTAATTAACAAGTGCTGCTATTTCTGCTTTAATCAGTATTTTTTAATGTTTGGGCACCCGTGCACTCAGGCTGTGTGCAGTTTGGCAGAGGAGAGAAGGTGTGCAAAACTTTTCTTTGGTCGAGCTCTACGCAGCGTCCAACCTCCTGAGTTTGCTTTGAGATCTTGGGTTGAACTGGCCGAGTGTCCAGGTTGGAAATGCTGCCATGGTTCGCAGGCAGTGATACAAATGCACGAATTTTCCTAGGATAGACACACAGGCTTTTTTCACACGCCAGTTTTCAACTGGGCTGATGGTCCCCTGCAAGGACTCTCTGCGAGATACAGCCTGTGGCAGGTAGGGCCGGGATGCATGGGAAGGTATTTTTGCATTTTCTCGCTGGTGTCCTTCGTGAGTGACGACCAGGAATGGAAAAGGGACTTCTTCCTTAGGGGCAGGGCTGAAAGGGTCTCCTGCCCCTGCACCCGCCTGCTGCGGGAGCTCCGCAGCGAGAAGGGCAAAAGCAAACGGGGCTGCGCCTGGAGCCCCCTCTAGAACTAGAAGATCAGGAGGGCTTTGCTGAGGAGCGAGGCGTCCGGCGGCGAGCTCCGCGCCAAAGCTGCGCTGCGAGCCGTCTGACGCTACCTCAGAAACGTGGTTTGATTTTTTTCTTGGAGACTATTTCCTTCTTCCACTACGAACTGGACTCCAACCAACCAAACAAACTCCAGCAATAACCATCCTGAAATGCAAACAAAAATATCAACAATACTGGAGAATAAAAATACCAGAGCCCTGGGAAGTCCTAGGAGGGCAGCCAGGGGAACGCGCGGCCGCGCCGGCAGGGAGCAGGGAGCAGGGAGCGGGATCGACGTGCGGAGCTGCCGAGCGTCCCCAGCGAGCGTCGCTTCGCGGAGCGCTGAAAGGAGCCCGTGTTTCTTGCATTGTCTTGGTGGTTGCACTCTGATCCCAGAAGGGTGGATAATAATGTTATAAATGATTTACTGCCATACAGTATATGTTATGGGAGGTTTATGGAGATCAAATCGCACAGTGAGCTGGAAAATCCTCGATTGTTGAGGCTGTTCCTGGCTGCTGCTGGCAGTAATACATTAATGGCATGTGAGGGAGTTCGCCTTATTCAAACAATAGTGTAGGCATTATAATTTAATTACCCCCATCATTAGGCCAGTTTTGTTAGAAAGAAAAAAACACCCACAAATGAAAAACGACTGAGGTTTTTTTTTCTCAGCTGCATGTAATGAAGGGCTCAGTCCTTCCAATAGGAAGTTGCCTTTGCAGCACTGAATATACTGAGAGTGCAATGAGATTTTTACTTTCCACTCCTAATATCCCAGACCAGATATTTCCTCCCTGTTTTTTTTATCCCTGAGCTTCAGAGTCTTCCTGGCAAGGATTTCCTGGGCCGAAAGGAGAAGCCTCCTGTCTCTAACCTTGGAATAAAGAATAAGTTACAGCTTGGGAAGAAGAATTGTCAGACTGGGAAGAGAAAACTCAAATGGATTTTACATATTCTGAATGCAATATAAGAAACAAGCAGGATGTGAAGTGCAGGTTCCTGACCCGTGTCCCTGCGGGCAGTAACGTGCAGGTCGTCCCCGCGGCGGAGCTCGTCCCCACCGGTGCAGCGGGCGGCGATGGTCCCGCAGATAGTGGCACACTTTCTCTTTGATGTATTTAAAGACTCCCTTCATTTGTTTATTTTTGCCGTCAAATTACTTCACTTAGTCCCTTGTGTAAGCCAGATACTGGAGGATATTATTACACTCAGTAAACAAGGAAGTGAACGTGACACCTGAATGCCAGTAAATGGAGTTACTCGCCGGTCCCGAGGGGCAGGCCGCGCTTTCCTCGGAGCCGTCCGCGCCCGCAGGTGCCCGGGCTGCGCGCGGAGGAGCAGGCGCCGCTGCCCCTTCCTCCTCCTTCCTTAGCCCCTGCACAGCTGCTCTCGGCGTTTCGCTTTCGTGCGTGATCCTCTAGCACCCGGTGAGCGCCGAGGCTTGTGTGGAAAAGGTTTATCAGTAAAATGCTTGATGTGTTTGCTCGTTGCTTTCACTGTAATTAAGCGGCTGGTGGAGTTCTTGGAACAGAGCTGCGAGGGGAGGAGGAGGGAGCTCCTTGGGAAGTGCTGCGAGGCTGCAAGGTGCCAGGTCCTACGCATCATTCCCGCGGCTTCCTGCTGCTGCTCTCATTCTAGGGACAATCCTCTGCTGCACTAAATAATCTCCCAAATATATTTAGTGGCATTTGTTGTTCCAAAATGAGGCCATCTCTAACCAAAAAGTGACAACAATTGTTAGTGGCCTTACTCTGGGTGTCAGCAAAGACTCTTCATGCCCGTTCCCGATGGAGAAGGTCCCCCAGCTCCCTGGCAGGGAGAGGCTCCCACCTGCCGAGAGCCCAGCAGGATCCTGAGCGCGGGACAGCTCCGCAGGCCCTGGGCGAGTGGCCTGGGTGTGCGGGACGCGACGGGACGGGAGGGGACGGGAGCTCTGCGCCGAAGGCCCCGCGCGGGGAGCTGCCCTCAGGGCCCGTCGTGCAGCTCTGCTCACCGCTCCGTGGCATCGTGCAGCGCCAGCCTCTTGTTTGCTTTGTTTATTCGATCCCTTGTCACCCCGCAGGCATTTATTTCTTGCCCCAGAGTCACGACTGCTGCTTTAATTATTAGCATTTCCTCTGCCAGCAGTTCCACAGCTTTCGTTGCCTGAGTCAGCAGGGCCTGCTGCAATTGAAAGCCTTGAGTGCTCTGCCCTACCGAGACGCGGCTGCAGCTCGATGAGCCGTTTGCAATGGCAAACCCATTTTTAAACTCCCAAACCTCAACACCTCGCTTCAGTAAGTGCTGCTGCCAGGAGTCTTTGGAAATAATGGCTTTTCATGTCAAAGACTTGCATAATTTGAAGGGACAATGAGGAGTAGTTTGAGGCCTAAAGTTTGAAATACCTCAAAATTATTGTAATTGGATGTGTTGCAGGAGGGGGGAACCTCTGTATATTAAACACCATTCTAAAAAACAAATTCATCGCTTAGACTCTGAGAAATAAGAGAGCAAAGATGATGTTGGTTTGGGAGCTGGGCAAGAGAAACAGCCATTGGCTTCTCTTCACTGGTTCTGCAGTGGGGATTAACTTGCAAGCACTGGCCAGGCTTTGGAAGTCCTTGCTCCACTTTATTCGGACAGAACTCCGGCTGGGCTCCCTCTAAATATATGGGTGAGCAGCTGAGAGATGAAGTCTGATATGAAATCAGAGAGCAGAAGATCTAATTAAGATGCTAGCCGCCTCGTGATGGAAAACGGCCACAGTTGCTTTTCGTGTTTGCTGGGGCTTTGTTTTTAAATGGCTTGTGAGACTTCAGTTTTTTCTTTCTCAATATGTCCCAGGCTTTTGACTTTTGGGCTAATTTGTATAATCACGGTACTAGTTTGATGATCTTTGATTGGTAGAACAAGGTTTTTCATCACTTCTAAACTTCTGAAGCCTCTGGAGAAAAACAAGTCTGAAAAGCTACATTAAAATATGAGAATTTGAAGGTGTGCTTATCCACATGCCATCCATGACAACACTTATCCAGAAGCAAATCTCGTATAATGGTACTTTCTATTAAAGGAAACCAAGAGCGGCTGCCACAATCCTGATTGCAATGTGATGGATTTTACCTAATATAGTTCCCAAGCGCTCAGGATTTTTCAGTCAGGAGGATCTGTTTCTAAACTCCCTCTGCATTAGGTGCTTTTCTAGTTTCCATAGTAACTAGCTAATTCTTCATCTTTAACATATCTGGCCGTATCTTAGGGAAATACTGCTATGTCCGTGTTACAAATGAGCAACCAGAGGTGCAGTGACTTGCGCAGGGTTCTGGGGTTCGTCTGCAGCTGAACAGGGATAAGGACGTTTCTCTCCCAAGTTCCAAGAAAGTGCCATAGCTGCCAGGCTGTCCTTTTTCCCCAGAGGTGTTTGCTGTATCAAATCAGCACCAGCTGAAGGTTGTTTCCCAAGTGTTCTTTTTCTCAGACTCAGAAAAAGAAACCTTCAGAAATGAAGAGGCCGGAGTTCCTGGCTCGTACAGTGTCGGGCAAGTACTGAAACAAGAAAGCAAAACTCGCAAGTAATTTATTCAGCAAAAATGCCAGCTACGTTCTCTGGAAAAATAGCTCACAGTGAATAATTCAACCCATGCCATCACTGCAGGACCTAGGCAGAAGATTGGTTTTGAATCTTTTGGCCTTTTTCTTCATAAAAAGTCCTAACCAGAATCCCAGATCCCAGCCCAGTGTGTTCTAACTCTGGATCTGGATTTTGCTTTTGGCTTGGCCTGAAGTGGCCAAGGTTCAGATTTGGCCTGTGCAGAGCCCTTTAGCTTCCTTCTGAAATTCAAAGAAAGTCCATGAATTCATTAGCTTTAAGGGTAAGATTCAAAGCCACCCTTCAGAACTGCACCTGTAGCCTCAAAACCTCAGGAAAGTTGCGAAGCACATTGGAAGCTGTGAGGAGTCCTGGGTTAATGCAGCACACGGAGTAGGGAAAGGGCTGGTGGCCTTTGGAACAACTTCTCACATTAATTTTCTTCCAATGCTGACAGCTTTGATTTATTGCATTATGGCTGGTTACAAAACACCCAGACATGAGGGAAGCCAAGAGTTCTGGAAGGCAAAGGAAAATATGGTAAATTGAGTGATGAATAGCATGGGTAGATAGACAAACACTGCTCTGCACTTCTGCTGCTCCCAAATATTGTCTTAGAGGGAAGAATGGGAGCAGAGGTTTTGCTTGCAGTTTGAGTATTTCTTCCTTCACTTCTAATAGTTGAACATTCTGCTAGAAATCCCACGTGAGTGAGGCTTTTCTTTTCATGTCAGTAAAGAGAGTTTTCCTGTTGCCCAGTTTGTCAAGAAGCCCTGACTGCTCTCGCACCCCTTTTGCTCTAGCAAATTCTTGTTGATGAAAGAAGAACTTTCCCTGCAAACCAAAATAAGCCAAATTACTGAGAAACAGAACATCGTGAAAGGTTTGTCTTTAATTTCATCAATGGCTTTAAATGTTTAGAAAGCACAACTTAAACATCATAAGAGAAGTAATAAGATGCTCAGAAGTGTTGGGAGGTGGAAGCAGAGGCTGCTGTAGGGCGCGGAGCTGATACCTCAGACTTTCCACCACAGCTCTGTGTGTTCATGTCACTGCAGCTCTTCTCTCAGCCCAAGTTGCTGGCACAGTTTCCTGAAATGTTTCTCATTAGTAAACTTTTCATAACCTCCAAAACGGCAATAACTGTAGAATAAAATGCACCAGGATGCCAGCTGGAGTTGGCACTTGGCGCAGAGCTCCCGGAGCTGTTTGCTTAGCTGGATTTGAAGGATGTTCCGGAGCAGCTAACAGGACATGTGACTGCGTTTTGACCTAGCCCGCTGGCCCGGCTCCAGCCGCCCCGCGTTCTTCATGGGAACGCTTTCCACTTGTCGCTTTCATACCTCAGACGCAGCTTTTAACAATTTGTGCATAAGCCCCAGCCCAACAACCATTCAAATTAAAGCAGTGACGAGTTTCCAGAACAGCTTGTTATGTAGTCGGTGCTAAATTAACAGTTTTCCAAGAGCAAGCCCTACTTTTCCCCTTTCCCATCATTCAGCCTCAAAACTCCCAGCACGTCTGGTTTCTGCTGTAAACGCTCCTCCCGCGCGGCCGCGGGGCCTCTGGTATGGCAGGGACAGCGCAGGGCTGCGCGAGGTGCCCACCGGCCAGGGCAGCCCGTGTCCCCTGCCACCGCCTGTGCCAAGGTGCTCTCGTTTGTCCGAGGGGAGAGGATGTTTGCGGGGTTCCAGGAACCTTCGCTTTGCTTTCATTTTCCTGTCAAATGCTGTTATTTGTGCTGGTGCTGAAAGGCACCAGGTGCAATTTGGAATTTCCCGGCTGTGGGGATGCAGGAGACGGTGTGGGAGGCTATTGCAGTTGCTTTAGAGGTGGCCGCTGCAGCGCAGAGCTGCACATAGGGTCCAACAGAAGGCAATTCTCAAATCTTCCCTTCTTTCCATTAGTACTCCGCGGCAACCCCTAGGAGATGGAGCCACGAGGCCTTGGTTATCCCATTTCCCCAGGAAAGGCTAATTTGTGGCTGCATGAATCAGAGTTCAGCTTAGCAGAATTATTTTACCTGACTCGGAGCACTCACACAATAAGGAATAATAATCCTTTTTCCTGGTCTTCTGATCATTTTTGCCTAATCAGGTCCATTATTTTAAATATGTGAATTTTCAACCAAGACTTTTACTTATGCATAATCTTTATCATCTCCTAGGTGTAGATCTTATTTTCTTTTCTCCGAAGTGGAAAACGACATGCAAACTCTGAGTTGTTCTTGGATGCTGAATTCCAAATTGTTTAATTAAATTAGACTCCCGATGGGGTCTGCGCCTTCCCAGTTGTTCATCTCTTGCAGGGTTTATTACATTTTAGATGATACTATTAAATCCAGCCCCCCCAGAGATGCTGGTTAGACTTTGAGGAAACTCAAAGAGTAGGAGACCACAAAAGAATCCCCAAAGCTATTCCAACTCACCAAGACAGTAATTTAAGTTTCCTTTAAAAGACAATGAGTAGGAATCGTTTATATAGTTTATAATATGAGTACAATATCAGTTTCTCTCCAGTAGCTTCTAGTAACTAGAAAATATTTTCCCCACTGGCTTAGATCCCTTTTTCTATTTAGCAGGCATTGATTTTGCTCCCTTCCCCGCTCGGTGCTGCCGGGCCCTGGAGCTGCTGCAGGAGCCGGCGCAGCCTCGAGCGCCAAGGAGCAGAGGGTTGAAACGCTTTGGTTTCATGCCCAACCTCACGGTGCTCTGCGCACCGGGAGACTCCATGGTGGAAGGCAGGGAGAAGGCTGAGGAAGAGTGTTTCGGCCATGTGGTGCCCATAAAAGCGAATGGAAAAGGTTTCGATACTGTATGAGATCTGCAGATTGTTGTTTTCTGTTTAAAACATGCTGAATATAAAAAAAATCAACGGGAGTTTAAATAAACAGAGGCAAGTGAGTCAGCAAGAAGATGTAAAGCCATCAGGAAAGGCAGAGTTTGTTTTCATATGGGGATTACTGTAAACACCAGGAGTGCATGGTAACAATTTGTAGCCCATGTGTTTTGAAATATCATAACTGGTGTCAATAAACACATTAAAATTTGACTTCAAAGAGCACTGTGGATGTTTGCAGTGTCAGGAAGACCTTGCAAAATGGGAGTTTTAGATGGAAACAAGTATGGGAGCAATCAAACACAGCTCCTGTGCAAAGAAAGGGATCTCAGCGAGTTGTTAGTGCTAAGCATCTGTGATGGTGATTACTGCTTCTTGCTGGCCCCGGCCCGGTTCCTGCCGCGCGGCCGCCCTCGGCCCGCCTGGGCTGGCGCCGGTGCCGCTTCCACCTGCTACAGCTCATTTTTCAGACAATTCTCTGGAGCAGGGCCTGTCATTTGCTCTTTATTTCTGCAGCCCCCAGGTTAGCCTGACGGATTTCCATGCGCTATGTCAATATAAATAATAAATTTGTTTTGTATCTCTACCAGAATTACTTGTGGCACAGATAAATTGTTGTCCTGGCATGCTGACAAGATGACTTGGTAAAGGCTTCTAGTGTCACTGCAGCATTTGATGCATTTTTAATACGTCCGGGCTCTGCAAACCACTGGTCCAGGCTTTTAGGATGTGGAGAAGATGCTAGTGAGCAGCCACCCTTCCCCATGACATTTATGGAGAAATTTATGCCAGTTCATCAAGTTGCTTGTCAAGATTGTGATGGATATGGCAGATATGGCTGCTTGGAGCAGCATGTCTGAGATTTCCTAAGAACTGAACTAGCCAAAGAAACGCAATTGCCTGTAGAAAATGGAGAAGGAATCAGTGGAGTGAATTTGGGGTATGACCCAATCTCTGGTGCCTGTGCCCTTGCCATGTGAAACAGAGACTGTCATGATTGCCTGAGTTTTGTGGAAGGTTTCTCTGGTGAAAATCAGTATTTCAGAGCTTTCCCCTGCATTTGGTGTACTACAACCCTGCGATCTCTGCACAGAGTTAATTCACACCTGCCCTTGTTAAGGTGATTTATGGCAGAACTGGTGTGTGGGACTAGATGAGCATTCCTGTGTCTACGCTGAACCTCCATTTAACAATCACAGTCAATATTCCCTTGTTTTAATACTAAACATCACGTTCAAAAGTGAATACTTCGCCGTAAGCTGCGTGCAGACCATGCTCGATTAAATGGGGCTTCCAGTGTGATGACTATAACTACCTCTTAAATGATTAGGACACCTGTTGACATTAATATAGAAGCATGCATGAAAATAAGTGTGCCACACACTGAAATATATGTACACAAATAATAAGAGGATTAGAGAAATTGCTGAAGTGGATGGAGTGGCATTTACCATGAGCATGGCTGGAATCTCAGCAAATGGGAACAACATGCACAGAGCTGATCCCTCGTTAGATGGCGGCTGCTGCTTCTTTTTTTTTTTTGTTTTTAGTAGTTCATCTGGGGCATAAAAGTCACCACACCAGGAGGTCATTTGCTTACATTTAAAATTTTGCTTAGTATATATCTTTGCTTGGAATCTACCTCTGATTCACAGCCACCTTCATTTAGTAGCTGGCACCTTTACCATGCAAGCTGCAAGAAAAAGTAATTAAATTTAATAGAAGCCACCCTCCCTTTGAAGCTGACTGGGATTTAGAACCACAGGGAGAAGCAATTAAACTGCAGCAGCCATGGATTTGAAATGAAGTTATAAAGTGATTCTTTTTAAGGAGGAATTTTTCTGGGTGGCTCTGGATCGTCAGATCTCGTTGGATTCGAAGGGATTCTTTGCTCTGGGAGGGACCACGAGCCATGTTTAAGGCTGCCACTGGTTTTAAAAGCACCTCAAGTCAGATATTTCTTTCCCCATGTGTGATTTTGCCAGAGAATAGTATTGAAATTACGTAACAAGGACCGAAAGAAAGATCAGGGTGTCACTGCCAGGCCAGGCATAGTCCTAGCTACTTAGAAATACTTCCTGAGAATTTCCTAGAAAGGCTTAGAGAGGAGTCAGTGACAAATACCTGCTTCTAATGCAGATGTTAATCAGACAAGCAAGTTGACAGTTGTGTTAATACTCAAAAGAAAGTGACATTCTCCTGGCCGTCACCAATTCTTGGGAGTATGTGAAGGCCGGAGCAGACTCTCGGCTAGCGGAGGCACGCGTGGCAAGCGCCGCGGTGGCCGCGCGTGTCTGATGCCACGCAAGCTGCTACCTCCCGCCGCGCACGGGGGC
>VZSV01000124.1:587009-603262 GCA_013398735.1 Nothocercus julius | reverse complement strand
GAGGCGCCGGCGCGGGGTGCCCGGCCGGTGAATTGTTGTCTCACCGGCCTCTGTGAGGTAGGAGACGGCACCTTGCGCCTCCCGGGGGGACGTCCCTGGCTATGGTGAGCGGCCCGTAACGGGTAGCGGGGGCACAGGCCGCAGGTGGCGGCTGCCCGCGGCTCCGCAGCGGCTCCGCGCACAATGTTGGACCCCAGCGCGCTGGACGTCCCCGCTGTGATCTTTGACAATGGCTCGGGGCTGTGCAAGGCCGGCATCGCCGGTGACAGCGCTCCGCGCTCCGTTATCACTGCCATCGTCGGGCGCTCGAGAGCCAAGGCTATGATGCTGGGAGCCGGGCAGAAGGAGTACTACATTGGGGAGGAATCGCAGTCCAAAAGAGGGATCCTCTCCTTGAATTATCCCATTGATCATGGCATAGTGACGTGCTGGGATGACATGGAAAGGATCTGGAGACACGTGTACGAATGTGAGCTGAGAATCAAAGCAAGCGAAAGGCCAGTGCTGCTCACTGAGGCCCCGCTCAATCCTCTGCAGAACCGGGAAAAAATGACGGAGATCATGTTTGAGGGCTTCATGGTGCCGGCCATGTACGTGGCCGTGCAGGCAACGCTGGCGCTCTACGCCTCGGCACGCACCACCGGGATAGTCATGGACAGCGGGGATGGCGTCACCCACACGGTGCCCATATATGAAGGGTACTGCTTGCCCCACGCCGTCTCCAGGCTGGATATTGCTGGCCGAGACATCACCGAGTACTTCATGAGGCTCCTCTTGGAGAGCGGCCACTCTTTTGTGAGCACAGCCGAGAGGGAAATAGTGAGGGACATCAAGGAGAAGTTGTGCTATGTGGCCCTAGACCCCAGCCAAGAGATGAAAGCAAAGCCGGAGGAGATCATGAAGGAATACAGGCTGCCCGACGGCAACGTCATTAGGATAGGCAATCAGCTCTTCCGGGCCCCAGAGACCCTCTTCGTGCCTGCAAACATTGGAGTCGAAGCCCCCGGCGTGCACAGGATGATCTTCAACAGTGTCATGAAGTGCGACATCGATGTGCGCAGGAATCTCTATGGCAACATCCTGCTCTCCGGTGGCTCCACCCTCTTCCCCGGCCTGGATGAGCGGATCCTGAAGGAGATGCAGCTGCAGGTGCCTCCTGGCATGGCCGTGCGGATCATCGCGCCCCCCGAGAGGAAGTACTGTGTGTGGATCGGGGCCTCCATCCTCACCTGCCTCACGTCTTTCAAACAAATGTGGGTCACTGTGAGTGATTACAAGGATTTTGGGGCAGCCGTAGTCCACCGGAAATGCTTCTGAGGAGAGTGCCAGAGCAACCGGATGTCTTGCTGCAGCACAGCATGACAGGGAACCTGCTGAGGGCCGAGTGACCTCCGCGGTGCTACAGTTGTTTGTGTGTTTATTGGCTGACAAAACCTTTATGAAAATAAAACATTAAACACATTGGTAACGAGGACTTGGAGACATCTTGCTGTTTATCGTCTCCAGGGCGGGCACCGTGTGTTCCGACCTGCGGCCTCTCACCGCCTGGGAGGCAGCACGAGCCCCACTGCTGCCTCCTTGCCCCGTCTAAGAAGTTAATCTAGAGCGACTGGGGCTTCCACAGCAGCTGTAGCCCCAGCCCTTCCTGCTGCTGGCATCACACTAGCACTGGGGCTGGAGTGTGATACTGGGACTGCTGCGGGGAGCCCTGCGGAGTCTGGATTTGACTCTGGGTTTCAACTCTGCAGGGCCTCCCGGCAGCGGCTTCTCCCTGGGCTGCTGTTTCCCGAGCAGCTCCAATGGGGATGGCTGCAGCTGAGCCCGGCCCTGGCACTGCAAGTAGAGGATGTTTCTAAGAGGGCTTAAATAAACCCACTGCGGTCTAGCTTAGGCGTAAGGAGGGGAGCCGTCCTGTTGAAATGAGCCCGCCCTAAGTTACTTCTCCCACCTTTCAGCCAGGAAGAGCCATGTGATAAGTGGGAGTTACGGTCGCGGCAGGGAAGGGCTCCGGTGCCGGGGGGTGATGGCAGGCGGCCGGGCCCGTTTGTGACGCCGGGATCTAGAGCGCGGGGCTCCGCGCGGGCTGCGGGACCATGAGCGCGGCCGCCGTCATCCTGGACAGCGGCTCGGGGCAGTGCAAGGCTGGCGTGGCCGGGGAGCGCGCGCCGCGCTCCGTTATTTACACCGTGGTGGGATACCCGAAGTCCAAGTTTGTCATGTGTGGGGCTGATCACAAGGACTTCTACATCGGGGAAGAAGCCCAGTGCAAAAGGGGCGTCTTGTCTTTTACTTACCCCATGGAGCATGGAAGAGTCGCGTCCTGGGATGACATGGAGAAGATTTGGAGATTCCTGTATAAATACGAGCTCCGAATGAAGCCCAGCGAGAGGCCGGCGCTGCTGACGGAGGCGCCGCTCAGCCCCGCGCCGCAGCGGGAGGGCTTGGCCGAGACCATGTTCGAGGGCCTCGGCGTGCCCGCGCTCTCCGTGGCGCTGCAGGCGCTCACCGCGCTGTACGCGCGGGCCCGCACCACCGGCCTCGTGCTGCACTGCGGCGCGGGCGTCACCGCCGCCGTCCCCGTCTACGAGGGGCACTGCTTGGTACAAGGCATCCGCAGGCTGGACTTTGCAGGCAGAGACGTCACTGCCTACCTGGCCCGGCTCCTTCTGGAGATCGGCCACTCCTTTGTAAGCTCGGCAGAGAGGGAGATCGTGAGGGACATGAAGGAGAAGCTGTGCTACGTGGCTGTAGATCCCAGCCAGGAAGTGCGGGAAGAGCCGGCAAAGCTCGTGCGCGAGTACCTCCTCCCGGACGGCAATGCCGTCCGGGCCGGGGAGCAGCTCTTCCGAGCGCCCGAGGCGCTCTTCGTGCCCGCGGAGGCCGGCGTCGCGGCGCCCGGCGTCGCGGGGATGCTCCTGCAGAGCGTCGCCAGATGCGCCGCGGGCATCCAGCCGCTCATCCTAAGGAGTGTGCTGCTGGCCGGCGGATCCACTCTTTTCCGAGGTTTCAAGGAGAGGCTTCTGAAGGAGCTGAAGGCACAAATTTCCCACAGCGCCGCTGTCAAGATCATCGCCCCGAGAGACAGGATGAACTCCGCGTGGATCGGCGCTTCCGTCCTCGCCAGCTTACCCGCCTTTAGAAAGATGTGGGTCACCAGGGAAGACTATAACGAGGTTGGGCCAACAGTTATCCAGAGAAAATGCTTGTGAAAAGAATATATCCAAGAGATTATTTTTTAAGTGCTGATCTGAACAGCTGGAGAGCAGCTAATAAATCAGTGCAAAAATAATTGATTTGTATTAAGTGATTTTATAGCTTGGTAAAGAAAGATCCCCTGTGCATTGGATTAAAGAAAGGGTCCTTGTTCAGAGCACTTTTGGTATCCAAGAGGTTGATTTTAATTCTAGAAATGTGTTGATCCCCTCTAGAACTGCAAATGGTTTGTGGGACTTTAGAACACTTGGGAACAAGCCCCCTCCATCCTATGCCCATGGGGGCTCCGTAAACTTCCAGCACGGCTTTGCTGGCGCTCGAGCGTCCAAACTACGTGAGGCTCCATTGGGATCGCTTAACGCGAGGTTAATTGCGTAAAACAATCAGCATGGGGGAAAAGATGTTTTTTGGTTTTATTCTAGGAGAATCATGAAATTCTGTGATGTCAGGCACCTAGGAGAGGGTGAAGGCAGCTGTCCCTGGCTGACACTGATTTTCTTTGGGGAAAAGCTGGATATATCAGGCACGATTGCTGTTTCATGACCTCATCAGTGAGAGTTAGGGAAACAGAGAAAATAATCCTGCAAATATTTGTGTGAGTTGCTGAATAAATCTGCCTTGCAGAGCTCAGCATTATTGTATTTCATAAATAATTCCAGCAAATAAGTTTAACTAGAGTAAATGCCATGGATAACTGATTGGATTTTTGAAGTGAATTGTGAAATTAATGACAAAGCTGTGGATTTTTAGTAGCGAAATCTGCATCTGAAATAAACAGTTTGAAGTTGTTGCAGGTTTCAGGATCACCTTTGCGCACATCTGCAGATGTGCATGCTACATCCAGTCAGGCAGAGACATATTGTGACGATTTGTGAAACTAATTTGCACTGTGATGTGTATATTGTTCAAAAATATTTGAGAAAGATCTGAGGATGCATCTGAGAACTTCACGGATTTGTTGTAGAGGAACAGGAAGAGAGGAGCTGAAGTCTGTGTTGCCAGCTCTTCCGCGCAGCGTTTGCATCCCGCGCTGGAGATGCATCTCCAAACTCATGGATGCCCTCTGCTGCCTTGGGAATGTTGGTCGCGTCTCCCTCGGCCGCTGCCTTGGAGGAGCGTTGGGCTCCCTTTGCGGCTGCTGGGAAGGGAAGGGAAGGGAAGAGGGAAGGGAAGGGAAGGGAAGGGAAGGGAAGGGAAGGGAAGGGAAGGGAAGGGAAGGGAAGGGAAGGGAAGGGAAGGGAAGGGAAGGGAAGGGAAAAGGTGGCTGTGGGGAGCAGTGCCAGGAGGCAGGAGAGCTCGCAGAGCAAGCAGGGTTAAGGAATAAAGAGATGGAGTGAAAGGCAGCCTGGCTGCTCCGCTCAGCCCCGAGGCCTCGGACACCGAGGTGGCTGCTACCCCGCGGAGTCAACGCGAGCGCTCCGAGCGCTGCCCTCGGAGCTGATAGGAAATCTGAATCAGCAACCTTGGGTCTTTCTTCTATTAGAGTGCGTTACCTTTTAGCAGCCCACTGGAAATGTGTAAACAAACGAGGTACAACTGTAGACAGTTTAAATATTTTACAGCTCACTGACTTCCATATGAGGAGGGATTTGCAGTAACTTAAGTGTTTAGGCTCCTGCTCCAATAATCTAATGCAGATAAAAATGCAAACAGCAGCGTGCTGGAAGGCAGGGAAACCCGAGAGTGGCGCAACCCAGGGTTGTTGTCAGGAAGGAGAAAAGGAAGATGAAAAGAGTGATAACCCTGCACACACGGATACAGACACGAGCCATGCTCGCAGTGACACCTAGCAGGGCTCTGCGTGTGCTTTTAATAAGACTTCACCCTTTGAGAACAAGATACATCTGACGTAATCCAGTAATTCACTGATACCAAAACTCTTTCACGTCGGGGAACCTTGTTCAGCTCCTCCCAGCTGAAAAATCATTCAGCAAACCATTATTAGAGGCATGTAACACCCCCCGGTGGTTTGGACGGCCTGTTTCCTTTTACCTGTGAGACCTGACTTTGCTCGAGGATGTGGAACCAGACAGCCTGACATCTCCAGGAGCGCAACTTCCTCTGGACCTCGCCAGGCTCTTGTTCCCCTCGTGCTTCAGAATCACTGTGCAGGGCAAATACATATTTTTATTTCATTTGTACAGTGAAGAGCTCTGAGGTCTTAATCATTTGGGCCCATGTCCGGCAGGCTCTTGCATGGGAAATGCGCTGGGGGAATTTCCTTTAATCTGCTTCCACTCGTGTTCTCCCTGTCCTCTGGGTGTGTGGAGCACTTTGCTTGCAAAGGCCCGTGGGCTCTCTGGCCTCAAGAAAGGAACAAATCTGGTGGGTACGAGGGTGGTCGCAGAGACTGAAGAGGGCCGAGGTGGTTCCTAGATGTAGCAGCGATTCTGTGTGGAATGAGGAGTCTGATTCGGGTGAGAGTTCCCGCTCACAAAAAGCCGCCTTCCTTTGCTCCGTGCCGTGCTGCGCCCCGGCCGGCAGGGCCGGGCGCTCCCGGCAGCGCCGCCCTGCGCTGCCCTCCCCGTGGCAAAGCCACCTTCAGGAGTCCCCATCAGCGCAAAGATCGGGGCTTTGGGGCCACAGAAACACAAAATCATTTGTGAAGTTTGCACAAACATCTCAACCTGCTCCTGGCAATTTCCACCCCCCCCTCCCCAAGTCTCGTTCCACAGCAGCTCTTTATTTTTCTTTAAATGTCAAACAATTCATCATTTTGCACTTTCCACGTTTGCTGTGAATCTACAGGTTTTATTGGTAGGCGTCAGTGTCGGCCTGGGACAGTGTGCGCCGATTCCCCCAACTCCGCCGTCCTGTCCCCCTGCCCGCTCTGCCTGCGAGCTCTTGGGGCAGGAGCGGGGCCTCTGGCTCTCCCCCTCGCCCCCGGTATCAGGCACACGATGAAAAGCCAGGGTTCACATGCACACGAGACAAATAATGATTATCTTTAGTATTGGGGTCTCTCATCCCCTGCCCTCGTGCGTGTTGAGCGCTGCGAGTCGCTGCTGTAAAAGGTGATCTCAGCCCTGCTTTGCAGACAGGTCACCGGGAGATGCCGGTGGCAGCTGCTGCTGAGATATATCTCTATGCAAGGGGCAGGGAAGCGAGCCCTTTGCTTTCGACTTTGCTTAGAGCATAGTGCAGAGATACCTGAAGTTGCAAAGGTCCAAAAAGGCAGCACACACTGTCCTGGCACGTGAGTGCTGGGTGCCAGGTGCAGCAGGCCAGGGCAGATCTGAGCTCTCCGGGTAGATCTGATGTTTCTTCCCCGTGCGTGGGCAGAATGAAGCGGAACCAGAGGGCTGCTGCATGCAGCTACCGCTCATGCAACTAACCGTTGCTTTTAGGGACATGGCACTTGTCAGATAAGCTCAGGAATGCGGCCCTAGGGATCAATAACTATCTGTAAGACTGGCTGAGATCCCATGCAGCCAGAAACCCCCAAGAACCGAGTGGTAAGGCAGAGCAGCAAGGCAGTCAGCAGGTGTGAAAAAAGCTCTAGCATCACGGAGAAGCATCCAGAAAGGGCAGTGTTGGTACCAAGGGCAGATAAATACTGGTCCTGCTGCTGAATATAGGCAATTCTGTCAATACATTATGGAGTAACTATCAAAGCTGCTTCCATTTCTCTGTCTCTGCATGTCTAGGTGAGTACCTGAATTTGAGGGTGTGGTGTGGAAGAGGTAAGGATGCTGCCGAGCTCCCCAGCGGAGGCGTCGCTGCGTGGAGTGTTATTTACCTCTTGCTGAGAGAGGCTCTGCGCTCACCGCACGCGCGCGCAGGCACCGCACATACACACACACGTGCGGACTTTATTAGGCCTTTCCATACAAGTATTCTGTATAGAGATTTTTTTTTTTTTTTTTGATTTGGAAAACTGCAGAGTGCTTTTTTCACACACAGTAAAGTTAGCTTTGCTGAGATTCATTAGTCCCCTTTCCCCTGGTGTGTAAATGGATCTCTCTTAGTTATGCAATGCAAGGGTACACAACCATGAAAAGTGCAGAGGCAGCCAAAAAAAGCATTGTTCTGAACTCAGACGTGTAAAATATTCATATTCAATAATAAAAAATAAAAAACAGCCCTTAATAAAAATTTCACAAAATAAAATATGCATTGTTATTCCATCCCCAGGGCTGCAGCAGCTTCCAGACCAACATGTTACATGGGTTTCCACTGCCTTGTTTTACTCGATTAATTCAAAACCAATTCACTCACAGTATTAGGTACCTAAATTGGCCCTGATTTCTCAAAGGGCTGAGTATCTATGACTACAGCTATAGCTGGTAGAAGCTGTGACTGTTCAAGGCCTAACAGTGCATATGGCAGGGCCGTCCTGGTGCTAAAGGTACATCTGTGCGTTGAGGTGCAGCTGGGCATAGATGCACATGCCAGCTTGATCGAGCAAGAGGGCCCCTTTAGCATGGTGCTTTGGATACCCTGTTCTTGAACAGACAAATTATCCCAAGAAAGAAACAGCTTCATGTGGCGGAGCAGCTCTCGGCAGCGCAGGTAGCACATTTGAAACAGGTGAAACGTCTCCCTCTGCGTCTCGTTGCACCCTGAAGAGCTGCCACACAAACGCAGAAGAGAAGACGTAATTCAGACTCTGTTTTACTGAGGAGAACAGAGGTTGGTGCAGTTCATGAGAGGTTGCAGCAGAGCCAGGTGCTCGGGTTTGCTGCGTCTCCATCCACTCTCGTAAGTGCCAGGTCAAGCTGCTTCGGCCACCGGGCCCTGAGTGGTAACGAGGGGCGGCCGCTGCCGTCTCCCTCCTGTCCTGGTTTCAGCTTGCAGAGCATTCGAGGGCTCTGCTTTTCGGGAGATGACTTGGAAGCACCAGTACTTGAGGGTTCCACCCCAGCACATACATCCCCGTGCTCCTCTGGGCATCGATGCCAGTGAAGGCGGCGAGTCCTGCACTTGTCTCAGGCACTTTGCTCTGCATCCTCTGTGGCAAAATCCAAAGTCAACCCTAATACCTTAGTTCAATAGTTGCACTGTGCTAGGGGCTGCATTGGCCCTGAGAGCCCAGCAGCAGGGGAGAATATTAAATGATACTATAAATATTGCTAAAGAAAAGAGAATTCAGGAACTAGAGGAAAGGTTCTGAACTTAAAACATTGCGCCTGGCAGTGAAATTTTATCAAGATATATGGGAGAAGAGAATGAGAAACTCCAAAACAACCAATGCTTCAGATGTTTCTTTTATCTAAAGTATAGCTAGTTAAATGTTTCACGTAGAACAAGTCCCAGGGAACATAAATCAGGGATGTGAGCTACGTTTTATAAAGACCTCAAAATATAAGTTCTTTACCTCCCACATTCTCAGGCCAAATATTTTAACTGGAAAAGTATGTGGGACAATAAGCATGCATATTACCCATCTCCTTAATGACCATTCCTACCAAGGTGATTTGTTCCGTGTCTGCAGTTTGGTATTTATATGCAAGGAAATGAAAGGAAAAAAAACAATCCTTCATAAAACCTGGTGTTGGAAAAATTGTAACCACAGGTGACAGTTTGGAAGGAATGAAATATGCTGTGATGTGACAGCTGTCAGTCATGTTTGTGATTTATCTGCTTGACGGGGGAGAAGAATGGGGGAAAGTGCCTAGTCCCTTGCAGGCTCCAAATACACATCTAGTAGGTGCAAGTTTGAGGCACGGTACTGGGCTTTCTGAAGGCGCTTGGAAAGAATTAATATTTTCAAAGGTTTGGGGTATCGTCTTGATTTTCCTTTCCTGTTACATTTTCCAGTGGCATTGGATAAAAAGCATTTTTCTTCTTGAATTGTGCCTCTGTACTTCATATACTAAAAATAAAACTAACTCACTGTGAACATAAAGAACGTGTCATTCCACCCAGAATGGCCTAAATCCCAGGCGGAGACCCCCGGGAGCTCCTGCGCAGAGCTGGAAGAGGAGCTGACGGTTCCTGACAGCTCCGCAGCAGGAACATAAAGACGGGGCCTTGTTTCTCTGCCCAGAGAGCCCCCGGCAGGTGCCTGAGCTGCAGCAGAGCAGGCAGGGAGTGACCGGACGGGTGCGGGACAGACCTCGAGTTTGCATGTCCCGTTCAGCTGCTCCTTCGAGGGCTCTGCTTCCCTCCAGGAATCTCCTCCTCTTCTTTATATTTTGTGTCTGCGGTTTCTGCTGCAAACAGGCAAATAGTAACATGCTGACAAATCTCCCTCCTCGGCAAGACTTCCTGAAAAATCTTTTTCCGGTCTTCCGAACACTTGGCCACACTTTCTTCCTTTGTATTTTTTCAGGATTGTAAGAGGAATGTGCTGAGCAGCGTGAACCCAGCTGAAAGCCGGTGGAGCAGTGGAGTCCCTTGCAGGCCCTAGGCCCCCCGCCACGGTCCTCCTGGGGACAGGGACTGTGTCCCCTGGCACTATCTGCCTCCTGGCTGTGTCGAGCAGGAGGATGTTCCTGCCACGGCAAAGCCGCTGCCTCCGCATCCCAGCGTTCAGAACATCCATCTCGAGTTGCCCGGCCCTTGGTGCTGCACTCGTCCGGCCTCACAGAATTCACCGCTTGTTTTGCTACGGATCTCTCTCTCCAAGAACAAAGAGGGGATTTTGCTGGTGTTAAAAGCATCGCTCTCCCTGTGGTTCGCAAGACATCTTGGATCACACGCAACCCTGATAATGGCAGAGCCGCAGACCAGCCAGGAAACTGCTGGTGAGGCACTGAGGCCTCATAATGCAGCCGAGCTGAGAAGATTCTGCTCTTCGGACCCTTTGCTGCCCTGACAGATCCGCAAGGTAGTGGACATGCTGCCAAATATATTTCTATCGGTCATTTCTGAACTCCTACAGAAAACAATATTTCTCAGAACAACGCTGCAAAACTATTAAGCTCTGCTGGTGGCCTGATGATATTCTCTGAAGTCCTGTCTCTTAGCCAAAGTAATATATATTTCCTAGAAGTACATGGCCCTAGAGAGAGAAGTCTTGGACTTGTAAGATGTCCAAGACAATATCGCAAATGCTGTCGCTACACTGTTTTAAACCGATTGTATTTAGTGGATTTACTTTGAATCTGAATTCCTTACTGAAGTAAGTGAGATCTTTATCCCTTTACAGGGATCCATCCCTCCCCAGAGGGGAAGAGGGGCTGGGATGAGGGTGTGGGAGAGCTGACGGGGTCGCTCCTCGAGGGGCCTCCTGCGAGGCCGCTGTGTGGCAGAAGGTGGCCCCGCTCCCGAGCTGCCAGTGCATCTACCCGCATGGCCACTCGAGGGGCAGCTTCTCCCCAAAGGCAGCGTGGAAACCCAGGGCTTGTCGAGTGCCCCGTGGCTCGTCATCGGGGGACATGTCCAGGTACGGAGCGCAAAGAGGAGGAAACCGTACAGAGAGGTGTCTACGGTTGAGCGACTAAAAGTGCGGGGAGGTTCCCTCAGAAGACACAAAAAGGATTAAAACCAACCAGAATCCATGAAGTCACTTCAGATTTTTTTCTCCTAGAGAGTCCTGAGGAATTCCCCAGCTCCTAACCTGTTCCAATTGGCACCATCCTGCACTGGAGCTCTAATACCAGCAGAGTTTGGGATGTTTCCATTTTTTCTGGTAAGGGATTATATGAAACCGAAATAACTCTTTCCATGGGGGATTACATCGCCACTTTTGTTTCTAATATTCCGCTCCATGAGTGGGAACTTTTTCTTGGGTACCTGTTTCTTCTTTGGCTATGAGACCTAGTGCTGTTTAGAAAATCTAGGCAGAACTCCATTTCATTAGTTTAATTCCTAATCATTTAATTCCTAAAGGAACCTGATTGAATAGCACATTGAAAGTCCATTCTTTACATTTTGGCTGGATGCTCTTGGACAATTAGTTTTGTGTAAATCATATGACACAGTGTTACCCATTTTAGTGACTGAAATGCATCTGCGCAGTTAGTTAGATAAAAATGCACCTTGAGGAATTGTCATCCACTGCTGAAAATGATTCATATTTGTGGGAGAATTGCTACCGATTTACAAGAGTCTGGATCAAGTATCTACTCTCTCTTCGTTTTTTTTTTTCTGTTCAAGTACCAAAGAGTGCTTCAGGGATTTTTTTGGCAGGGGGTTTTGAGCAGGAAAATAGGAAATGAACTGGAAAATTTGAAGACTACAGCAAACAAGAAAATCCTGGAAGGAACACTCTGCAGATCCACCCTGGCCTTTAATAACATGGAAAGATTTCATTAGGAAAGGAGAGGTGGAAGCGCGGCAGCGGGGGCGCGGGGTCCTCGCGCAGCGGGGTGTCCTCGATACTCAGGCTGCCAGACGGGCCGTGCCCAGGGGGCCTCGGCCGCTCCTGGCCGCAGCCGCCACGTGGGACGATCCGCTCGGCAGGTTAAGGAGCCCCAAGGGCCGCGGCACGTGGCGAGGGGCTCCGGGGGGAGCCGGGGCGGCCCCGCACTGACGCCCTCACGTGTCTCCCCTGCCGCTCCTCGCGCAGGGGTCCTGCCACTCTTCTCATGCCAGCTCCAGGCTGTGCAACTATATTGGGTAAGGCTTATGCTTAGAAAATGCTTTTCCAGGGGCAGTTTTGTCTGATCCCCCTCAATTATGGGCATCCATGCAGAAGTTCCCACGTCTGCAGGTGCTGCAGCCACGTGTTGGCTGCCGCGCTCGCAGCGATGCCCCGGCCCCAGCCAGGCCCAGAGCCGGTAACGGGCTCCAGCTGCTCCCACTCAGGGCACTGCCACCTGCGGCTCGTTGCCTAATTGGATATAAACAACTGCGAGGCACTGCCTGCAAGGGTCACTTTGCTGTTGGGGAGTCTGTATTGCTCGCTGTGTCCAGTCATGGCCTGTGGCTCTGCTCACCTGCCTCAGGTCTGTATGTTCTTCAGGTGTTTTGAGGTAGCAGTTTGGTGGCTGTGTCCTGGAAGAGGACAGGACCTGTAGCATTACAATATGAGCTGGTTTATGTTCTTCTTTGCATCTCTATTGTGTATGCATCAGCAAAGCCAATGCCAAAAATACTGCTTGTGGCACCCCAAGGGGCCAGAAAATCTGCAATTCTGGCAGGAATCTTAGTGATGTTTAACTTTTTTGTGTGTGTACAGGGAAAAGTCTGCTGCTCTTCTAGTTTTAGAGTTCTTACCCTGCTACTACAGAGATTAATCCCCAGTGGGATTTGGGGGAAGCCATTCCATATCCAAGCTATGCATTCCATTGTGAGGGAATATGCCCTGTGCTTAGGCTTAACAATGTAATATTCTTTACAGGTTTTATGGCCTCTGATGTTATCAGTATAGGCACCTGATGACCCTATGTTGAGTCTATCTTCGCTGCAGTGGAAGACAAAAACAGCAGAGGAGGACCTAGTAAGTAAAAAATCTATTTCCTTTCTAGAAAGTCTGAAAGATAAAATGTTTTTGTTGAGCAGGTCAAAGGAAATGTGGAAAAAGTGAAACTAGGAGCTAAAATAGAAAGTGATGTGGAAAACCTGAGCTAATGCAATGGTGTCTTTAATGTTATGTATTTGGGGTGTTGTTGATTGAGAGATGTTAAGGTGCCTTTCCAAAGGGATACCCTACCTGAAGCCAAGCAGCTAAGCTCTGGTTGCTGAATGCTGAGGTAGAACTTGCTTGAGCTGATCAAGTCAGTCTCCTTGGCTCCTCCCCTCCCTAGCCCAGGGTAACACGCAGGAGAGATGAATTTGGAGTCGATGATCTTGAAGGTCTTTTCCAACCATAATGATTCTGTGAATATTTTGGTACCATGTGAGACCAAGTTTGGAGTTTTTGGTTATTGGGGCTAAGTTTGAAACTTTTCATCAGTCAGAGGTGGAATTGAACTTCATTTGTGGGGCAGGAGTACAAGATGAAGGGAAACTGTTGTAATCCAGGGGAGAAGTCTTGGGAATTTGTGTTCAGACTACAAATGTATGCACTACTGCTAAGGGAAGGTTTGACTGCATTTGTTAACTCATTCATGTTGCTTGTTGGAAATGCCACCATTGAATTCCTTGTGGGGTACTGTCTGTTTTAAAGAAAATTCTCCATGGAAAAGGCTTTCCTTTAAATTTAGTACAAGACAAAATCCTAGCTGGTTCTATTTATGGATCCCAGGGCATGAGAGATTTTCAGATTTCAGTCTAGCTCTGTATCTTTCTCCCATAAAAAACATGTTCAACATTTTTTCTCATCCTTCCAGTACAAAATGACTTCACTGTTGTGATCCCTTTACTAAGACACAGACCCTTGAGTGACAAAGATGTTGGTTTTGCTGACGGAATAGGCAGTTTTGCAAGTTGCTTTTACTGAATGATGTGCTCTTGGTTCAGTTTATTCTTCAGCAGATCTTCTCTTGCTCCTGTGGGTTTGTGGCAGTTCTGTAAGCTGCGTGATGGGTGTGCTGCATCCTGAGCATACGTATGATGCACACTGGTGTCATTACTGTAGAAACATCCACAGTTTTGTTGGGAGATATGTGCTTGTATGGAAAGTGAGAGAAAGAGCTACATAGTAAAATAGAAGTTATGGGAAATTCACATTTCTGACTATGATAAAATAAACTTAGCATTAGTTCATGTGTATTTAATAGGGGAAAATGCTAAATGGTGGCTTGCTTGGAAAACCAGCAGTGCCTGCGTGAATGACATCACTGAGAACACAAATCTTTTTTTTCTGTGATTTATTTGTATTAAGAGTTTTGAATGGTTTTGTTTAAAGTGATAGTTCTCCCTTTTTAGTGAAAGTTAGGCTGTGATAAACAGGTCCAGCTGTAAAAATTAGAGTGAGGTAAAGCCATGGTGATGGTGGTGCAGAAGGGCTGAGCTCAGTGTTATGTGGAGCCTCAATCGGAGCAGCAGCAGTTAATTATTTTGCAAATAAATAATAGGAGACACTGGTCACTTTGCCCTGTTGTGACCCAGCTGAGTTTTACCAGTTGAGTCCTCCTTTACACCCTAATTGTGCCCTGGCAGCCTGGGTTTAGTGGCCAATATACTGGGGAATAATGTGTTTCACTGCCTGAATGGCTCATTCGGCTGGCCTTTATGACAAAATAATTAAGACTTAAATTCCCTTGAAAATGTCAAGCCCTTTTGTGATTTTAAATTGATTCACATTCTGAGTTGCTTAAGAGGGGAGTTAAAAAGTTGTTAGTAATTTTATAGAAAATACATTCCCCATATGAATGAGCGCTATCCCCCTCGTAAGGCACCCGCATGGCTGATGCGGAGGAGCCTCCTGCTCCTTGGGATGCACTTGCTAAAGGCAAGTGCCACTCTTATTTAAGGCATTTAAAATCACTGCATGGGTGATCTCACTTCATTATTTTTAAAGAAACTTCTCAGCTCACTCTATTTAACTTTATACTTCAGAGAAATGAAACTGTTTCCCCATGTCATTTGTACTAAAGGAGCAAAACTGCAGCTGAAAGGTAGTGGAGCAGTTCACAGTACATCTGGTTTGAGGTACTGAGAGTCTGGAGGGAAGATAAGAGAAGGTCCTGAGTAGATCGGGAACAATATTGGCACTGTTTGGAGACTGCAGTAATAGCTGGAAAACATCTTTCTTGATCTGATTGCACAATGTGGATGCTGCTGCTGCACAAGGGCTTTCTGCAGAGTCTCAGTTTTGGAAAGCTACGCATAATTCTGAAAATGTGCAATGTGAAAACAAACTTTAATCGGGATTTGTCTGGTGTCAGAGCCCTGCTGTGGGGGTGCCGTCATCCCCGTGGGGCTCTCAACCTCTGCAGGGTGTCTGGAGCCCCCGGGCCCCGCAGGTGCTTTAGCTGCCTCCATGCTGAGCTCGGCTGCCCGCGAGTGGCTCCGGATGGGTTGAGAGTCATGTTAATCCCTTTGCCCTGGCTGGGTAACCCATGAGAGGGGAGCTTCCTCCCCAGTGCCTTCCTCTAGGAAGGCTGTTTTTTAGGTATTGAGTAAACACTATTATTCAGCAATGCTTTTATTCGATGCAAGTATCAAATGAATTTTTATTTTCAATGCTCTGCCAATTGTGAGAGCCCTTTCCCTGCATGGGGTGTGAATGAGGTGCTTCCGACAGGCACGGTGAGGGTGTCCAGTGCTCCCAAAACGCCCTATTCTTGCCCCAAAGGTCCTGCTCTTTCCCCTCTTCTAACACAAGTCTTTACAGGAATAAACCCAGTGGGACGAGCGGCACTGCGGGCACAGGAACATGGCGAGGTGGGGTAGTGGCTTTAAATGGTGCAGCCGTAGGTGCGGGGAAGCTGCAGCTGCGCCCGTGGAAATGGCAGCCCCAGGGAGAGGGGTATTTATGTTCAGGGAAGCCGTTGGATGTTTATGCGCAGATTTGCATTTCGTTTTTCTAACTACTCTTAAAACGGAGCTCGATTGTTTTCTTTGATATCGATAATTAGCGGCGGCTCGCGGTGCTGCTCTCGGTACCGAACTATGTCCCCGGGGCTCCCGCAGACGACGCGTCACGTCCGCGGGGAAGCCGAAAGGCCCGGGGTCTTTAGGGGCTCGAGGCATTCTGCGCACGAGTGGAAGTATGTGGAACTGGGGGGGTCTGGGGGCGCAGGTTGCGGGCTCGGCCGCCGCCGGCGCTGCCTGTGGCAGCACCCGGGGCTGGTCCTTGCGCCTGGAAATGGGCGCTGCTGGCGGGACTGCGGCGGGAGGGAGGCCCCGGGGGCCGCGAGCGGAGCGGGGTGTCCGCAGAGGAGCCGCAGCGGGACACGGCGCTCCCGGCTCGTCCCGCTCGGCGCCTCGAGCCCCGCGGGAAGGACGGGGCTCCCTCTGCCCGGCACAATTCGCCGCGCGTGGAAAGGGCTGAAATTCCCGGTGTTGCGTTTTAGTGCGTGTTCCTATGGCTGCTTTCTGGAGCGAGCTTCATTAATTTGTAAATCAAAAGGAACTTCTGTTTCCCTACGGTTAAAATATATATTTTTAGTGCCGATGGCTTTCCCTGGGGTGGGGAAGGGAGGCAGCGCCGGTCGCTTCGCGGTGCGTTCAGCGCTCGGCCGTGGCCGGCAGCGAGGGCGGCCCCGGGTCGGGGGCTCCTTGTGTCGCCCTCCCGCTGGGGCGCAAAGCGGCTGCGCGGGGGG
>VZSV01000124.1:553902-581968 GCA_013398735.1 Nothocercus julius | reverse complement strand
CGCAGGTGAGGCCGGGGCCGAAGACCCCCTCACCCTCCAGGCGCGCACGTGGGCGCGGGGCCGGCGCGGGTCGCTGCTCCGGGGCCCTGGAGAGCGAAGCGCCCGGGAGGCGCCGGGCTCGCGGCCGGGGCCCCGCCGGGCCGGGCGACACCCAGGGCGCTCGGTTTCGTTTTTACGTGATCCGCGCGGCGGCCCCGGCCCGGCCGCGTCTCGCCCCGCTGGGAGTTTTGCCCTTGGCGTGAGCGGCGTCGCCCGCGCGGCCGTGACTCGCCGAGCGCTGCTCTGCCTGCGGCTCGCGCGGATTTTATATCTTAATAAACGTGAGCTCGGGGTGCTCCTTCACCTCGGGCCTTTAGAAAGGGCCAGAGCGAGACCCGCTGCGCCCCGAGTCGGGCCTTCCCGGCGCGGAGCCCCCGCTCGGCCCGGAGCGGGGTCGGGGCTCCAGACCGGCTCTGGTAACGCCGGATGGTTGGTACGACCCACGGCCCGGAGGTTTACGGCGCTTCAGCGAGGGCTTCTTGGGGGCTCGCAGTTCGCTCTCGGCTAAGGCTTCCCTGTCCCCCCAGGATTTATCTGCAGAGCAGACTGGGCGCGGGACACGCTCCTGCTCTGCTCCCCGCGGGGACGCAGCCACCGCTGCAGCCGGGTGTCCTGCGGAGCGGCGGCTCCGGGCAGCGCCGGCCCGGGCGCCGGACGCCCCGAACGCTGCCGATTCCGTTTGCGTGGGCCGGGACCGGAGCAGCCGCGAGGCTGTCGGGCCCGAGTGCGGGGCGAAACGAGGCCGCGGCGGGTCTCTGCTCGGGGCTCGCAGGTGAGCGCGGTGCGGGCGGCCTCGTCCCTCACGGAAAACGAGACCCCCGAGGCGGTGCGGGCCCCGAGCGGGGCCGCTCCTCCCGCAGCCCCGCCGCGAAGCCCAGCGATGGAGCTGAGTTCAAGTTCTGGCTGTTCTGGCTCCTCGCGGCGCCCGCGCCAAGTCCCCGCGCTGCTCGGAGCGGCCCTTAGAGCCGCCCTGGAGAAGCCGCCGCGAGCGCGGAGCCCCGCGCGCGGCGCTGCCGCTGGAAGCGCCGTTTGCCCCGGGCGGGCGGCACCGCCGCCGCAGCAGGGAAATGCCCGCAGCTTGGAGAGGCTTCGGTTTTTTGTTTGTGTATCTTCGTTTTCTTAGTTATAATTTTTAATTATTTTTAGGGTTTTTTTTTGTTCCTGTGTGTTTTTGTTTGTGGTTTTTTTTTGTTTTGTTTTGTTTTTCCCCTATCCTGTTGCCTCCTTTTCCCGTCTCCGCTCGGCCCGGGGGCTGCTGTGCGGGGCCGCTCTGCAGGTGCGGAGTGGGGCTGCCGCCTGCCCCGGATCTGTTCAATTAGGCAATTAGGGAGCCCGAACGGGGGGGTGATCCTTTAATTAAGGCGACGTGCAATTAGCGCTTCAACAAAAACTTCCAGGGATTTAAAATCAGTTTATCCTTAAGAAGGAAGAAAAAAAAAAGAAAAAAAAAGAAGAAAAAAAAAAAACAAAAAACAAACAAACAAAAAAACCCCTAGCTTCTGCAAATGTAACCTGCAAGCCCCCCGCAGCAGCTGGGCTCGCTCGGGCAGCGCAGCGCGCTCCGTCCCTGCTGCACGGGATGCGGATCCCCGATGTCTGCGGCTCCGCCGCGACCTGCAGACCTGCAAACCGGGGGGGCAGTTTGTGCCCACAATAAAGTCCCTGCTCGAACGTGTGTGCAGAGCGTGTGACGTTTTATCCACGTGTGAATAGTGCGGGGAGCTGTGTAAGTGTGTAAAGTGCTTTGGAGTGCTGTCATATTCCCATTTCCCTCAGTTCTGGCGTCCTTTTGAAGCATGGTATGGGTATAAAATGTGCGTACGCAGATGTGCCGTTCTTGAATGGATACCACGCGTTCAGGGTTCTCTTAAGACGTAAAATCTAGGCACTGCATGCTTGCCAACCTGCATCCCCTGTACAGAAATGCAGGGACTTCCCTTGAAAACTTCGTGCTTGTTTAGCAACAAATGAAGCTTTTTTTAATTTTTAAGCCTTGTTTGGAACTATAGTATAAAGCTAAGGAGAAGCAATAGTAGACTGGATGTTTAATAAGCTAAGAGGAAGAAGAATTAGAGTTAGTGTATTTTTAATGTTTGATATTAAAAATACCTGCTGAGAAAAATTGCTGTCAATAAGAGCAAAGAATTACTCTTCAATTCCCCCCTTCCCCCCCTCCCCTCAAAAAACAAAGCAAAAACAAACAAAAAATACCAGTCAGAGCCCGGTGCCCCGCTCGGGCCCCGTGTTTCTGCGCGAGGTGCCCGGGGATGCCCGGATCGTGCAGAGCGGCCGCTCGCTCGGGGGCTGAGGTTCTTCTCGGTGCTGCTGCTCCCTGGGACCATGTCCCGGCTCCGTGTGCGGAGGCGCCCGCTCCGGGGCCGCGAGCAGGAGCCGTGCGGGCAGCTGTGCCGCGGCTGCACCTGCCTGCGGAGCCGGCACCGCGGCAGAGGGGAAAACCTCCTGTGCGCGGCAGCGGCCGCTGGGGTTTGCGAAGCACCTGAGCCCCTCGCAAGGGCCCTGTTGAGCGAGAAGCACTATTATTGTTATTATGGCAGTGGCTATTATGGCTTATATATTTTATAAAAGCTCTGCAATGTTTAATATGGTGCTTCAGAGACAAAGGCCTCCAAGTTTGCAAACACTAATGCGGCAAGTCCCAGCAGCTGCTCTTCTTGTGGGGAACCTGTCGTTAATTCCACTGGAGAGCTGGGGAAGCAGAGGCAGAACATGCCTGAGGATCCCCCATGCTCCTGGGACAGGATCACAGGAGCAGGAAAAGAATCTGTGTGGTTGTTTTTTTTTTTTTTTTTTTTTTTTTTTTTTTTTTTTTTTCCCCACCAGGTTTGGTTTTGCCTTTCTACTGTAAAATTTGTGCTCCCTGTTTATTGTCTCTTGAGCTTGTATTTTCCCCCCACCATTGCAGTAACTTCTGGTATGTGAAATTGTTTAGTGGAAGCAAAACAACCGCATTTACAAGCAGCTCTTTGCTACGGTTTCGGGGTGACAACGCGCAGGAACGTATGTGCTCGTCGGCCAGGGCACATTTCTGCTTTGTATCCACAATTTATGACTACTCAAGTATTACTAGGAATGTTTATTTTTTCCCCACTAGCGAGTATCGATAAACTCCTGCAGTTCTGAATGCAAACTGAAAGGATCTGAGTTGTAGCTGCCGAATAAAACTGCTTGTGCCTGTTTCTTCCCCCAAACACCCCCTAAAAAAATTCTTTTTAATCTCGCAGGGTAAGTACTGTCATGTCCGTAAACGCGCGCGCGGCCCATGGCAATCGGCACGAAGGACAAAGACGTCTGAAGGTTACGTGCAAATACATTTGCCTCTGCTCGTGGTACCAGCCTGTTGATGCGTCGGTGCCGCGCGGCGTCCGCACCAGAATTACTGCTGCGTTTTCTAGTCTTAAATGTGCCCTGCTTTTCTGGAGGAATTGCAGGTCAGGGATGCTGCAGTGGAAAAGATCTATGACCTTATTTCTTTTATTTTCTTAATGGATTTTCATGCATCACGGCTACCTACTCAGGGGCTGTTTATTTTTATTTTTATTGCAGTAGGTTGTGCATTAGGTAGCGTCCAAATCTGTAACAGAGTGTCCCTGTCCTGAAGAGGGTTTTTTCCTCCCTTTCCTTTGGTGAATGATGTGGCTGCCTTTGCTAATAAAAATGAAATATGCCTTTTATCTGTGAAATGAGTGTACTCCTTCGTGCTTCTGCATGCCCATACCCTCAATGGGTGGTGGTGGAGGGGAAGAGCAAGCTTTTTTTTTTTTTTTTTCTTTTTTGATGCAATTGGGAAGAAATTTTCCTGTGGAAAGAGTCGTGATGTGTCCAGCCCATGTAGGTAGGGTTAATCCAAAGCCCTTCTTCAGGGATTAAAGCGCGTCTGGGTGCAGAGGCCCCGGTGGCTCCTTGGGCTGCCCTGCTGGCCGCGCGTTCCCTGGTCCCCGGTGCTGTCCTGGCTCTCCCGGGGGATGTTCCCTGTGGAGATGGAGCGGGGCGAAGCCGGGGAGGCCGCTGGGGCTGCGCTGCCCGTGGGCCCCGCGTCGCGCTCAGGTGCGTCCGTGCGGCCCCTTCCTTCGGCTGTAGCCGCTCTCTCCCAGCCTGTTTTCCTTGGCCGAGCAGAGCATGGGACACAATGCCCGGCATCGGCATTGCCACCAATTTAGCCATCATTACTAGATAACGCTGTCAGCCTGTTGGAGACACATATTTGTTTAATAGTTAATGTTCGGAACAAAAAATAAAGGGTGAGGAGAAGTCAAACTGCAGTGAATACTCTGCTTATTTTATATCCACTATAACTATTTTTGCCCATGGAAATTGGCTTAATTATATCAGTGGAATGTTTCTTTTTCAATTCTGTATGCAATTAGTCCATCTTGCTGGCTGCAATTTATTTTAATAAAAAAATAAACCAGTGGTGTGTTCAGTTCCTCATCCCCTGGGGACAAATGCGATTGGTGTGTTTAATTTCATTAACTACAATGCGGCCTACTGGAAAAATGTATAAAATCAGCTTTATACAGCTTAAACACTGGCATTTGAAACAAATCATTACTGCATTAGCTGTCACACTAGTAATCCTAGAATCCAAGACAAAAATATCATAGCTGTTTTTATAACCCTCTGCAAATACACTGTTAAAATAATTTGCAATCGTGTTTTGAACGTGCCCGTGTCTGTAGTGGCGATTCCTTGTTGCGCCGAGGAGGGCCCGTCGCCCGTGCACTGCTGGGCGCTGCGAGGGTCCCGCGGGCGCCGGTGCCGGCCTCGCTCCACGCGGGCCGGCTCTGCAGCCGGAGGCCGGAGCGGAGCCGCTCGTCGCTGCAAACCACCCCCCCTCGGCTCCGCTCGCGGCCGCCGCGGCTCCTGGCGCTGCGAGCGGGACGGCCGCCGTGTCCCTCTCCCGGCTTCTTCCTGGAATGCGCTTCCGTTGTGACCTGCAGTTCCATGAGGTAGTGGCTTGAGCCAAGTGCAGCTTGTCCGCGGTACCGCGGAGCCTCCCAGGGCTCCCCGGGACTGCCAACCTGCACGGGGGGAGCGGCGCTTGGCCCTCGGTGTCTGCGTTGGCGCCGTTTCCCGCAGGCAGCTCGCCGGGGCCGGGTATCGGTCAGAGCCGCGTGCTGGCCGCAGGGCTCCCCTTGACGCTCTTTGTTAATACGTATGTGTCTCACGTAGGTACCTGCGGCGCGCGCGAAGCTGCGCGTTCCGTCAGCGTGTCGCGGTGCGTCACGTTGCGCAGAGCACGTGTGGCTAATTCTTCTGTTAAAACTGAGGCTCAACTGATAACGCTTGGGATTTTTTTATGAGAGGCCAGATTTTCAACTCATGTAAATCAGTATCAACATCGAAGGAGCTAGTTTTCACCAGCTGAGGACAAGACCCAGGAGATTTTGTGTGTATGTGCCTAAAATGTACAAATACTGGTATATAGCTGGTTTAAGGCACTTTTGGCATCCGCAGATCGATCCTGCAATGGAGAGACGTAGTTCTGCCCCCCACCCTTAACGTGCAGGACGATCGGTTACCCAACCTCGGCGTGTTTTACCCCAGTCGCTGTGTCTCGGGGTGGCCTGGACCCCGTTGCAGGGACGCCGAGCAGCGCGGATGGGCTGGGCGGCCGCGGGGGCTGCCGCTCGCTCCTCGCAGCGCTGTCGCGCGCAGCGGCTGCTCTCCTCCTCCTCCTCCCCTTCCTCCTCCTCCTCCCGCTTGCGCCCGGCAGCGGGGGAAGCAGCCGCGCTCACCGGCGGCTCCCGATGCCCGTGCGGGGGAGCAGCGTGGGGACGCGGGACCTGCCGCCAGCCCGAGCGCCTCTGTGGCTGCCAGGGGACCTCTGCTGAAGTTACTGCAACAGAGCTTTCATTTATTTATTTTTCTTTTTTTTTGCAACTCTTTCAGATTTTACTAAAAAAATCTTTTCTTCCTGCTCAGATGCTTACAGAAATTGCTTTTGTTTACGTGCAATCTGGCTTTTTCTTTCCTTTCTTTTCAGGATAATATTAGGTGTTTTTTATTCCCCAGTGAATGGGCCTTTTGGGCTCAATCATGTAAACTAATTTTTTAAATGGCTCTGCTTGAAGTTCGCATATTATCATAAAATTGCTTAGCTATTTTTTTCTGTTTATAGAAAAGGACTGGTTTCATTTATATTTTATAACAAGAACGTGAAACAAAGGACATGAAAACTAGTGAGTGATCATATATTTTATTTTAGAATTATCACATAGGAATAAAATACATTTAAATCCCTACATGGCACAGTAGCTATATTTAAAAAGCAGCTGATGCCTCATGGAAAACTTTGAAAGGCCTTCTGCTCAGAAATAATTCTGCTCATATATCCCAGATACAGCGAATAAAACCCAGATCTTTGTTACTCTGGGAGTGCTTAAATTTTTCCTGCTAAAACACTCTTCAGGTATTTGTTCGGAGAAAGCCGAGGACAGGGTTTAGTCCCGCATCCTCTGTTCATGACAGCAGTGTCTGTTAATGAGTAACGTGTTTCGAGCAGGTTTGTTAGTCCTGGCAGCTGAAGGGGAACCATTAGGAAACCCAAGTTAATCTCGGGGACAAGTCCTTAAGGAAATGCCTGAGCAGCTACTGGTGTTTGCTCAGACTTTAGAGGACATGTGATGTTCCAGATAAGTAGAATATCTGCAGTTGTGGCCCTTTAGGCAAATTCTAGCGCTTCCTCAAATAGTTTTATTGTTGGGGGGGGGATTATGCTCATTGGTTAAAAAAGGGGACAAAACTGATAGCAAGCTGTTAAACACCCCAGGAAACTTGCTTCTGGATTCTTTGCGAGCTGTTGGACAAGCAGAAAGGAGGGCAGTGCAGATATTAAAGGCCTACATGTTTCATAGTTTGCATTTCATTTCCTCTTTAACTTTTCCTATTTCTATTTAACTTCTGTTCCAGATAAAATGGCTATTTTGTGTAGTTGTTCAGTAATGCTGTGGGTGTGCATCTCTGCTTCCTGAAAGAACACACAAAGGTTTGATGTAAATATTCACATATGTAGCCTCTGGTCATCATCGGGAAGTTTCTTATATGATCCAGCAGTCAACGCGTTACCCAAATATTGCTCTGTGCGATAGCCCTGCCCGTTCCAGTAGCTCAGCAGGGGAATCGTGTGGCTGACAAATACCATAATTTTTTTTTTTTTTGATGGACAGTAGCTGTTTCTTTCAAACTGCCTTGAAATCAGCTTGGAGCGATGTCCCCTCCACCCCACGGCTGAAGAAGGTGCCCTGTGATCATTGTGGAAGCCAGTGCCCTGATACAGGGGAGCAAGAAGGATTTCTGGAGTGCGTCTTTAGGTTGGAACCTCCTTTCTCTGCTCGCAAAGTCACTGGCTGTGTAACTCGTGCAGACTGAGGCTCAGCTCGGAGCCAAGCGCAGGTGACAGGCGTTTCCCAAGGACGCCCGGCGCGGCCGGTAGCTCCGCTGCCCGGGTAGCTGGTTCCTGTTGGGATATGCGGCGCTGGCGCGCGTGGCCCGTGCTCAACTGGTCACCCTTGCTGTCCGGGTGCCCCTGCCGGAGAGCCCCTGTCTAGGGACCTCTTGCCGTGGCCGGGCGCTGCAGCCCCAGCTCAGATCTGCTCAAGTCCGTGGCAGCCTCTCCGTTGGCTTCCTGCGCCTTGGACCAGGCCCCGAGGCGCTGAGCTCTTTGGGACATCGGTGCTGTTTGTGCATAAAGATTTTCCTTATGGCCGAGTCTGTACGAAGTGCTCGTTAACGATCATCTAGCAAGTGTCGGGCATAAGAACTGCCTGTCCCATTGATGGAGTTGCCTTTGCCTGTCCCTCCGGAGTCCTCCTGGGTGCTGGTCTGGCCTTTAAAATGCTGACAAATGAATGTGCCTTTTAACCTGTAATTTGAAGGGCTATGAATGTGCCCAGTGCCTCTGAAACCACCTGCAGGGATGTGTTTTTGCTGCCCCTTTGGAGCGCGAGCGCAGGGAGCTGATCGTGGTGCCCAGTCGCGTTTTGCAGAGTGAAGGCCCCGCGCGCGGCGCTGAGGGCTCCGCTGGCAGCGCGGGAGCCACTCGGAATCTCGCGGCGTGACAGGGGGTTCTCCTCACGAATAGCGGCAGATCCTTAGGCCTTCTTTTTGGTTCTTTCAGTGGAATTACGTCCATGTCCATTTGAAATGAGAAGAAGCCATAAAAACACAGGCAAATACCTACCTGCTGGTGTATCTATCTAAAGACTAAATATGGGAAAAGAAAGAGTGGTCATTTAGGTCTATCTTGTGCCTCAGTGCTCACATTAGAGGAAGAAAAAGGCACTCTTGAAAAATTACAGAATTCTCCTTGCAGTGTCAGGTTCCAAGATAATGATGTGTCTGTGTGTGAAAATATTAAATTGCAATAACATGCAGAGTGAGTGGCTTTCTGAATGGGGTATTCAGTTCACAGCTTGGACTATACATAAAGCTAGTGAGTGACAGAATACAAATGGTGTCATAAAACATCAGGGGAATTTACAGCCAGTCTTAATCTTTTTGATCTATATTCTATCTATGCAGCTCCCTCTATCTGTCTTTAGTTAATGAAACAGTTAAATGCCTTTAATTATTTATCACTGTTTAATGTCAAGAGTTATCAAAACAGATTACATTTTTTCCTCCCACTTAAAGGTATTAGGAAAACTCTAAATTGTATGTATGGAAGTGTGGCATGTTTCCTGAGCAAAGATAATGCTTTAAAACATCAGCTCTGCACACAGCTATTCTAAAATCACATTTGCTTAGTGAATGCAGCCTCTTGCCTGCTTTGCTCCTGAAACTTTGTGCGTTTCTTACACCAAATGTTTGCATCCTTCATGGAAACACATTGGGAAATGAGGATTTGCGTTTGCTTCAGATAAGAAATTAAATATAAAGGGCAGATGAGAATTTAAATCTAAGCATGCTCCATCTTCTTGTGATTGCCTCCTGTCTTGGGGGCTCTTTGTACGTGTGTGTGTGTGTGTGTGTGTGTGTGTGTGTGTGTGTTTATGTATAGAATAGGCTTCCAAAGAGCTGCTTGGAGCTACTCCCGCTGAAATGCGGGATGTGGCTAGTGCTGCCCGTGGGGTTTGGCCTTTCCGTCCCCGAAGGGTTGATCTTCACCCTTGGGAGGTTGTGCTGGGCTCCTGAGAGCCGCTGCTCCTTCCGAGGCTCCTCTGCCAGCCCCGCGCCCAAGGTGGGTGCCCGGGATCCCCCTGGGCCGCTGGGGCTTCTCCGCTGGCGGCTTTGATAGGGAATCCTTCCTTCCTCCTCCCCTACCTCCGCTCTCCCCTTACCAGTGGTTTTAAGTTGCTCTGTGGCCCTGACAGACTAACCCCGTTCAAAGAGAGGCATGGAGGAGGCTGATGGGCCCGGCCTGAGGAGTCCATTACCCGCGGGCCGAGTTCTGCGGGGATCTCCTGGGAACCCCTCCTTGGCCCACCGCACAGAGCGCGGCTTTGTGAGCGCCGAGGGCAGCAGGATAAAGAATCCAGCCTCGCTTTCCTCTGACAAAGAATCCTCAATACTTTTATTCAGCAGAAAATGGAATAATATTTCTGGGCTTGCTTTGAAAGCCACTGCCACTAGCTACGTTACACTGCCCTTGGTTTCTGCACGGGGAAGAGGTCTTTGGAGGGGACAGGGCTTCACACACGAGATGGGATTAAAGGCGTCTCTGTGCCAACGCGCTGGATGTTCTTGGAGCTGGAGAAGTATCAGTGTTTCCCTACAGCCATGTGCCAGGCAGGAAAAAGAACCCCCTGCCCAGCTCCGTGGCGCTGGTTACTGCACAGATGTGTAGGAAGCAGCCTGGTCTGCTGGAAATAAAAGTTTTATTGTATGTCATGTTCTCTTTAAAAGGTACTATGTAGTTGTGTTTTTAGTAAATGCAGGTTAGGGACTACTTGAGATATTACAGCACTCTTAGTTATACAAAATTTCCCCTTTTTTTTTGAGGGGGATCCCATATCCTTGAGGCAGGCTGCCATGGAAAATAGATCTTGGTCTGTTGTCGCAGCAAAATGCATGAGCCAGGTAACGTGTCCTGCTTTTTGAACCAAAAAGCTCCTGTGCTAAGCCTTCCTCCCGAAGAACGTGACAGCTGGATTTAAAGAAGGCTTTGGGGTTTTGTTCTGTCAATTTTTGATGCCTTTAATTCTAATTGGGATCATCTTTGATTATGGTGAGGAGCAAAACTTCTCTGCATTAGCAGGAGTAAAGTACTGGCACGTAAGGTTCCTGCCGGGACGCGGGAGAACTGAGCGCTCGTGCTGCTTGACTCGCATGGTGCTCAGAAGAGGCTCTTGCAGTGAACTTGTAGGATAAGCAAGCTTGGCCGTGCGGATAGTGCTGCGCCCGCGCCCGGTTCGTCCCTGGCGATCCGCGGAAAGCGACCTCGCCTCGGCTGTTACCTGTGAGCGCAGGTTAGCGGGGAGCGAAGGGACTTCTTGCCGGTGAAGGCTGCGCTGGGAGGAAGGGCCCGTGGGCCGGCGCGGAGCTGACCCGCTCCGTGCCGTGACCAGCGTCCCGCTGGCTTCATGCAGGGGGCAGCTGGGATGGCAGCAGCACCAGTTTCACAAGTCAGACCTTTGTGTGCCAGGGAAATTAATTGCAAGGGTTGTTTTATCGTTGTAGGCTAAGCCCAGATTGTACCCTATAGTGCCCATGTGCATGCACACCCTCTCTTGCTGTATAAGTGAAATCCACAGCAGATTGTCTGGGAGAGAAGAGGTGGGTTCAGACGTGTTCCTCATTAGGATTGCTTGATAAAATAGATGGGTACAACTGTCCTGGCCATGTTGGAGGGACTTGCCATGTGCAGCTTCCTACCTCTGCACCCTCCTGCCCTGTTCAGGTTGTGGGTTCCTGCTCCCATTATTTTACTCCGGCCACAGTGCTTTTCTGGGACCTGGTTCCTTCTCCAGTGTCCTCAGGCTGGCGGTGCTGCAGGAACGCTCTGGGTGCCACCGCTTCCCAGCGCAGTTTTGTTGTAGGCCAACCAGATTTAGATAATTTGGAGGAATACCCGGTCTCTGGCAGTTACCAGAAGCAAATGCCAAAGCTTTTGAAGTTTGCCCATTTACATGCGGCATGAGTTTCCCATTTGATTAAACAAATGATGCTTTGCTTAATTTGTCTATGTTGGCTATTTTTATGAAATATGCACTTAATTACATAAAAGAAATACAGAAACATGTTTATTCTCAAGATTTATGCGAAAAATGAGAACCCCACTGAAATTTCCAGTAGTGAAGCAATTAAGTAATGGAATTCCACAGTATAAACATAGTATAATTCAACTATAAAAATGATGTCTAAGTAATGTTAATGAGCTGACTCAAAGTTACAAAAGCTAGAAAACTTCACAGTTACAGCTGGAAATGGAGTTTGTTCAGAATTACAACTGAACAAAGTTGCTTTGCGTGGGGAATAGCCTGTGGTCCCAGCACAGGCTCTGTCTGTGCACACAGTGTCGGGCCCAGCGGCGATGAAGTGTTGGGTGCTGAGGTTGGCTGGGAGGTCTCTCGGTGCTCGACACGTGTGGCTCTGATCTGCACCCGTGTCCTCGTGTGGATGATAATCGCAGCTTGCTCAACTGGCAAAACAGTGTTTGCTGTGGGAGCTATGGGAATGGGGCTCCGAGGAACTGGACTTGGGAGGGTTGCTAGGAGTTAGCAGCTCCAGAGAGCTAAGCAAGATTCTTCTTAATTCTTTGAGTTTGTTTATAGGGTCATCTAGTTAAAAACAAACAACAACAACAAAAAAAAAACCCCACACAAACCAGTATTTCTCTACCTACAGCCCTCCAGGTAACTGATGCATGCTTTGGACTCAGTTTTCAATGTTGCAGTTGTTTTAGTATTTTCATATAGTGTGCATTTAAATACTTAATTTAGGAAATGTAGTGCAGAGCCTGAGAGCATTAGGCTGCTAACAGTGTATGTAGGACCTTGGACTTGGTGTTTTAGCAGAGCTCCAGCCTGAAAGCAGCCAGCGATTTGGGAGGGATTTGGGCTTGCGCGTTGGCTTTGCACTGAAACTGGACAAACGCTGAGTCAGGTCTCATAGCTGGCAGTTTTACCCCTGCTCTCTGTATCATCTCCCCATTCACAACCACTGGTTTGTGACAGTGTTTCAATAGGATAAAGGGAATGGGGCCTCTGTATTAAATTTTGAGGACTTTATTTATGCGTAGGATAGTTGTTTCCTTTGCCGCTATTTTTGACCTGATGTTTTCTAAATTGCTGCCCGTTCTGGTGCTTTTCCCAGCGCCCTGTGTGCGCGGCGCTGCAGGGAGCTCTCCAGAGCAGCGCTGCCCTCAAGGCTCCTCTCGAGCCGAGTCCCTGGTGATTTCGCTGCTCTCTGGCCTCTGCTACGTTTTCTTTTCTTCTCTCCTTCCACTTCAGAATGTTGTTTCTGCCACCTTCTCAGCCCAGTAAATGGCACGCTAAAGATTTACGGTGTTTAAACTTCTAATGCCGGCACATATTTTATACATTCTTTGCAGCATTATTCCGATTTGTGATGTTATGGTTAGTTCAAGTCCTGGGCCGAGCGCTCTGCTTGCGGCTCCCTCCCCTTTGCCGAGCAGCGTTCGCACCCGGGAGCGGGGAGGACGGTGCCCTCAACGCTGGAGCAGGGCGGCTGGCCAGACCGCGGAGACGGGCACCAAGCGCCGACCGGGCAGCCCGGGCTTGGGAGACCCGTAGCAGGAGTGGGGTGGGCTCTGCGGTGCCCGACTACCTCTCTCCCCGCAAAGTTGTTGCTAAACGGGAGGGAGAGATGCTGGGAGCTTCTATTTTTTTGCAGCGCATTCCGTTTTTGCAGATAAAATTAATCGTGGGCGTATTGAGACCCGCCTGCCCTAACTTGCTTTCCCCAAGTCACTGATGCTGCACGTGGGTTCCGAGTTTACAAAGCACTGGGCCCTTCTAAAAGGACATCAAACGTTGTTCTGCTCTCATGCTGGCCCTAAAAGGCGCTACCAGATGGACTCAGGGAATAGTAATTTTGATGGAGAGAGGCTTGGTGCTCTGGGTATTAAGTTATATGCCTTGGGAAATGCAGCACAGTAGATGTGTGCTTGTACTGAGTAGTGTCTTTGTCTTTTATGTATAAAAATACTAATTAAAATATAATGTAAAAAACTGAATTATGCTGGTTACATTTTAGAATGCTGCTAAGGTAAATAAAAATGAAACAAAAGATATATATATATATAGGGTCATTAAAAGTGCATTGTTAAATCGCTCTATGCCACAAAATTTCTGAATTAAAAACTGAACAGAAATACATCTGGAATTGGCCCCGAAAGCAGATTGCTGTTACTTTATCCGGAGCGCTGCGCTGGTGTATGGTTCATTGGTGCTGCTGGTAACCACCGTGCGAGCTCGGCTCCTGGAACCGTACCTTGCAAAATTTCCTTTTTACAACATCTCCAGCGGCCCAGTGCAGCTCCTAGAAGTTTTACCCTAAGGCTTAGAGAGCTGAACTCCATATGCTGCCTGGTGCTCTGGATATAAGATCCCGCTTAGTATGTTGAAAACAGAAACAGCTTGGAATATTAACTCTGCTGTACCTTACAGCTTACAGTATGTAATGAGAAAAGTAGACAAGCTGTCAGGGTTAGCAATGAAGCCTGGTTCTTTACAATTTAAATGGGGAGCGCTGCGTATTAAACTGAGCGACTTGGCCTTGTTTAATCAAGGCATGTTGGTGGTGGCACCTGTGCTGTGGCCTTTCAGTTTCATTGTTCCTTGGGCTCAAGAAGAGTGTCTTGGAGCTGGGGCGGCGCCCCCGGGGTCCCCCATTCCCTAAAGGAGCTGGGGTTGTCTCTGGAGCTGGAGCGGCGCCTGCAGGGTCCCCTGTTCCCTAAAGGAGCCGGGATTGTCCCCCCCCAAGGGGCGACGTGGAGGGAGTGGGAGTTCGGCAGCCTCGCGAGGCCACCGTGGTCACGGCCATGGGGCTGAGTCTCGCAGTTCCCCTGAAATACCAGGGGTTTGGTTTGACCTATTAACCCAACACCAGAGACTTCCTTTCTTCTTTCTTTGTACGTGTAGATGCGAAAAGGGGATTCACTGGCATCCGAGCGTTGGGCTGGTTCCTCAGCGCGTGCATGCGGTAACTCATCCGCAGCGCTCGCACTGTTGGCCCCTTATTAGCCGATCTCTTCCTGGGCAGAAATCCAAGGTTGAAGCTACAAAAGGTTATTCCATTGCCCCCATTTTGCTTTAGTAGTATTTCAGCCATTCCCCCCCACAACCTCCTGAGTCTTCTAGCACAGGATGCGGCCACCTTGGTATGGGGAAAAATCTTCCTTTGTGCCAGTGTTCCCCTGAAGAAGCTCACCATCTGAGTTCAGTTTGCTGCAATAACAGCCGATGTTTATCTTGTATTGTGTGGCACATGGCAGCGCCCCCAGCCCCTCCTGGGGCTGCGCCCCGGCCGGTCCCTCCTTCGGACACTCTCAGGCTTTGTGCTTTTTCCTTTTCTTCTCCTCAATATTTTCCTTTCTTTGCAGTTTAATCTACTACCAAAGCATTTATAAATACCACCTTATAAACTGTGAAATGAGGAATAGCAAAGACTTTCAGTACTTCCTTTGGTTAAGCACTGGACTATGCAGCTACCTATCTGCAGTCTTAAATAAAGAAAGAAGTGTGCAAACTTTCTTCTGTGCAACCTCTCTATAAAAATAAATTTTAAAAGCTCATGCTTTGAGAAAGGAAAAAAATAACGGGTCCCTGGCCTAGGAATGTTGGGTCTCCTTCTCACAAGCCACTGGAAGGCCTGGCTGGTATTAAGCTTGGATAAATTCTATTCTCTTTTGTTTCCCTGGCTCAATTCTGTATTATTTCCTAAAATGATTTGGTTTTCTCCCTCCCCCTGAAAACACATGTGATTACAATAAGCAGATACAAAATAGAACCAAGAAACAAAGAGCCAAACATGCTGATAATGTACATTTGGTTTATATTTATCATTTTAAGATGTGTTTTAATTGGTTCACTACCAACATCCTGTAACTTTCAGTCGGTCAGAAGAGAAACCTGTTTCATTTTAAAGGCAGCTCATTTCTCCTCTCTTTCAGCTGCGAGCGGTGGGCAAGCCCCTAGCGCAGTATCTCTAAATTTAATTTCATTTAAAACGTTTAAATGAGGAGGATTATAATACATCTTGTTTTGCTGTTCTCGGTTGGTGATTAGGGACTGGGTCTCCTTGTGAAACAGGGTTGAAAGGGAACGGCCGGGAGCACGTTTTGCTGCTTTGTAACCTAAACCCGGTGCGTAAATCCTGGCAATGGGGTGGCTGCCACCCGGACCCGGCGTCCTCCCGCTGCAGCTGCTCAGCATGGCCCTTCCTGGGACACAGAGACCGGCTTGGAAGGGACATCCTGGGGGCATCTCCTGCACGCCGGCTTCTGCCGAGCATTCCCGAACCTCCTCCACCATCACCTCTTGTCTTCCCGAGCCGTAGCTCTGGGTTAACAGCTTCCACAAATACTCTCAGATGTAAAAACATCCTGCCAGCTCTTGCTAAAAGCAGAGCGACGGAGCCCATGCTCGGGTGGAAAGGCTCCTTTTTCAAGAAGTTCATTAGCAGAAGTGGCGCCGCGGTGACGTTACCTGGAAGTCCGCGGCAGAGCGGGGCCCTGGGTGCCGCCGCGGTGGGTGTTGCTGCAGTCCCCCTTCATAGAGGTCCCTTTGGCTACTGGGAATGTGGCAAGGAGGATTTCGCAGGTTTCATTCCGAGCGCCAGGAGTCTGCCAGATCCGTGTCAGTTATCATGCTCAGGCTAAAATGAAGATACAAATGCTTTATGTGATACCAGAGTGGCTGGGCATGTTTTTTTTCCCCATTTAGGCTGGAAAACATTGCTTCTCTGATTATATTGGCATTTCTGACCTTTTTTTCACTTGTACTGACTTTCCTGTAGTTTTTTGGACAACACTTTCTTGTTCATTACCTGCAAATCTGTGTCTCATAGTTAGATGAATTCAAATAGTTTTCTATAGCCATTGTTCATCACAGAAATACAGGCCTATTCCAACAATATTCTTTCAGTTTGCTCCCTTCTGGGCTTATCTCGTTGAGCATCTCCTGCATCAGCGCTGCTGCTTCAAGTTCTCCAAAAGTGCAAGACCTGTAAGAGAGGAAGGAAAAGGAACAAAGTGCATCCCGAGGCCAGTGCCGCCTGCACTTGCTGCTCTGCAGCCCGCGTCTCTGCACGCCTGTGCTGGGCATTTTCCCTTTTTGAAGTAATATGGCCTTTATTGAACATATTTTACAAGGAATAGCGTGAAAGAGTTTACAGTGATGGAGATGAATTTTATTTTGTAATATTTATTGTAGCTGAGGCGGGGTGGTGAGGAGTGGAGGGCAGTGCTGTGCCAGGGCATTGCAGGACTTGGCGAGAGGAGGACAGAAGTAATAGAAGATAAAAAGATAGAGAGGATGCAGAATACAATCAGATGCAAAAGGAGAAAACAGGGAGGAAAAGCCCCTGGAGCAAGTGGGGTCAAAAGGGCAGAGAAAATAAGAAGTAGGAAGGGGGGAGGGCATTTCTATGATACATTTAATATTGTTTTAATGCTTATGGGTCTGCAATGTTAGCTTGAGACCCTCAGAAACTGCTACATTTAATAATTTCAAGCATGCTAGATTTAGATGAGCAATTAAATATTTTTTTCATCTTAAAAGCTGTAATTGAAGAGGTAAGATTGGTTCCCCTTTTTCTTTCAGCGAAGAGATGCAGCTCCTCATATCCTTCACCCCAGAAAATTATAATTTGTTTTGCTATAGATAAAAGGAAAGAAACGAATTGGTATTTCCAGCCCCCAGGATCTGAACATCTAGGTGATATGTGCTTTTTGCCAGTTCTTCCCTGAAAATTTTGTATCTCCAAGGAAACTGTGAGAATTTACGTAGCTCGGGTGTCCTTGCAGGGCATAGGGGCAGGAGTCCTAAGCTCTTTAAAAGCTAAACAAAGATGACAGAAAAGTAATACTGAATGTAATGCAAATAAAATCAAGTGCATCTAGAGATGCGAGTCCTACAGGGGAACCATTCTTCGTTTTTTTTGCTGTCAGGAAGTAGTATTCATTGTAGAAAACAAGCCTTGCAATTCTGCGTGGCCGGGTTATTTGCGCGTTGTGTTAACGGAGACCTCGGCTCCTTGCTGCCGGCCTCGGCGCGCTGCCGCTGCCCGGGCCCGGCGGGGCGCTTACGTTAGGCTAATGCAGGGGAGAAGGAGTGCAAAGGCCAGTGTTTCATGCACCCACTGTCCAAATACCTGGCGAGTCTCCCTGATGAAGTGTTTTTGTCAGAACAATTAAAGGAAGGTTAAAAAGGCCAGACCTTTTCTCAACATATTTGACTTGCTCTTTCTTTCCCCTCTTCAAGGTGTCTTCATGTTCCTTTTATTTGCTTCACGAATTCTTTGTTACACTAATTGGTCCTAATGTACAAGCTCATTAGAAAATGAGCTGGAAACGTAAGATCTGTCAGATTTCAGAGACTTCTGACATGGTTAAACTCAAGGGCCTTTTTGCAAAGAGAAGAGGGAAAGGAAAGAAGCTAATGAGGAAATGTCAGATAACGTAGAAGTGATTCTGTTTGGGGATAAAGTTTTACAAAGTTCAGAGAGAAAAAAGTTGTAACATTGCCAGGATAAACACTTTAACTTTTTTAATGCAAATTGTGACACAGAGGATTTGATTTTTTTGTTTTGTTTCTTGTTGGTGCTGCAGAAGGGTTTTGGTTTGGTTTTGGTCCTGGTCAGCTTCCCATCGCTAGGTCACCCGTGGGCACCACCTGCAAGGTGCGTGTTCTGACAGCCCCGGCCGATGGAAGCGGGAATGGGGGAGAATGAGGAAAAACGAACGATTAGCAGCACCGAGGAGAGTTGGTATCTGAGGAAGGCTGAGCTTATTAGTCTTCATTCAGCTGAGGTTGCACGTGCACAAGTAGATCAAAATGCACGGGGTTTATATTGTATGTTCCTGGAAAAGCTGGGGATGTAGTTGGGAGGCTGAGGAGAGAAGCCCTGCAAGGGGTGGCACTTGGCTTTTCCAGGCAGCTCAGTACAGCACAGTGGAGGAGACTTGGTCCATTTATTTGTTAACTCCTTTTTTACCTTCTGATCAGTTGGACATGGAAATGCCCATGGATTTCTCTCATCTGCCTTAGAAATAGCAAATCCTGTGAACGGGCAAAGAATGTGTCTCTGCTGGCCACTGCTCGGCACCTGTGGAACTTAGGATATCTGAGACTATTGGGCCTGACGAGGTGGCCTGGGATTCAGGACATCTGGGACCTGCTCTGGGTTTGTTCCGAGCTCCCTGCGTGGCCTTGGATGAGCGTCCTGGTCTTTCTCGTTGCCGTTCTCATGGCACAGGCCGTCTTAGGCGCTGCTTGCTGTGCACGCAGTGCCCGGCGCGTCGCTCGGCTGCAGCCGCCGCTCGCCGTCGGCGGGCGCGATACAGACGGGCTGTCCCTGCTGCTCCGAACAGACACTGGACCAGGACGTTATTGCACTGCTGTGTTGTTAATAGCAAAATAAAATGTAAACAGAGGATTACTTGACTGAGTGCAACTGCCAGTGTTACCCTTGGAGAACGTCTTTAGCCCTTGCGTTAAGTTACATTATCGCCCAGAGTTTAGAGCAGGCAACTTTAGTGTTTATATAAGGTAGGGGCGAGCTGTGTGCCAAGAGAAACCTTTCCCTAAGGCTCCTTCCTTCCCCTTTCCTTGGTGAGGACCCAGCGAGCGGGTCCTGGCCAGAGGTCCGGGAGGTGCTGCTGAGGCGGCTGCTCCTCCAGGGGCAGCGGGAGCTGCGGTCGCTCAGCACCTCGTGAAAACCCAACCCTGGTGTTTTCTTTGATAAATGAGAGAGAAACAGAGCTCAGGTAGTAACATTTTGTCAACAAACTTATTTTGGTAGCAGCAAGAGCAGAACCCCAGGCATTTGCGTAGCCGTTAGAGGGATTTCGGACCCGGACTCGGGCCTGCAATGCAGTCCCGACTCTCCTGGGGTCGTTGGGGCCCTCCGAGGGCACCTCTGTCCCGCATGGCCTGGGACTAGGGCCATGAGAGACACCGGGGACGCAGGGAGCGGCCGCATCCTGCGCGGAGCTGGGGATGGTCCGGGCTGGGCACCCAGGGCCCCCTGTGTCCCGGGCACAGTGATTCATCCCAAGGAATTCTTGTAAAATCAGATTAGACAGTGCTGGCTACTGAAAGGGAAGGGGGTATGTTCTGCTTTGCAAATCTAACTCCATCAAAAAGGTGTCCAAGACCTGCCACTTCCTCCTTAGTTCTTCCCCTCTTTCCTTCCTCTTTCTATCTGTAGCTCTTGTCTTGCCTTTTTTTGCAGCAAAAAAAAAAAAAAAAAACACATCGCAAATTCCTCCTCTTTGAAGCCTATGGCTCCTCAGGAAAAGTAATTTCATTAGTCCCTCAGAAAAGGGTCCTGGGTGTTTCTTTACCCAAGAGATGCGGATGTGACTTCTGAGGAATAGTCTAGACTGCTCTGCTGCGTCAGGCCTGTTCTTAAGGTTTCCAGAGCAATAAAACCTGAAGAGTTTTGGATCAGACTGGCTAGTAGCTGAATCCTGGTAGGTGTTTCCATTTGTTTTACTGATGACTTTATTTTAAGAGTCTCTATATTAAAATGTTTTTTTTGTCTGTCAGTGTTTAAAATCAACCTAAATTTTTCTCTGATCATTGGGATCCAACATCTTTTATATATCAGGGAAACACAAAAATCAAATTTTCTGAGCAATTTTGCTTAGGATGCATCCTATGAAAAATGGTAGAAACTGGAGAAATGTGTTAGGCTGGGAACTTTCCTGTTCAGAGTCAGGCTGGCTCCTAGTTGGAAGTGTGAGAACCGGCTCAGCGTTGCTGGTGTCTGTCTTGCTGCCCTTCGTTCCTTCTCATTAGATTGTGCATCATTTGTGTTTGTTTCTTTTCAGTTGGGACCGCCAGTAATGATTAGCCTGATTAGATTTAAATAAATTTTTTATTCTTGATTCATATTTGCACCTGTTGATTTTCTTTTCTATAAATGAGCTGTTTTCTATCAGACTAATTATGTTCATTTGGGGAAAAAATCTCTTCTTTTTTCATCCTTCTCCTTTCCATTGTTACTGACGAGTACCTGAAGAGTTTTCCTCCTTCAGGATAATGCACGTGGGTTGCCTTTCTTAGCAAGATTCCTAGGCTGAAGGGGCCTGTTTTACTTGTGGAGACGTCTTTAGTTGTTGTTTTTCGGTTAGTTCAAACATATTTATGAAGCCGTATATAGGGAAGTTTACATTTCTGCCAAGTGCATTTTGATAAAGAGGAGACTTTGATCCCCTCCCCTGTCAGTTGTACCTCTCCTGTGCACTAGGTCGGGACAAAAGTCTGAATATATTTCCCTTAATGGATTACGTCACCTCTGAAGCACCGCGTTTGTGTAACAATCAGTGTTGGGTTGGCATGATTCAGTTTTGAGGGATTTATCTGGGGGAAATCCTCAGCAAAAACTGGTTTATAACATCCACTGTTAGCCAGGTTGATGTGAATTGCCAAACGGCTGCTGACGAACAGCGACCTCCACGCGTGGACACCGGCTGTCCGGGGGCAGCCGCCTGCAAGCGGAACAGGGAGGTCCCGGGACAGCGCGCCCGGCAGCACCGCGCGAGCTGTGGAGCTGCAGGGACTGCAGGGCACACAGGCGCCCGTTTAAGTGGATTACTTGAGGAAAAGGAGTGATTTCATAAAGAGTTAGTGTTGCCGCCAAAACACAGCAATCTTCAAGCAAAGGTGCTTCCTGAATACTTTTGCTTTTATGATAGCCTGACCCGCGGCTTGGGAAGTTAAGGATGCTTAAAGCAAAAACCTATTAGAGAAGCAAGGTGAGTGTTGTGTATAATGGCCATCGTGTCACTTGGTGGCTCTGGGCAAAGACTGGTGAAGGGCAAAGGGTTTTTATATTTCCCGTTGTGGTGCTTTGTGCTGTTAAACTCCAAGACAGCAAATAAACCACTGAGCAGTTTAATATTAAATGTAGCATATAATCCAAGCAGCTGATGCTGGGATTATATTCCATCTCAGTCAACTCCTTTTGTGAGTGGAAAGTAAACAGATGGATATGCTCTGTTCTGCTATTTCTGCATCTTTGTCCTGAGGATCTTGAACACTTGCCAGACTTCATTTGATCTATACAGCGCCTTCATCCCCAGTAGCTTCCTGGCCCCCACGGTACCGCCGCCGTTCAAGCCTTCCTCCTTCCTCAGGTTCACTGTTTATAGCCCCGTTGTGGAGATCCACCTTTTCAAGGTGTCGCGCTCTCTCCTTCCCTCTCTTTGGGATCTGGCTCCCAGGCAGGAAACACCCCATGTGGTTCGGGCTGGTTTCCCCCTCAGGTCTGGAGCTGCCGCTGAGCTGCCCGAGCAGCTGCTGACACGGCAGCTCCGCAACTGCCTTTCGTGGGTGCTCTCACGGCCTGCGGGAGCAGCTCATTCCCGGGAGCAGCCGCTGGACAAGCGGGTGTCTCCACAGCTTCCCGCGGCGCAGCCGACCCGGGAGCGCTGGCTCAGCGAGGCCGGCGCAGGGCCGGTCACCGCGCTGGGGCGCAGCCCCCTCCTCGCAGCAGCACCGGGTCCCCAGCGCCGCGGGTTGGAAGTGCCCTCCTTTGCAGGGGCTGTCGCCACGGGCTGTCCGGACACGCGAGCTGGGACCTTGGCCCTGTGCAGAGGGGACCCCGGGGGATCCCCTCGCAGCCCGGCCCAGCGCTGCGGGGCTCCTCGTGTCACTCGTTGCTGCCCAGCAGCCCCGGCCCTTTGGGGCCGGCTGGAGCCCGGCAAGTGGCAGTCATCACCTCGGCCCTCCCGGGAGGAGGGGGGTGTTAGGGGAGCACCGGGATATGGCTAATGTGATGCTGAACTGGGAATCAAAAAGCGACTGTAATGACCGGGAGTCTCTGTGCAACCTGTGATGTTATTAAATGCCTGACTCCTATTTGGAGATCAAAGGTATTGCAGTGTCTAATTGCATTAGGTTTGCATTGATACGCATCGCAGATTTGGCTCCTCGGGTCTGAGATTACCCATCTGGGTATTCGTGCACACTGGCCGTTTGTTCCTGTCGCCACTGCCCATGGCGGTTCGTGCTTCTCTCTGATCTCGAGGCGGCCCTGGCGTTGGCTCGCTGTGCGCGGAGCCTTTCCTGACAGTGCTGCTGCTGTGCTGGGCCCTTGTCGCTGCGCTCTGCTCCTTGTGTTGTAAATGAGAGAGGAAGAGGGGGGCGAGCGTCGCCTCGTGTAAAGGGGAGCCCTTGCTTTTCATTTCAGCATCTCCTGCAAAGACGCCTGAACTAGAAGTGGGCTCTGGGCAGTGCAAAAAGCTCCTCTGACCTTTTGATCGCGGGCAGATTCGCTTCCCGGCATGGGAGTGCGGCCATGGGGCCGGCCTGCGCGCGGGCCGGGGTGGTCTGGGGCTTGCAAAATTAATTTGATTTTCATGGTGCGTTTCTTCTGAACACAGACCTGTTCCACCCTGCCCCCGCTGCCGCAAGAATCCCACACGGCGCTCAGGAAGCCTGTGCAGAATAACTCTCCTTCTACTTTTCCCACTTCCTCTAAATGCTAGGCCAGACAAAGGTGCTGAAAAATTATGAGCCGCAGTTTGATCTCTCCGAGTTAAATGGAGTAACTCTGTATTCACAGTGGCTGAGATGACATGAGAATTGAGCTTGACATTTGTTTTTCTCCCAGCTCTCTATATAGTCTTTTATTTCAATCTCATTTTTGTTCCTCATGGTGTTTTTTTTTTTGTGTGTGCTCTCCCCTCTCTCCTCTCCTCACATTCACCATTTAAAATAGAACAGAAGGGACACCGTTTGAATTAACTTGGAAGGCGAGATAGTGCTAGTGAAAGTATTCCAGGATGAGGGGAAAATACCCAATTACTAATTTGCAGGGAGCCCAGCGTGGCTGGGGAGCACCAGTGCTTTGCAAGAGAAGGGGCCGCGTTTGCCCGGCCGTAGGCAGAATTAGTCACTTGCCAGAGGACAGTGGTCTCGTGCATATCCCATTTACATGGAGTGATGGGGCAGACGGGGCCCTTATCTGCGAGGTGCGGGCAGAGCCGCCCGTGTGAGGAGCGCTGGGAGCTGCGTGGCTCTGGTCCTCGCTTGGTGTGTTGAAGGCCCATTTCAACACTGCATAAAGGTGTTGAAAAGGTTCCCAGGAACTATAGGAGCCCTCAAATGAGTCTTAAATGAGGCTTAAATGGCAAGAGCCAAAGACAAAAGGAAGAGGGCAAAGAGTAAAGACAGTCACTAGTACAAGGCGGGACAGTATTAGCTGTTCAAGCACCTCTTTGGCATCGGTTTTGTAGGCTTTTTATTCCACAAACTCCTGATTCCTGTCAGGAAGGTTGCCTGAGTGTCCGGAGGTGTTTGCAGGATTGTTCCCAATGGAGCAGGGCTGTCCCCAGCGTGTCTCACAGCAGTGACACTTTGATTGTGGCCAACCCCAAAACTAGGGTTTAAAATTAAGTAAAACCTTGGGGGTTGGGGTGGGGTCCCTTTAGCACTTTTTGGGGTATTTTTACTTATTCAGATTTAAACACCACAAAGGAGAGAAAAAAAAAAAAATCACTGAGCTGATTGTGTTAAAAAGAGTGAAAAACTAAAATGAGCCACAAGGGACTTGAACTTGTGGTTGAGGCAAGAAAGAGATACCAAATAAGATGTCAAGGAATTCTTAAACTCTGCCCTTGAACAACCATTTATTAATACCTCTTGAGGTATGTGTAAAGGCTCCGATTTTACCTTTCACTTCTAAGTTTTTATTTGTACAATAAAAAAGACAAGAAAAGGGTCTGCCATGAAGGTGCAATTTATAGCAGAGAAAGGTGTTGTCACAGCTAATTAGTAGCGCGCAAGCCCTGGTCCTGCCTGTTGGATCCGGGCTCTGACTTTCCATGGGTTTCCTGATCAGTCTTGTGGCATTGTGGCTTTTTGTTCAGAACTGAAACCTGGAAACTCCGAAATGCGGAGATGCAGGGCCTGGAAAAGGGGAGGCCGGGTAGTAGCGGTAGCTGTGCCGGTGTCAGGGAGGAGCTGATGGGCAAGGTCGAGTTTCTGGGGTGTCTGCTTGGGCCCTCGCACCCGGTGGGACCCGTGGGCACCCCTGCCCGGTCACGTGCGCTTTGGTCTCCGGCTCTCTGTGCCAAAAATGATCCCAGGCGGGGAGAGTTCGGCCCGGAATCTTGTTCTGTGCTGCCTGCAGCAGCCCCCCACGAGCGCGGTGGGAAGGGGAAGCTGGTGGGAGAGGGCTCCATAGCTCCATCTAGTGATCCCCCCACCCCGTTCCTCCTGCCCCTCGGGAAAGCTCTGGCACCGGGGCAGCTCCGGGGCGAGGATCACCGTTTCCGGTCGGAAGAGCAGCCACCTTCGAAGGCCGAGAGCAGTGTGCCGAGGAGGAGCTTGTGCTGTCCCTGGGGCACCTTGTGCACTAAGTCCGCGCACTTCCTAGCCAGTGGCTCCGCGAGGCTGTTGGTGGCCTTGGCGCGGCTCTGTTGGATTACGCAGCGCTCAGCAGCGCAGGAGCACGCGCTCCCGCATCTTGGCTCAGCTGCTCCCAAACCTTCGCAGCAACAAAAGAGGACTGCCGTGATTTCCTTCGGCTGATTGAGTCATCCGAGGATGCGGTGGTAGGATGGGAGGGTGGAGGATGTGCGATAGCCCAAACATCCCCTCTCTGAGGCAGCGCGGGCCGCAGAAGGGCTCCACGCCGGCACGTGCGGCCGGAGCGCTCGGCACCGGCTCCCTCGGGAGCTCCAGCTGGATGGACACGTTGGATGGAGGGCTGTGGTCCTCGGCTGGAGCCCCCGGTGCTGCAGGGACAGGGATGCAGCGGGAGGTCGTGCCCATGGCCAGCTGCGGTGCGGAGCCCGTGCAAGTGTCCTCTGTCATTAGATGCTTACCTCCCTCGACTAGTGCAGGTGTCCCGATGCGCAGGTCTGCAGGACCGAGGGAATGATTGCTAGTGCAAAGCCCTTGTCTGAAAACGTGTTTGTGGGCAGTGGTTCTGATCCATTCACCGCTGTGTTTAGTAGCTCAGGTGGCGGATGCACAGTTTGGATTGCAAGGGTTTTTATCAACCAAACAGGAGCCCACAGAGACTCTCTGGTCTGACCCGGTGCCCGTTGATACGGATAAATCATTGAGCGTTTCCGTCCCCCCATGCCGGTGAGCGCCAGGGGAGGAACTTCCTCCACTCCTCCCTGCCCTGCGTCGGAGCGTTGGGATCATCCGCTGAGCTCTGAAATCCCACGGGGGAGGATGCATGTGGGAATCTGACTTCCACAATATGTAGAGTTTTTAATAACCCTAAGCTGTGAATGAAATTCCAACAAAATGGAAAATGTCAACAAGGCATGAAGTATGTTTGGCAGGATTTCTTTCTTGTAAAAGATTTTTACACTGCAGTGCTTTAATATTGGCCATTAAGGCTGCATTGGCATAGAGTTAGTGCAACAAAAATATGCGCAGAATTGTCTGATGTGTTTTGGTCCATTATCAAAATTGAAGCACTGGTGTCCCTAATGCTTTTTTCAATAAGGTCGTAAAATATTTTTCCTCACTAAAATTAATTGAGAAAAATAGAGTAGCAGTGGTGGTCCCCCCGTGCTGGTCACGGGGAAGCTTAGCGGCTGCTCGTGCTGGTGGCGGTGTCCTCACGAGCGGGATTGCTCCTCCCCGGGCTCTCCGCAGTGCGTGTGCGGCGACTAGTGCCCCTCTCGGAGGTGCCTCACGTGTTTCCAGGCGTCCCTGGTGTGGCAGCTCTCCACGGGGTCGCCCTTTGCTGTGGCACCTGGATGCCTTTGCTGCGAAGCCGCAGGGCCCGGGCTCTGAGCACGCGTGCGGTCGAAGACCAGAGCGCGGAGAAAAGCCCCGGGGGACGCTTGGCCCCGAGCAGCGCCGTCTCCGGGCCGGCGCGTTCTGGTGCAAGACAAGCGCTTTCCTAAATAGTCTGCAATGAAATAAATGAGGAGCTCCTGTTTGCCGGGCAACTCGGTGCCGCGGCGCTGCCCGGGCGGCCGCTCAGCCCGCGGGCAGCGCGGCCATCGCGGCCTCCCGCTTGCTCCTTCCCCTCCCCTTCCTTCCTCCTCTTCCCACCTCCCTCCCGGCCTGCTCCTTGACAGAGGCGCAAACACTCTCAAATGAGAGATAGTGGCTTCCATCCAATGGAGCCCCGGTTAATCACCGAACATCGTGGGAAAAGCACAAGATGAGGGCCGAGAAACAGCCTATTGTCTGGGCAAGATTAAAGCCCCAAAAGCCGTATTGTCTGCTGAGGGGATAAATCTTCCTGCTGTCACTCAAGCACTGAATTAAATTCCCCTTCATTTCTAAAGGGGCTTATCTGTCCTGAATAGGCTGTTGCGCCACAAGCGTAAGGGAACGTATTAAGTGAGCTCCTGTCTTGGGCACCTTCACAAATAGACGAAAAACAGGAGCAAATCTGGAAGGGGCAGTGGGAGGGGGAAGAGCCGGAGCGCTATGGACCAGGGAGAGGGGAGAGCTGCTAATCGTGTTGCTCGTTGCTGTTACGGGCCAGGTTTGCAAAATGGCCCTTTTGCCACCAGGCTCTCCGGCTGCCTGGCCCTTGGAGTGGGTGTCGAGGGCGACTCCGGACGGGATGCGCCCGCGGGGCCTCGGGAGTTCGGAGGGTGTGGAAGATGGGATGGGAGTGGCTGCCTCGGAAGGGGCAGGAGGAGGAGGAGGAGGGCCGCGGCAGGTGCCAGTGCAGGTTTCCTAGCACCGAGGCCTGGCCACGTCCCTTGTTCCCGCGCTGGCGCGAGCTGAGACGCAGCCGCATGTGCGGCAGACCTGGCGCCGCCCCCGCTCGGGGACAAGGGACGTGGGCCGCAGCGCTCGGGGCCTGGGCGTCTGCCCTGGACGTCGGGCTGGAGGAGCCGGGAGCCGCAGGGCTCTGCGATGCTGCTCGGGGCTGAGGGGCCGCGGGTGCCGTGCGGCCCCGCGCGCCCTTGCACGGCGAGACCCGTCACTGCTCGCCGGGGCGCCCGGACCCGGAGCCAGGCTGGGGCAGTGGGCAGAAGTGCAGCATTTCCACATTAGCTGGGGCTCCTTAGTGCTGCGTTAGGGTGATTGCACCCAGCTAAAGGTTCACGTTTGCAGCTGGGGGTCATGCGTTACCGCTCTGTCTCTTTGTTGGTATATTTTTTTTTTCCTCACTGATGTTTCCTTGTTTCTGTTAAATATTGCCTTGTCTTTGGGGATGCTTCATGTGCTTGAGGTTGTGCTCGTGCTCGGTTTGTATTGGTGGTCTGCCCAGTTCATGTATCTAAAAATCCTGTACATCCAGACATCTGCATTGCAACTGAAAGTGGGATATTAACTGTTCTCAATCAAAACCGAGTGTCCTCTTGTCTGCAAATACATCACAAATGTCAGAGGACAGCGTCGTTTAGGCTTCCATTTACACCGCAAAATAGCAGCTATGCGGAAGGTAGGCAGCAGAGCTCCTCAGGCTTTTCGGTTTAGCAGAACAGATGATCACGTCACCTTCGTGTTAGTATATTGGATTAGAAGCACACTGCGTTTAGGATTTGGTACGATTTGGTAAGTGCTAAACAGGATTTTCTGCATCCTGAGTGGAGTTTCCTCTTGTTGATGGGGTTTAATGCTCCCTTGTACAAATCTCTTACTGTGCAAATACCTCCAATCTCTCCTTTTAGCAACCCAAACCATTGCTTAAACAAGTGGGTTTACACCTGCTTACCAGATTAAATTAATTAGCCAAAAATAGAGTGAAAGAGCTGGCTTGAGAACAATAGCTTGTAAAGAATACTTTTTTTCCTCTTGTTGAATCTCGTAATCTAGAGGAAGCTGGAATGAAATATTATTCCTCTTAGTTTCCTGGCTTATTTTCTCAAGCTAATTTATAAAAATGGATTGGATTGAGATAATGTTTTGCATTTTTTTTTTTTTTTTTTTTTTTTTTT
>VZSV01000124.1:510476-546708 GCA_013398735.1 Nothocercus julius | reverse complement strand
CCGGCCGCGGGACGCGCTGGCTGCGGCCCCGCCGCTGCCCGCGGGTTTCCCTGTAATTAAACACTTGCTTAAGTGTGTGAGCGCCTTGCTGCGCTTTTGGCCTGGGGAGAATTGTCTCGCTTGTATTTATTTTAAGATCCTGCAATAACAAAACCTGTTAAGTTCCAATGGAAGCTGCAAATTTTTAAAAGCGCAGATTCCACTTAAAGCAAACACCTTCAATTATTCCCCAGGAGCAAAAGCTGAAAAATTAAGTTGTCGTCTTTCCGTTCGCAGATTCCTTGTGTGTTGATCCAGAATGCTGCAAGCGTGGTCACTCCACACAAGTATGAGCCAAAGTTTAGAGTTTAGTAGCTTATTTAAACATCTGCCTTGAGGAAGTGGCTGGGGCTATTGCCATGGGGGTGTGAGTGGTCACTTCAGCCACGAGCCAGCCCAGTCATTTACATTGAAAAAAAAAATTATATATGATATTTGCCAACAGATAACATGTAGATGATGTCCTTGTGGTGCTTTTAATGCCCTGAATCACAGCAGTACCTACAGAAGCGGGGACCAAAACGTCTGTGTGAACTGTCACTAGAAAACAGCTAAGGGTGAATGATAAGTAGGGGAAGATGGATAAAGGGAACGGTCCCTGGAGCCTGGAGACGTGTTTGTGAACGGTGGTAGGGAACAGAAACACTGCTTAGCTCTGAACGAAGCTCAGAACGATGTTCTGGCCTTCCCGCGGCCCTGAGCACGCGGGCGCCGGGGCTGCTCTCCATGCTGGTGGAGGTATTTGTCCTTCGTAGAGCTCAGATGCAGCTCCTGAGCTGAGGGTTTTTCCTTGTGAATAAGTGTTCTTATAGAATAAAATGAACGGCGGGTCTTCTGCTGGCCTTTCGGAATGCTTTGTTGTAGAAAATGCAAGGCTGCAGAAATTCCTCAGCTAAAATGTACTTTCAAGCAGATGACAAACATGTTTTGAGTCCAATTCATTAACGCTTTCCAAGCTATTGACATCATCATTGCCCGGTGATCTCGGGATCAGCAGGTCCAAGCCTCTCTTGTTAATAACTATGAGAAATCTGTGGACCCACTAAAGTCCATGTCAGGTAAAGGATATGGTGAGGACTGGAAAGTGACAGATAAAGCAAATATCTTGCTCCTAAACAAACACAGCAGGACAGGAGAAGATGACAAATGATGGGATTGTGTCAGCTTGAAAACAGATTGGACTAATGGCATGCTGGACTTTGCACTCCGGGGGATCGATACTCTATCAGGCGGAGAGCTCGAGCTCTCTGAATAGCGTCCGCGTGGATGGGGCGATTTGCGACGGCCTCCGCGCGCCCTCAGCTGCGCGTGGCAGCCTAAAAGGGCCTTCTGGGGAGCGAGCCGCCTGCGGGCCGGCGGGTAGCTTTGCTTTAAGGGCTTTTCTTCTGCGATGGAAGCAGGGAGGTGGCAAGGTCTGCGTGGGCAGGAGCACGGGGCGGACGTGACCCCGGGCGGCTCCGCGGGGCCGGGCCCTGGGGCTGCCCCCAGAACTGCTCGTCGCTCGCAGGGGTCGGGTTCACGGCCCGGGAGATCTCTGCGTCGCTTGTGCTTTTCCAAGGTGTTTATTCAGCTTTAAAGCCTCCTCAGAAGGAGGAGGAACGAAGCCTCTCGTGTGCCTATCGGTTTCTCTGTTGGTATTGCTCTCTGCCCATTTGATATTTTAGATAAATAAGCGTTATCTCATCTGAAGGAACTCTTTGGAAGGCAGCAAATATCTCTCAATAGAGTTTAACAAACTGCTCTTTTAGGCATTATATGCAGAACTGTATGTTGTAGAAAGGTGGCATTTATACAAAGGCCGTTTAATCAAAAAAGCATGTGAATTAAGATGCAAGCAAAACAGAGAGCAAAACAAATAATGCAGAAACTTGGCTATGAACGATGCCCAGGTTGGCAGCGGGGTAGTATGTGATTAAACTCAAGCCCCCGGGATAGGGGTCTCCAAGTGCGGGCGCAGGGACCTGCGTGGGCAGCCGTGCCCCCGTGGACGGTGCTGGCGCTGTCCCGGGAACCTCGGCGCGACACGGGGGAGCCGGCGGAGCAGGAGGCTCCTGCCTCGGTCCTGGCAGGGCCGGGCAAGGCAGCTGAGGTGCTGCTGGGCCAGGGGCCGGCCTGCATCCCCTCTCTGCTCGGCGTTAATAGCAAGCGCATTGCTTTGCTGGGGCACTAATTGAAAGCCTTTGGTGTGTACAGTAAATTAAAGCTAATTCGCCACTGGTGTATCTCAAAGGAATCTACTAATTTTGTTTTCTTTAAGAAAATCAGAGAGCTCGGGCTTGTCTCCAAGCAGAGCCAGCGGCCCCGGACTCCTCGCCTGTGCAGCGTGAGGGTCTGCGAGCCCTGTGCATTGCATGAAGGGTGGCACAGATGTGCTCTCCTCCAGTTTGCAGAAGCATTTTGTGCAAAACAAGCTCTGGAGAGAGCCTGGACGTACCCGGTAAGTAACGTGAGGTATTCGCGCAATTGCCCCTCGTTACCTTACAGCCAGCTGCACACGAAGCCAAGCGTGTGCCCTGTGCTTGACAAGTAAAAATGCATTGGATCTGCCACAGTCATTTGTCTTTATTGTGGCCCTAATTGGAACGAAAGCAAGTGCTAATAGAGGACGTGGTTTAAGAAAACTATGCGCGCTGGTGTAAATATCCTCCAAAGGGAGAAACTCGCAGTGTGATTTAACAGCCTGGGTTATCTTTGCCCTGGCCAGGTTTGCTGGCACGAGGGTGCTGGTTCCCGCTGCCGTTTTTACCGGTGCGTGACGGCTCCCGCCCCCAGAGAATTCCTGGCGCGACGCGCGGGTGCTGCGCGGGGCCCGGCCGGCGAGCGCTCCCGCTGCGCCCCCGTTACGAGCAGCCGGCGACGGTGGCTGCGGCGTCGCTCGCCCCGCGCGGCGGCAGCTTGTGCCTCGCGACGGGAGCTGCGGGCCGGGCCGGAGCATCGAGCGCCGCCAGGCGCGCTCAGCGAGCGGGATGCGCTTGTCCCTTTGCAATCATTTTTAATTACCTTTACATGACTCCAGCTCGAAATGATATTTCAATTGAAAGGAACTCAGGGGACAATTACCTTATTCCATGTCTTTGTAAATGTTCGTGTGCTGACAGGGAGCAAGGCAAAGGAAGTGGGAAGAATTAAGGGCCTGGAGGGAATCGAACCCAGGGCAGGGCCTGAAGCTTTTAGTGTGGTGCTTTCTTGAGTCCCATAGGAGGGTGGGAAAATAAAAATACTGTTAACAACCAGGTTCTACTTTTAAACAACACCCCCCAAATAATTAAGAAGATGGATTCAGTCTGTTTTAGGCATCTCGCTTATCCAGTATTATTTAATTTCACAAATATTAAGTTTCCCTTCTCTGTCATCAGCAGCCCTCCCCTGGGATGCAAGTTACCACCAGCTTCATTCTTCTGAAGCCTCATTAATGTCACCAGTTGTTCACTTTGACGTATGGACTCAGATTTTACCCGCGATTCCTGAGCAGGAGGCAGGTAGGGATACCCGGGATCCCTGCTCCCTCTTTCCTGCCCATGCTTGTGCCGCGGGGCCGCTGCTGCCGGTGAGGAGCGCAGGGCGCATCTGGAGGGATAGCTGGGATGCAAAAGGTTCCTCTGGGCATCCAAGAAAGCCAGGGGCTAGAGGGAAGCAGTGAAGTGCGTGAGACTCCTGAGGATGCTTCTCCTTGCAGAGAAAGGAGGGGAATCGTGGCCGGGCTCTCCTGGGCCCGAGTGCTTTGAAAGAGGGCGGCGAGGAGAACGTGCTCGCCTGCAGAGCTCCTAGGCTGACTGGTGTGTAACGGGAAAGATTTCCCCTACCCCCTAGTTTTATAGGGGGTTTTTGATACCGGCATCATAGCAGGAGGATGATTTATTAACAAAAACTCTGTATTTGACTCATGCTCATGGCATAATGAACATAGTCACAAGGATTAAGTTATCTCACATACTGACATTAGGTTGTCAGTGCAGTAGTTACGCGTTCGGAGTTTTGTGCTTGCTATTTTTGCTTCTCTGAAGAACTCTTTGGTGTTTAGATTAGCAACAGGATATAATAAGCTTGTTAACATGTCAGAAATCATATGTTGGGAGAACGTATGTGGCTTCTCTCTCCCCTTTAGTTTTGTTGTAAAATGCAGAAATGAGTGCTGGGTCTCCGAAGGGAAGAACCCAGACGTAACTGGGGACAGCCTCATAGGGCATTTACTAGGCGGCCCTGCCTGCTTTCCAAATAAATCCCGTTGCGGCGTAGCCTGCTCGTAGCTTTAACGTGTGTTAAGCCGGGAGGCCCGAGAAGGCCCCGCGAGCAGCGCGGCAGGCGGCGTGCGTGGCTCCGGCACCTCGCGGCAGCGACGCGCCGGGTCCGCGCGAGCGGCCGGCTGCTGCCGCCCTAAAGGGATGAAAGGCGAAGGGGGATTTGCAGTACAGCTCGTCTCTAGCAACGCATAGTATGGATTTTTTTTCTGCTTTTATTTTTCATTTGTTCTTAAAAGTTTCCTACAAGCTTCAGAATTGCAAGCTGTTTGGGCAATTTTATGCTAAACTAGACATGTTCATTAAGAAGAAAAGATGAGTAACACCAAGCAATAGGAAAAAGTTCCCTGATTGGGAACAAAAACATTTTTGTTGAGGCCTAACAGAAGTTTGAGCTTTGTCCTAAAGCTCTCTCTAGTCTGCAGTGCCTCTCGCTTATTGAATAAGTGAAATGAAGCCCTTGGCGAGAGCCAGTAAGTGTGGGACAAAGGGCAGCAGTGAAAAATGAACACAGTTTCAAAATGCAGAGAAACAGATGTGAATTTGCAACAGAGAAAAGGAGGAAGGGAAGCCCATTGCAGAGACCATACCAAGGGCAGGATTTAAAGCTGCAAAGCATTTTGCTTACTGCGCTTGCCATGGCCATGCCGTGTTTCGGGGGCTCCTCCTCGTCATCATCCCTGGTGCTGGGTATAAAGAGGCCACTTTCCCGACGTGCAGAACATCTGAGGGGTCCCGAGGAACAGGCATCAAAGATCCGGGTGCGCGGGGGGAAGGAGAAGGTGGGCGCTTATTAAGGCTGCTAATGTTAGTGATGTATTGAGTGAAACATCATGAAAAATGAAAGCAAATCCTACTATAATCTTGACAGAACAAAAGGCTTTCAGTTAAAGCAGAAAAATGCTAAGGCGGTATATATCAAACATAACTTTTATATTAAATGTGCATGTGGTAGAATATGGATCACATTATAGAAAATGTTGTTTGCTTTTTTTTTTTTTTCTCCCCCAACCAAGCACCTAAAGCTCTAGTTTGGGAAACATTTGGACAGTGCACTGCTTTCTGTTGGTGAAATTAGATTTTCTTGTGTTTTGTAATTAGGAGGGACTTGCCCATCTGCACTTGGAAGAGAAAAAATTTTGCTCATCAGTCATTAAGTACAAGGTTTACATGTCTGGCCTGAGTGAAAGTAGCTGTGCTGCTCATTTGTCTTTTCTTGACGGGATAAAACCAATGTGCTGGAGTATTTTTCTTTCTAAAAAAGCCCATGTTTTATAATCAATTAATGCTACCAAATTTATCTCCTGAGTCTCATCTTTGAGCACAATTTCCCCTGTTGTAACTGTTACTACATTTGTTCTAAAAATAATAAAATATCAGCCAGAATTGACACAGAAGCAAGATGTCCCCTAGTAAAAGTCAAGTGCTTGCAAAGAGAATAAAACTCTCCTGGTTTATCCTTGAAGTCCAGTAGTTCTTGCAGCAGCAGTTGTTTCCCTTAATGCGTTTAATTTGTCACGACTGGAAAAAGAAGTCTTTTAAAATAGCCTCTGTCCGTAAAAGTGAACACAGTCCTCTTTGGCTCATCCAGTCCGGTGCCAAAGTCGTCATCTTGGCAGTGAAGAGAATTCATGTATTAGCTTAGGGCTCAAGCAACATAAACAAAACTCAAGTGGCTGGAGGGAAAAAAGGATCATTATGTGAATGAAAAAATTAAACATCTTGACTCAACAAATGCCACAATCCTGTCTTACAGCAGCAGACTCCCGATAGGCCAAGCTGGAAGAGGTCGTCTGACTTAAGGGGGAGGAGGGAAAAGGAAACGGGGTCTATGTTTCAACACAGACAAAATTTGGAAAGGATTTCTCTAAATGCAGTTTCATTTTTGCTGGTTTTTGCTTTTATGTCTGCAGAACTGTTTCACTTTAAATATTGCTGTGCCAAATTCAAATAAGTATGGAAAAGGAAGTTTATGTTTCTTACGATAGCGGGGGGAAAGCGCCGCATGCGGCTTTGTGCCAATGTCCGAGGAGGGCAGAGCCGCACGTTGCGCTGTCTGCTGGGGAGAAACCATGACAGATGGGAGGGAAAAGATTTCCCTATCCATCTTGTTATGTCACCTCTTATAAATCAACGTATCTTAATTAATTACATTCTTTTCATACCGGGGCTTCAGAATTGATGAGGGTGTGCCACTGTGTATTTATTGCTCATTAACTGCATGACTCTGCACAGTTTCCGTACTTTATTCCCACATGCTCAGAAACTGCTCGGCATTCTGCGGATATCCCATTTTCCTGACTGTATGGATAATGGGCCCGGTCACGCCGGCTTCATTGTGTGTTGCCCTGCCGCCAGCACGGGAGGTGCAGGGGATCCGTGTGTGCGTGTGGATGCCTTTTTACCTGTCATGTGTAGGCGGCACATAAATATCTGTACTTACACAGCTGGGCAGAGGAGAGCTCGGATTAATTCCACTCAGGGACAGCAGCGATGCAGGGGACTGGGCTGCATGTGCTTTAGTTGCTCTTATCATTTAAAAATTAAATACCAGGTCAGCAGCCAAGGGGGTTAAGTCCTTATGCTACCAGTAAATAGCCCGTCCTTAGACCCCGAGTGCAGAAGGCCACATCCCCAATATTTTGTGTGTCTTGCTCTGATGCCCTAAAATTTACTCAAAAAAGAAACTGAAATGAAGCTCCAGGCAGCCGGGGTGTGCAGGGAATGGCGAGGGCAGCGGGGAGACTTCCCGGACCTGGCATGGAGCTCTGGAGCTGCCAGATGGGAGCTGTCAGGGATAGTGCGGATGTTGCTGCTGCTGCAAAGGGACAGGGCGAGGAGAGGGGAAGGGGGGGGTGCTGGAAGATGCTCCGCACTGAGGAGCAGCAAAGGAGGTAGTGGAAAAGAAGTGAGGGCAGAAGGTGGGTTTATCTGGCTTGGAAGAGCCTGGCCCCGTGGGGCGCTAAGCCAGAGCTTGGCTCCGGAAGGAAATAGTGGAGTTGACAGCGTTCAGCTTTGCTCTGGGACAAGACGAGGAGCTCTCAGTGTTTGCATTTGGTCTCCATCGCCCTGAGTTCGCAGGGCGGCTGCGCGGATGGAGCTGCAGGCCCAGATTCCTGCCCGTCTGCCCTGGAGCTGGAGTTCAAAGCTGGGTCTCCCTCTGCCCGAGGACCCTGCCCGGAACCGCCTTCCCCGGGCAGCTCCGCGGGGGCCGCAGGGCCCAGGAGAGTGGCCGGGGACGCGGCCACGAGCGCCGCGGGCAGGAGCCTCCCCAGGCACCTCCTTCCTGGCTGCCTCCGGGTGAAGCTGCAGTTTGCACGAGAAGCTGGGGAAAGTTGGTGAAAAGTTTGCTGTAGCTCCAGAGATTTGAGCGTGTGCTTAGCTGAGCCGTTGTCGTTGTGCTGCATCTTTGTAAGCAGAATTCTTTGCTCAACGCGTTGAGTAATCCTGTTACTGCTGGCAGAGGAAGACTGCAATAGGGACAGCTGGGCACTGGTTTGCGCAGTGCAACTTGCCCTTTGCTTTGCTTTGCCTCTGTTCAGCGCTGAGCCGAGTCTGCACTCACAACTTGCTCGTGCTTTTTTACTTGATCTGAATTCGCCTTGTCCAGCAATAGGATACAATTTATGTATTCTTAATATAACAGAAAATATTTTCCGTGCATTATAATAGAGACTATTCAGTTACAGCATCGTTCGTTCGGATGCTCGCACTTAAGAATGCCAAGATCTCTGTGCTCTCTGTAAACATTAGTATTCCCGCTCCACAGCTGGAAAAGCTGCGAGGCAGAAAAATCAAGGGTATTTTCTCACTTTCCTTCCTTTCTCGTACGCTCACATGAATGGCGCCTATTCAGCAGCGTCGAGGATCCGTGCGGTTCTAGCTTTCTGCATCAGGAGCAGGATTCCTGACTGTGGTTCTCGAGGCCGGGAAGTTCTTGGAGAGGATCCCTGTGCCAAAGGCCCAGAGCAAGGCCAGGAGTCTCAGCCGGGCCGCAGGAGGGGCCGGGGTCCGTGCCGGCAGCACCGTGTGGAGCGCGGGCACGAGGAGCATCCCCGTCCCTGTGCCCGCGGCCTTGCGGGGCCGCAGGGAGCGTCCTCGTGGCGCGGCCGTCCCGCGGGGCGCAGCGCGGCCCGGCTGCCGCGCTCGTAAGTGTTGAACATTTGTAACTTGCTCTTTTCCCCCGCGAGGGCTGATGAAATGATAATGAAATGCCGCCCGCTGGAGGCGATGTGCCAGTGCCCGGCTCCAATGCCGGCATTAGCCTAATTCAGTAAGTGCTAGATGCCCGCTTTGTTTGTGTGGAGCTTGCAGCCCTATTGATGTCAAGCAGGCTGTTAAAAAGCATAATGACATGGCATTAGAGACCCCGAGAGCAATTAACAGGCTGCTTAATTAGCAAAAGGAATTAGAATTTGAGTGGCTGATCTTTGCTTAAAGACTCGCAGAAAAGCTGGAGCAGTTATCTGATTATGCATTGATCGCACCAGGCTAACCCCGTCCCTTAGGTAACGCGCTCCCCTCTTTGTGGTCTTTGAATATGAAACTGCTTAAATATTCTGACCTGCCCCGGGGCGAGCGGCGGCTGCGGGCGCAGGTAGCGGCCCGGGCGGGCGCCGGGACGGGGACGGGACAGGACGAGGCCACCGCATCCTCCGTCTCGCTGCGCTTACACAGCCCCGTTGGCGACTCCGTCCTCAGCCTTGCCACCCTCAGATTGCTTTTTGCGCAATTTTTCTTTCTTTGTTTCGCTTGGCTTAGGCTCATTTAGAAGATATCATTTAATGCATTTTAGTATTTTGATGCAACAAAATTCTCCCTCTTTTTCTCTCTCCGGGTCTGTGGGAGCGCGGAAGCGGCGCTGCCCTTGGCGACGGGGGAGGCTCCTGCGCCTGCAGCCGCTGCCGCTTTCATTGTTTCACTTGCAAAATTTGCGCCCGACCCGAGCCCGATTGTGTTTAGTTCCTGGCAATTTTATTTTGGAAACATGAGTTCTAAACAAAGCCACCCCGTCCCTTAAAGGCCACTATTGTTTATTGTTTTCTTTTTAATAATCTTATTTTCTTCCTGTCTTCTAAATGGCCAGAAAGAGAACAAAAACGAGAGCCCTGTAACTTGGGGAGTTAAAACCAGGTAGTGGTTTTAGTACCATGGAGCCTGTCTGGGGGCGCAGTGTCCTGCGAACCCCCCCAGTGACAGGAGGTCCAGTGAGGGTCTGGTTAGTTTCAATTTTAGTACTCTGAAATGAGTAAATTGCAATTTGGGTTACAGTAAATCTCTGCTTACAGGAAGATTATTCTGTAGGGAAATATTTATTTCTTTGCTATAAGCTCATATGTGAGGGAGATCAAACGTGCATTGCGTTCCCTGCCGCCGAGTTTACTGAAATGCTGCAGAATACTGGAAAACTGAAGTGGATCAGGGAGCCCTGAGCCCTGGTGCGGGGAGCGTCTGCAGCTGACGCGGTGCCTGCGGCTCGGGGGGTTCCCTCCCCGTGCTGACCCTGTGTCTTAAAAAGCTTCCAAACGAAGCAAGATGGAAGAGGATCTCAGCCAGGAGCCCTTTTCCAGGGGGAACGATGCAACCTGTGATCCATAGGTGCCCGGTTTCCCCCCCACGCAGCTCCCGTCACTGCTGTTGGGACAGCTCAGAGGGAGAGGCACCTCTGCCGCCCGGGGCAGGTGCAGGGGTCGGAGACGCGCGGAGGAGCCCGCGGATTGGACAGGAACCTTCTCCAAAGTCCCTGGAAAATCTCTTATTTAACATCTTGCTGGGGCTTGTCAGCCATTACTCGTTGCTTTACTGCGTATAAAGCACTTAAAACTTTGCGAAGACATCCAAAACTGAAAATAAGAAGGAATAAAAATATCAGCTGTCCTATTTGACTAACAGGAAACTGCTTCCTAATAAAAGTGCTAAGTGGATTCATGTTGTAAACCAAGCAGAATACAAGCAGTTTTTTTTTTTTTTTAAACCAATGTAAATGAACACAGTTGTCCTCAAATCAGGAAATTTTAGTGAAGTTCTGTCCAGTCTGAACTGGACCCTGCTGATACCAAAGATGAAGGGAAGAATCCCTTAGATTTCACTGTAGTTCTTTTCTTTTTCTTCTCTCTCCCTTTTTTTCTTTTTTATTAATTGCCAGCGCACTTTGCTGTCTCTAGGGGAGGAGAGAGAAAGGGCCAGTGAAATAAATGCTAAACAATGCAACTTTGGAGACGGGAGGGAGGGAATGTAAATGGGGTGGTGGAGTGGTACCATTTTAGGTAATCTTGACCTAATTAGTCTAATGGAACATAGTCCAGCACTAAGCATCCATGCTCAGATTTTTCAAAAAGTAAAGATTAAATTTAAAGAGATTAGACGAGTATTTTTTATTATTATTATTTTTTTTTTACCTCTGCAAGATATTAGCTGTTCAAAAATGACAAAAATGTCCCTAAGCCTCTCTGAAGGAAGGGTGACCAAACAGGCGGCCCTTTGTGCTGGCGCTGCGAGGTGGTGTCCGGTCACCGTGTGCGGGACCAGCAACACGACTTATCCGTCGCCAGCAAAGCGAATCAGGCCGGGAATTAGCCTGGGGATTAAAAGTCGGGGTTGTCGGTGCAGCAGTGAAAACACTGGCCACCCACAAGGTGCGTTGGAGGGAGAAGTTCATAAAAACTTTCTCTATATGAGGAAAAAAAAAAAAAAAAAAAGTGGCAGTGGTTGTCCCGGCGCTCGTGCAAATGTGCCCTGTGTTCCTTGTATTAATGCTTAGTGCTAGGGCATGGGTAGCAGTTGGCACTGACTTTAATACTACTTAGGCATCAGCACGTTCAAAGTGACCTCTGGAAATGAATGTGGGTTCCTAATACGGGTTCTTAGGTATTTAAAATACTTAAGCATTTAAATCAGGAAGCGTTTGTTCTTGTGCAGGTGCTGATTTTGTGGAAGGTACTAGCTGCGTCTTGCCTGTTATGTAATCAGGTCCTATGTGTGTGGAGAGTTATATAATGGTTAATATGACTGCATATTACAGACTTATCAGCTTGATGTGCCGTGATTTGTTTCCATATTTTAGTGGTTGAACAGGTCATGAAAGAAAAAACGATGCTGCCATTTTTCCTTTACCTTTTGTTTTCTGTCTTTTTTGGTCAGGTTTGTATGAGCCTTGACTTTTGTGCTCGTGTTGTAGCAGAGTTTCAGGTAAGGGCTCTGCTGTGTGCACCGATGTTTCTGGACCAAGAATAAAGCAGGATTTAGTCAAACCTGACTTAAAACAGTTGGGTTGGTTTTACCATTTAAACTGGTAACAACAGTCAGAATCTCGATACTGTTTCTGAGCAGGTCCTGATATTGCGTGTTTGGCTTAAGACAGTAGAGCCTCAAATAATCTCAGCCAATGTCGGTGTGGGTTTTTTTTTCTTTTAAGTGTATTGCATTTTTCATAGGTTTATCACGTTATTCTTTAAGATTGACATTAAATAGTATCACTGCGTGAAAATGATGGGTAATTATAGGGGTCATATTGCCTGATGAGAAACAGGTATTTCCATAATATCTACAAATCTTTTAGTGAGGTGAGGCACAGAACTGCGGCTCAGCTATTTAGTCGTCATTCTTCAGCAGGAATATTAAGATGGAAAGGAGCTTCCTAAATCTTTCTCTTACCTATCACTTAAAAATAAGGCTTATTTCCTTTCCCTCCAGATCAGAACCTGAGATAGCTCTAAATGTTTTACCTTTTCGTGGTGCTGTTCTCAATTATGTCTTTGAGGATGCTCATCAGACCTGTCTTACTCAATTTAAACTGACGATCATTTCCCTCCTTGTTGGGTTGTGATATCAAATTTTGGGATATATGAAGGTTGCCTAAAGGATGTTGCACCTCTGTTGTTTTCTCCCGAGCTGGGTTTATTTGCTTGAAGTTTGCTTGCTTTCTGCATAATAGATCATTCCAGGCTTGCTACATGTTGAATCTAGAGGAAAAAAAAATTCTCTGGAACAAATAAGTCATGAAAATATGGATGGGATTATTATTTCTCAACCAGCTCTGTTAACACCCTCCAGAGGAATATAAATCTTTCCTTCAGCTGCTGACAAGCATTGCAAAGAGTTCTCGACCTGCGCAAACCTCTTGGTGTTGGGGCCGTCCCTGCAGCTCAGCTGTCCTCAGCGCTGTCCCCAGGGCCACCCAGCGCTGTCCCCACGCACTGCAAGCGCCTCCCCACTCCGCTCCTTGGCCTGGGAATGTGTCGCTTGCAGCGTCTTCTTCCCTAATTTGCTCCTAATTTAAATGGACAGGTTGCTCTGGGGTTTTATATAACCCCAGCCCTTTCTGCATGGAGAGATGGCAGATTTTCACTATCAGTAGGAATTTGTGAATTAGCAGCCATTGGTTTACTCTCTTCTCCAAAGACAAGACAGGTTGTGTAGATATTACAGACTTTTAAAAGTATTTGGAGAAGCACTGCAGAGGAAAAGTGTTTTGTCTGCCTTTTTGTAGTTTATAGAGCTGATTATCTACCTCCAATCTATGCTGGATGTTGTTGGCTGAGATCTGATTGAGCTTGGTCTGTAATGAGAATTTGAAAAGGGCTTGTGAGTTGCCATGGAGTTCTGTGAGGTTTCTTGTAGAGTAATTAAATAAAACTTTGGCATAGCTTTTAGAGCAGACTTGCACTTCTGCTTTGCCTGGCGAGTGCCGGGTATTTGTGGACTCTGTGACTACATGAATAAGATTTTGTGGCGTAGGCCGTGTTGGTGCCCCAGTGAAAGCGCAGAAAGTTACGTGGAGTATATTTCAAAGTAACTGTAGGCATTGTCGGCCTCGTGGAGTTATTGATGTGCTGTAAATTTATATAGTAAGTGGATGGTCTGGGAGAGTCTTGTTCACCCAGCCATGGCCTGGGCATAAATCCAGCCTCCCAGAAATCAGAAATAACCCCAGTGCTGGCTATAAACTTATCTGCACAGGGAACTTGATTCTTTCTATTCATTCCTTTCAAATTTCCATTCATCATGATTGAAACTTCAGAGGTGACAATTCTAAAATCATTTCATACAATTGGAAATTTACCCATTCTTCAGGTTCTGTCCTTAAAAAGATGTGTGGTGCAACCTGCTATACTGATTCGGATGGCCCGGGATACGTGGCCAGTCAGATCCCTGGCCGTGTTTGGGTGGAGCAGAGACCCGGGGTGTGCCCGCGGCCCTGCTGCCCGCAGGAAGGGGAGCTGCTCCGCGCGGAAACTCGCCGCGAGCCGCCGGCGCCCGCGAGCCGCGCGCGCGGCGAGGACAGCCCGGTTAGCAGAGCGGGGCCGGCTTCGGGCCCTCACTTCCCCTGCTTCCCAAAGCTCCTCACTGGGACAGATGATCTGGGAAGCTTGGCTGTGATTCTGGACTTTAATCTTTACATTACTTAGATTTTTGGATACCTTTTCTGCACGGCTTTGCACTCCCAGGTTCTGATGGGGCCCAGCAGCAAAATAAAAATGCCTCTGTTAGTCCAGAAAACATTGTTATCTGCCAGAAATTTCATGAGAAATCCTTTTCTCTTGACTTGGCTTTTTTTTTTTTTTTTTTTTTTTTTTTTTTTTTTTTTTTTGACTTGAAAGTATCTAAAATAACCCAATTCTAAATGTTTTGAGCCTCAGTCATCTAAGGTGAGACCCTTAAACTCTCTCCCCTACACACATATACACGCCAAAGTAAAATAAAGCCTTGCCTTATACCTCTACTTCCTGAGGTCTTTAATTATATTTGCACTAAAGAATGGGAGCGATCGCATCATCTCCATGAAGCCCTGATTCTATCTGCAGGATTTTTTTTTCTTGTTTTTCTTTTTCTTAACAAGCCTTTTGACTTTGAAGCCTCAGCTGAAATACTTCTTGACCTTTACAAGTGCATCGGCCAGACACCGACCATGTGAGGTGGGTCATATGGAACAGATTTAGACACAAGCGCGTATCATCCTAGCCGAGGAATGCAAAGTCCCTGCCGATCCCTTCCCAAAGCTGCATCATGTGTGTGAGATAAGTCCAGGGGACAGCGGGGCTGCCAGGCAGCCACAAAGGACAATAACTTGGCTATCTGCAGCACAACAGACAGTGCTGCTTTGAGCTCCCGCCCTTGCAGGGCGGCCGCTCTCCCACGGCCGCCGCGGATGACGGCGGGGAGGGCGCGCGGGACCCCAGGGCTTGCGGCTGCTCGGGGAATGTGGTGGGCAGGCAAATTGCGTGGGGGCTGTTGGCCACAGGGTGCCTTTGGGAAGCTGCTGAAGGCTTTAGGAAGTTGGAAGCAATAAATAGTTAAATGTTTTCCTGAACCCCAAAACGTTTTGTGAGCAGGTTTCTATTTTACACACTCCGTGTCATTTCCCCAGCAGCAGATTCGCAGGGTCGCAAGCGCTTTCCTGAAAGCCTGGGGTCGTTTCTCCGGCTCCCAGCCCCAGACCCCATGTCGTCACTTGTCAAAATGTTCAGTATGTGCTGGTTAGGTATTCCTATAAGGGAGGCTCTGTGAAACGTGTGCTGTGCTGGGAAGCAAGAGGAAGAGCAAATAGGCAACTGTGTGAACTGTGGGGCATGAGAAGAGCCCCCAGTTCAGCATTTTGGGTGCTGATCTGGAGCAATGGGGAGCTCCGAAAGGCTGCGTGTCAGAACTAAGTCATGGTGGGCCGAGCCGTGCAGCTCGTGTAACTCCTGTAGGCAACGGTCCCCTCCTCGGCCCTCACCTAGGACGGGGGCATCTCATTTCCCCTTATTTCTCTTGAGAACATTGAGTAAAGGCATCTTTGAGTGAAGATGTCTTTGAATTTCTGGATGTTTGTTGGGGAGGATTCAGGTACCATCTTGCTTGCGCGTAGTCCGTGAGGGAAGAGCGGCTCGGGTGCGCGGGCGCAGCGGGAGCTGAGGCCGGCGAGGAGCCCCCGCCGGGTGCCGCACAGGGCTGCGGGCGACTGGGCTCCTTCCGAACCCGGCGTCACGTGCCTTTCTGCCGGCGAAAGCAGAGAAGATGCGAGCGGCGGCGCTGCTGAGCGCAGGCTGCCGTGCGAGCTGGGGAAGCGTCGCACTCTTCATCAGCATCGTTCTTCATTGCCTAATTTCAGAGCCTTGGCTTTCAAACTGCCTTTGCCTTAGGACTCTACAAGTCTGACCTCTAGCACCAATATTATACCTTTAATTATGTCTGCTGGACAAATATGTCACCTCGAGTTACGTGAGTCGTGCTGTGCCATGAATCTCCCTTGGTCAGTGTGCTGCAAAGTCCGGGGTTTTGGCAGTGCTATTAGTGGGGAAGCGTTTTAAGCTGTTCTTTATATAATCATCCCTGAAAGATGGTATTTTTCTCTAAACTACGGGAGGGCTTATATTTAATCAACACGATATACGTGTATTTTTTTTTTCTTTTTTCTTTTTTTTTTTTTTTTTTTTTTTTTTTTTTTTACCAAAGATTACAAATGTCTGTCTCAGTGTTTCATGGTAAGCTGGATTTTGCGCTTTATCTGATTTGTGAGCCCTTAATAACTATGACTTGCACATAAGTAAACATACACTTGACCTTGACATAACAGCAGAAGAGCAGAGGAGCTATAGCCCCTGTTGGTATTGTTGAGAAAGCAAATGGTTTAAAAATGAAAATTAAGATTTTATTTTCTTTCTGTATGCATCCTTTTCTAGTTAAGCCATGGCAGAAGAAAAATACAGCCTGGGCTACAACTGAACAGATTCTCAGATTATTAATATTCTTATTAAAGAGCAACGAGGATAAGGAACAAATGGAAAAGCATAGGAATTTCTTTTGCTTGCTGGCACTTGAGCGTAAAACATTACTGAGATGATTTGTTAAATAATAGAAAGGGTTTTTCATTTCCTAATTTTCTAGCTAAAGCTATCTCCCAGCAACCTGCTTCCCATTCCTTAATATTTAGACTTATGGACCAATTTGAGAGTATTTTCTTTCCTGCTATGATTAATGCTTCCATGAAACAATGTCATCGCAAGCCATCTACCTACCTTGTCAGCTTGGCATCAGGCTGGCTGTGCTGTGCTGTAATTTATGGCTTCAGCCAGTAATTTGCAAATCTAATGTTGGGGAGGCTATGAGGATCTGAGATTTGAATGCTTTTTACTGATTTGGTAAATATCTCCCCCATTAGTAAAACAAATGGCACAGGGATCAGACATCATCTCCAAGGTTCAATAAATATTTTATCAGCTATAATGGAAATTGTCAAATTGATCTAATTGTACAATATGTTATCAAAAAGATATCAAAGTTGGACATGGCCTCTGCCCTTGTCTCTCATTTGCAGGCTTTTGTCTTCGATTATGACTTCCTGGGAGAAAAGGAGGAAAGTGCAGAGTTCATTACAAGTAGTGTGAGTAACATACCAAGTACATGCCCATTCAGAAGATAAATTCTGGAGAAATAATTAACTCTCTCCTGCTTGAGTACATAGCAAGACTGCAGAAGGTTCATGTAAATCTCCTAAATGGCTGGTAATATCTCCCAAATGGATATTTTTATACTGAACCTATACTCATTGATCTAATGCATAAAGGCAAATTATCCATCACTGATACTGCTTTTGAGGAAAAATCCATGGCTTCGTTCCTTCTGGAAGGGGCTGAATGAAGGAGTGAATTTGAAAGCAAATTTTAGACCTTGATAACTACTGTGGGGATAATTTAATTAACTCATTAATAAAAGTTTAGGAGAAAAAATGGCATAACTTTAGCTAAAATTAAACCTGATTATTACTCTGCTTGAATCAGTGCAAGTGGTCAGAACTAGCAAAGAGCAAATCCCAGATATTCAGGTCATCAAGGATGCATTAGGCTGCCGGGCTGCGCCGAGGGGAAGTTAGAAGCCTCGGCTGTGCCGACGTTCCTGCCTGTGGAGACCCCCTGTCCCGCAGAGACGGACGGTTCGACACAGCTCAGCTTGAGACTTAGGAAGATCGGGAGGAAAATGCATTTTCGTGGCAACAAGAAGGAGGGAGAGTCTGTCTGGGAGAGTGGGAGCGAAACGGTAACAGGGATGTTCTCAGGTTGCCTGTTTATTTTGGTAGACCTGCCTAGGCAGCCCGCGGCATCTGTAGGGGCTGGGAGAGCATCTGCGAGGCTGTTGCCTTTAAAAATTCTTAAAGGCTTGAGATCTTTGAGCAGAAGGTGCAGTAGATATGGACGGAGTCTTCCTTCCTTTATCTTGAAATTGCGTGTGGTTGGGTAACATACCCAGCCTTGCCAGTACGTCCTGCCGGGTAACTAGCTGAAGAATGTCAGAAGCCTTTTCGCAGTTAGAGAAACCTTAAACATGTTCTTGGATGCAGCCCCTAGTTATGTTTTTCATTAGGTCTCTTGGAGGCTTAAATAAAAAGTCCACACTTGATGTTTTTGGTTTCCTGTCATTTTGAATAAAAATAAAGATAGAAAATTTAGTATCTTAATGGAAGCTTTGCGTTAAAGTAGTTTTAGGTAGCATTTTCTTTAAGGAAATGCTTAAAAATTTCAGCTAACAAGCTGCAAACATCCTGTAATGTGATTTCACCACTAGTTTGTCAGGCACAGCTACTTTCTGCATCAGAAACAGGGAGCAGAAGTAAAGGGAAGTGTGTGTGGAATTAGAATCAATTTTGAGATGTTAAAACTGAGCCTGAGTAAGATCATAATGGTTGTTAGCTCAATGAAGGGTAAAGGGTCTATTTTAATAGAGTATAGACAGCGCAACTATGTCCAAGTTAAGCTTCAGCTTCGATTCAGCCTGCAGCCTTGGGGCTGTTGTGTCACGTTTCTAAACAGAAGCCATATACTTTTTCTTTCCTTCAAACATTTTTAAGTAAATACTTTTTTTGCCCCTGCATTTGGTGGTCATTGTGTATCTTGCAAAGTGAGCATGCTGCTGTGGTTCTGTCCTGAGGAGTTTGGATAAGAATTACTTTGCTAAGAGGATCTCTGAGAATGATGGAGTTGGTAGCACAGTAGCTAATACCAAAACCTTGATATTGCTTGAAATTTTAAGATACTGTTTTCAGATAGCTTTTAAACTTTATTCCTTAGCAATATAGAGGTGTGGATGTAAATCACTTTTTGCTTAAGAGGGAATATATCAAAATTTTGGGTTAACTCCAGTTGCAACATACTGTCTTGCTTTAAAATAGTGTTTTTTTAGATCTGTTCTCTGACCAGGACTGTGTGCTGTGGAAGAGAGATAAATGGCCTGGTGAGGAAAGTAAATGTCAAACAATTTTTGTTAGCATTTTTTTCCTGATACCAATCACTGGTCAGCCACGGACAGGCAGACAAGAAGTAGAGCTGCTCACTCCACAAGGTGTCTGAGACATTTCCTTTGGTGATTTAAACACTAATGCCTCTTGGCGTCTGCCTGTGCCACCGCTTGATTACTGCTTGGAGGAGCGAGACTAATAACTGGGAAATCTCCTAAACCGGACGGCACTTGGGTTAGTGAATGCGAACCAGAACCTCATGTTGTCACTGAGCGCCAAGCCAAGGTGGCACACGGTCTGGGGGAGCAGAAGAGCTTTTATTTGCGCACCAGCTTTTGAGAGCCTCTTAGTGCAAGCCAGCCAGAAGGCCGGACGCATCTTCATTGCAGGTCTTGCCTCCGTTAGTCTTTGCGTGACCCCTGGTAGGGGGGCTCGGCTGCCGTGCGGCTGAGGCTGCTAAGGACGTTCCCTCCTCTCCTCCCTGTGCTCCCCTTCCATGAAAACACCCGCCTGCTGCTTTGAGGAGCTGTGAGGTTTCGCCCAAAACAAAAGCGGGGTGGTGGGTTCTCCCTTGGCGTGCTGGGGAGGGTGCCCCGTTCCCGGTCTCCGGCCTGTAGCCCCTGTGCTCCCCGTGACACCTCTCAGGCGCTGCAGGATGTGTGCAGAGCGCGCACAGCCATTTGGTGTGAATGATTCCATAAATGATGACAAACTGGGGTGCGAGCGAGCCCGGAGTTAAGCACCAATGATCTGCTGGACATCAGTTAACTTTGGTGAGAGAGCTGTTTATTTTTAATGCAAAGTTCATGCGATCTTTCTTGCCTCGGCACCACATGCGTGCTCCCACCTCCACATCAGCAGACCTCGATTTTTATCTGTAACGGCTTTTGGTGAGAAAACAAAACAAAGCACCAAATGTTGTTCTTAAGCATTCATTTTCTAGGCCAACAATAACCCCAGCCTAGACGAATAACTCCCTCCTAGTTCCTACGGAGAGAAGTGTTAGACTACACAGACAGTGAGGTCATTCATAGTCACTATTGTTTCTTGATAACCCAATTAAGAACGTGCAATTTATCTAGCCTGTTTCCATTTAATTATCTAATTTGTCTGACTGAGTCGGACTAGCTATCTCCTCTGCACTCCAGGGTTGCTATCGCGCTAAGGACTTGTTCCTGCAGCTCCCCAGGTGCTTTTCATTCATTTGACATATAGTCATAGACAGTTATAAATCAGGAAGGTGGAAAGAGCCATCACATTGCTTTCCCTTACTTTATCATTGGGGGGAAATGTGTGCACTAGATTTAGAGTCACAGTGGTATTGCCCTCTTGCTAATCTAAGACCAAACTTTAATAAAGATATTTTATAGTCTTCCATTTAGAACTAAAGATGGCTTGAGAAAAGATGCGGGTGGGGGGAGAGAGATTTGTCAATGTAGATGTTCCATAGTAAAGGGTCAAAACCACAAAATAAGTCATAAGCGGTAGAGAAATTATTAGTACTTGTATGACACTGTTACTAATCTGCTCTAATGAATGTTGAAGTGTTTGTAAATAGTGTCTTTACGGTGATGATGAATGCTGCCCAACGCACCATTGGAGATGCTTATCTGAAGCAAAGGAATAATTTCAAATGAACAGGCCGTTACCTTCAGTCGTAAGCTGTAAAAATTAGCAGCTCGGCTACAGGAATGGACTGATTTTAATCTGTTTTTCGAAGGTTTGTTCTGGATTCCTTGTTGTTCTGTCTTTATTTACCTAGAGCTTTCTCAGTTTGTCTCATTTCTTGTGCTGAATTCTCCGATTCAGGGATTTCACATGAGAAATGTATTTAGTAGAGGAAAGTAAGCGCGGCTGGTGCGAGAAGAGCGAGGTCCGGCCTCGGGGTTTTCCCTTTTTGCTTTTCCTGACTCGTTAAACGCTCAGATCTGTGTGGCCGCTCGTAGGCAGCGCTGCTCGAGGGGCCCGGCGCGCGTTGCGCAGAGAGCGGCTGTGCCGCGCGGCTCCGCGCAGATCCGCACCTCGCTCTGGAGGGCACCGCGTGGTTTCCATGGCTTCCCAAGGTTCATTCCTATATTAATAAAAATGGGGATGTTGTGTGTTTCACCTTCACAGGGCAATACAGACGTGATGTCCAGCCCTTTTCTTAGGGGAATTTTAAGCTATGAAAAAACCCCAACAATCCCATCTATCGGTCTGTCAAAGTAATTCACGTTGCAATAGCTCATCTTTTATGCCCTTGTGCGTAAAGGGCTACGTGGCAGATTTCGGCTTCTGCGTGCCGTTAACGTTTGGGGCTCAGCAGAGCTTGTGCCTCAGATTTCCTGGAAGCTCTTAATAAAATTTAAAGCCAATTGCTAAATATGCAAAATTATTGCACTTAATATGCTAATGGCTTATTTTTTTTCTCGTGTAAAAGCTGAGTTACAAGATTGAAAGCACTGGTTTTTCTTCAATTAATATTTCAAGATTTAAACAGTCATTCCCCGGTAAAATAGACTTGTATCTTCGTGTTTCTCTCTTCAGTTGTCGGGTTAGTCAGTAAATGAGGTTTTTGTGACAATTCAAAGTAGATTTAAAATTAAGATCTGCTTTGTTATTCCATTTAAAAAATTGCGTGTTTTCCCTTGAAATGTGTCATTTTTGAAAGGGCCAGCCAAGAGGATGCTACTTTCCATGGAACAACTTGCATACGTCTCCGTAGTTCTGCCAACGCGTCTTGGTTCTGGGGTCAGAGCTTCCTCTTGTACTTCTCCTTGTATTTGAAATGGGCGTTGCATGCGTTAGATGTTTGATTTCAGACAAAATTAGTTGCCTAGTGTGTAATAGGAACAGGTTTACCTAGTCCTAGGTAGTCATATATCTTCTAATCCTCACTAATTTGCTCCATGTTTTCATCCCATCAAATGGGCAGGAAACACCTTTGCCACCTAAATCAGCTGGCCTGATGTCTCCATGTGTGGCATACTATTCCACTGTCCATCCTGGAAACCACGCTGTCCGGAAAGTTGTTAGGAGTCCTCGTGTTGAAATGCAACTGAAATGAACAACAAAAGCGGTTGTCGTCTTTTCGTCTGTAGTTTGGTTTGTTCTTCACAGTGTTATATTCGCTGTTAAGTGCTTGGGTGAATGCCAGGAATTTAGAAAAATGTTTGTAAATCCTGAAAGCTTCACATATTTCTCCTGAGTGATTATTAGTTCAAATATTTATACTGCGAAAAGACAACAGTCACTATTTGTTATAAAATGTTGTTTTTGTTTTAAAATGTTGGTTGTCCAATCGATGCAGAAGTAACAGTAGTGCCTGCACTGACCAGCCAACCGAGTCACGCAGGTACTTTCTGAGGGTCCTCCCACAATATTGCATTTGATAGCGCTTTTGCCATCGACTTGCAGGAGAAATCTTAACAGTAACCAGCTGAAGTGAACTATTTGTGAGAAATCAATGGCCTGACTGTGATTAGTCCAACCATTCAGCAAATACTTAAAAATTGAAGCCATTCAGAGAAAACACAATCAGTTAGTGTAGTTGGTAGCTAAATTTAAAATGAATATAATCTGCACTTTTGAATCCACTGTAGAGACATCCGGTTTGGAATCAGCCTCTTAGGATGAGTCCTCTGCTTTCCTGCAGCCTCTCTCGGTGGATCCTAAGGCTGAGGTTCTCCGCATTGGGGGTCTCGTTTGGCTTGCTCTCCTCCATGGAATACAGCTATGGTTCTTTGCATCATGGGGCCTGTGTTTGGCATATTACATATAATCCTTAAGCAAATACTAATTCAAAATCCGAGAGTAGATTTTTGGCTTTGGCAAACAGTGCAAAGTTGCTGTGTTTCCTTCCTTTAAATATCTTATTTATTCCTTCTCCCTCTGCTCTCCCTCCACCAGTATTTGGAGGGACGCAGAGAGGAAAGTCTGCATCCTTTTATATGGCAGAAAGCCTGAGAAGGATCCTGTGCTCATTGCCATTATGATAAAAGACAAAACAACTAAATTAAATTGGAAGCAATCTCTGCATTACACAAGTCTGCACACTCCAAAATTTTTAAAACAAAGCAGGGGGAGGGGAGCCAATCACCATCAGAAAGGAAGAAGAAAAGTGTCTCTGGGCTAGAATTTTTACTGTTTCTTAACTCAGAACTGAAATATTTTAACCCCTGCTCAGCCAAAGCCATTGCAGTTGTGGAGTACACACACATCAAAGCCAGAAAGTTGTCTTGACCCTGGAAGTTACCTGAAGCTTTTGCTTTGAGGAAATTACATGATTTCAAGTATGCTTGGAGTTAATGTCAGTGACTTTGGTGCAATGGGATGGACTGAGGCTGCCTCCTGCATATGTTCACGAGGGAGATGCCTTAGCCAGCAAGAGGGAAAATGTGCTAGTGACCTGGTGGTGTAAAAATGCAGAGGAAATCCAAACTGTGTTCTAGCACTCGCTTTCGTTTTTTTCCCCCCTTTAAAAAAAAAAAAAATCTTTGCAACTTTGAAAGACTAGACTAGTATTTGTTACAATTAAATTGGCCACTGACCCACTGGCATAGAACACAATCTTTTGCAAGAAACTTGTTGCTAGATTTTATTTCGTTGGAAACAGAGGAATGGAAAAGTTAAGTGATCAGGTATCTTGCCTCATCCAATTTAATTATTTTAAGGAAAAAAAAAAAGTTTGGGGGGTTGGGGGAGAGAATTCCTTGGAGCTCAAGTCACAACATTATTATCAAGTCAAATTGTGAGCTTTTCTGTCTAGCCTTTGACTGGATGGAACCTGATCTTATGAAACAGAGATGCTTTACCTGATCCTGCATGTGCACGTTGAATGCTGTTGCTAATATTTTTAACCATCTTTAGTCTTTGTTAGAAATAAATAACTTATGTTAAAATAAACAGCAAAATTGCAATTGAATAGCTTAGAAGTGAGCTTTTGGCCTTTTCCAAGTTCTGGGATGCTCTTTGCTGTTTGCCTGGGAATTAAATTTTCAGCAGGAATGTAGGAATAGGAGGTCACACAGATGGAAACGTGTCGCAGTTGGTGACATCCTTGTCAAGACAACGCCTCCCACCTATAAGGAACTCAAAGCTCAGTGCTCGGAGAAGGGCCCTTGCTGGCTGGAAGAGGCTTCCTGGGAATACTGTGTGTGCTTGACACGTGCGCACACATCCCTAGAGGACTCCCGGAGTTCATGGCTCTCCCTTTCTGCCTGGTTAAAGGTGGCACCAAAAACCAGAACAGCCCAAGCAACGTGGCTTCCCGGGATGTTTTAAGTGTAAGAGATATCAGCAAACTTTTCCAGCAAAACAGGGAAATTTGGACTGGGTCAGCAGGTATTAATTCACCTTTTTAGATTCCTTGGGAAGCAGTTTGGCAGGGAGTTGTTCTGCAGTAAGACCTGTGTTGTTTCATGTCTCGTGCATTTCAAGTTATTGGAGGGGATTGGAGGTAGATGGTGCCAGGATTGCAAACCAAAGCAAGCAAAAATGTTGCAGGTTCTTTAGAACTTCACAGCCGAGCTATGATAAAATAATTCAGCAGAAGTGATGTAATCCTCTAGTAAGTTGTGATGAAAGTGCAATTTGCCTTTTCAGAGAAAAAGGGAGGAAGTATTTGCATTTGGAAAAATAAATCATGTTCCTTAAGAGCATTTCAAAGAAAACTTGAGAATTCCAAGTTGCACTGACAGACACAGCAGTTCCGGAGCTGGGTTTCTCTCATTCCTGATATCCCAAAGCTTTCCCTGGGTGTCCTGCAGCTGGACGAGGTCGTGGCCACCCCCAGGTGAAGCAGTTCCGTGCTGGGAATCCTGCTGTGCCAGGAATCCTCCTGTGCCGCCACCCTGCGGGACGGAGCGCTCGGAAGCTGGAATCCTGCGGCCGGCTGGGAGCAAGGCTGAGGGGAAAAGAGCAGGAAGTAGGTTTTGCCTAAAATAACAGAGATAACTCCGTGTTGCTCGCCTGATATTTTTTAGCGCTTCCCATCAGTCTTTTCACTACAGCGTTCCCAGTTTTTCAAAGGATTTATTGTGAAGGTATTGGGTGCGTGGGGGAGGGCAAACAAATTAGGGGTTTAAAATTACTATAAGTATCTTATTTTCAGCCCCCTTGACTGAGATCCTCAGTTCAGAGGGAAAGAAATCAGTGAAGCATAGTCTGCATTTTGAGAGAGAACTAGAGAGCTTAAGTTTCCAATATTAAACATCTTAAAGGAGCCCGATTTTTCAGAAAGCTGCGAGTACCTGCGTCCTGCCCAGGCGTTTCCTTTGCGGCGCTGCGGACGGGCAGCAAACAGCGGGGGTCTGAAACGGCTCTGGGGGCGCCCGGGATGCCTCCGTGCCCCGGCGTGGGGTCCTCTCCTCCTCGTCCCGGTGGTTTGGTTGCTCGACCCTCCACAGGGGAAGCACAAGGGCTCTGGGCCAAGACGGGCGCCTCCATCGCTGTGTCCTGCCCGAAAACGCAAAGAATGTCACAAAATGTACATACAAACCTTATCTGACCTTTCCGAACAATCTTTCCAGTGTTCTGGGGTCTGCTGCTCACCAAGTGAGTGCCTTTTTAGTCCTGTGTTTCCATCTAGCCAAAGTACTCGGTTACTCAGTGCATTCTCTTGGCGTTGGAAAGCCCGCGCTTCCAGCAGGGACAGGCTGCCAGGCCGTAGGAAATCCAGGCAGAAAATAGACACTAGGCTCCTGTGGCAAAATACAGCTCAAATATGAGGGTCAAATGCTTCTCTTTTGAAGGACAATGGCCTAAAAGTGCAAGAGCCTTTTGGTTTATGACCTTGTCTCTAATCCCTTTAAGACTGGAATAGGAACTTTGTTGACAGAGGAGCAGAAGTAGGTCCTGAATCTATATTGTTGTGATCCTGCACTGGATATATGCTGAAAACCTTCATTTTCAAACACAGAAGTCTGCACTCGAGTGCCTAAATTCATAGAGATGCAGAGAATGAGCAGCAAGCTCTGATTTTCAGATGTACCAGTTCACTCCAGTGAGGCTCATGCTTAGTATCTGTTGAGGGACTATGCTTGCCCTTAGGCACATGGAAAGAGGATCCCAGGGAAATCTTGGGCTCTTTCACCAGTCAGCATTGGTAGGACTGGGCTATAGAGGAAATCTTACCTAGAGCAGCAAAAATGCACAAAGTGAGGCTAGATCTGTTGATCAGATCACCTGCAAGTAGTTCAGTTAATTGCAGCACTAGAAATGAAGTCATAATAAACTAATTCTTGCAAATGGGTGGGTGTTTTTTTAAGCTGGTGGTAGGCATAAACTTTGGGCCTTTTAGTCCTACGTCTTTTGTTTTGAGATTAAAAATAAATTAAAAAAATGAAGTGAAATCAAAAGCTTGGTTCTGCACCATGGAGCTATATGGAGATTGTGTCTGGTGATTAGCATCTCTCACAAAAAGCACTTTCAGTTCAGGTTCACAGAATTATTTCCCTGTTATCTTTGTTGTCGATGGTATTATTGTATATAGATTTCCACAGTAGTGTTCTGTTATCTTGAAGTAAAAAGGACCTGTTGCATTGTTTAAAACACTTGTTCCAATTCTGAGTACTTTCCATCTGTTTCCCTTTTTCCTTCCTCTCGATAGGAGCAGCGTTTCCTCTGCCCCTTGCTGCGCGCAGGGGAGGAGGGAGGCTGGGCAGAGCCTCGCGTAGCTCCCTCCTGCAAGGTGCTGCCAAGGGCTAAGCGCTGCCTTGGGGAAAATACCAGGGGGAGGAGAAGGGAGAAGGGCTTCCTTTTGTTTCTCCCCAAGGCGCGTATGGCAGGCTCGACAAAAAAGGGAGCCTGGAGGAGTAGGGACAAACTTGTTGCTGTCTAACAGCCTGCGGGTGGCCTGCGTGCTGCGGGTTGGGGCCTGGCGCGGGTCCCGGTGGAGCGGAGGGTCCCATCAGCCAGGTCCCTCGTCCCGGCGCGCTCCGCTCCTCGCGGGGCTCTGCAGAGGTGGGCCCGGTGCGCGCGTAGCAGAGCCCTTCCCAGTCACCCGTGCGAAACGGGTGAAGGAGGAAACTGAGAGAAAAACGTGGAAAAGATACCAAAAACCCCAGCAAAGCACCTAGGAGGCCACTCGGCACATAGGGATGGTGCTGGGGTTCTCTCTGGTACTGACCCTCGGTGCCTATAGCAGCTCTTATGTAACCTTGTCTTCTCCTCAGCGCTGGATGGATAATGGATTTCTTTAAATTAATAATGCGTAAAAAGAGATTTACACCGCAATGCTAAAATATTGTCTTTGCCTTTTTATTTGTGCATTTGTCACTGTAATCTCTAATAGAGGTGCTCAGTGGGGGGATAAATAATGAATGGTAAAATATTCTGTCATAATCCAGAACCATTTGCAAATTCATCACCAATATTCTTTTGGAAGCAAAGACAGAGGGAAATGAAAAATATATAGTGGTGCTAATATATCTCACTGATTTCCTTCTCCCATTTATTCGGAGAACCTACTTTGAGCTATGATAGAATGTGGATCCTAGAAATTGCCATTCCTTTTTAAAGACAAGCTGAAGGCTGCTGCTGAGCTCTCAAGCAACAGTTTAAATATTGTCCAGGAATGCTCAGTTAATGTAGTGGGTATTAGGATATAATACACTTACCTTGCATTTTTTGATTAATTAGGATTTAAGTTATCGTGTACAGAATAGTAAGAAAATTGTAGTAATTCTGCAGCATATAAACTGTTGTGAAACCTCCTTAGGGCGTGTTTAAAAAAAAAGGCAAGAAAATGAAAAGGTTTTAAGGAAATATTTAAAGTTTTTTGTTCATTATTAAAAGTAAGTGTGACTGAACTAGGTCAGAAAAAGAGCTATCCTGAAACGGACGCATTTTCTCATGATTTTCAGATTCCATCAACCCTCAAAATGAAAATCGTTGCAGTTCTAAAATTTGGAACTTGTGCTGTTAGGACAAAAGAAAATGTTATATTACAAAATTTGGAGGGAGAAGTCCTCTTTTTTCAAGGAGGATGCGTGGATGTTGTTCAAGGGTTATTTGGGTAAGGTCAGCACATACCCTAGCGTGCTCATACGTAAAGGTGGAACTAAGTAGTGGAGATTTCTTTTTTAACCTTTTTCTGAAGCATTTATTATTGCCGTGGCACCAAACCAGGCAGGCGGAGCCCCTAGGAATTGGCTCCTGCAAAGGAGGTGAGCAGAAGGGAGAAGCTGCTGGTGGAGAGAACGTTCCTGGTCACCGGCTGGACCGGAGCGTCGCGGCCTCTCGGAGCAGAGCCCGTCCGGCGGCTTTGCTCCCTTGGGGATGTCACGGAGCAGCGCGGAGAGCTCGGGGATCGTGTCCCGAGCGAGGCGGAGACCCCCGTCGCTCTCTGCCGCCGCGCGGCCCGAGGGGAAGCCGAGCGCGGTAGCGCTCTGGAGGGGGGGAGAGGATGAAATATATCACAAGATAATAAGAAAATAAACCATTAAAAGGCTCTGTTTCCCATTATCATGTGGTTTTATGTTAATGAAGTTGTTCCAGGCCTGTTTGAGTTTAACTCAAGCAGGGGAATATGAGTAATATGAAAAATATGTGGGGATGAAGACCCTAAGTTAAAAAGTCTGTGTAACATTTTATGTTTTCATTCACCGTGCATTTCAGAAGAAGAAATAAAGCAGCTAAAAAGTGGTACGGAAAAACAGCAAGCACCAGATTTTCCTTTTTGTGATGCTCAGATTTCTGGATCTGTGTTTACAAAACCAGGCAGACTTGCCAGGGAAGGCAGTCCGCGAAGCTGCTCACGGGCAGATTCGTTTGCTCCGTTTGCCTAAATTTGCATAGAGATCAAGATGAGTCTCAGAGTTCCAGACAAGGCAACATGAATGATAAAATTCCATCTCAATCAAGGGTATCTGTCCAGAATTAAAATTGTGTGTATCTTGTTTTATTGTTTAATGGGATAACTGATTTATAAGAGAAGGTGGTAGCAGAGGTAGAATTTGGAAAAGAGCTTTGATCAGAAAAATGGAAAATTGTGGAAAAAGTCAAAGCAGACTTTTCTAAAAAGTTTTTTGTTTTAGAAAAGCAAAAACATTTAGTTGTGACCTGAAGTGACCTAGATTTTAAAAAGACAAAAAACGTGACAGTGCTTAGATATCCCACATGAGAATGACACATTCCATGGTGGATTGAATTAAGCCCTTTGGGTTGATCTAGAATTATAGTTTATATTTTTTGCAGTTAACTTGAAAACATTAAAACAATCTACTGTGATTTAATACACATTGATCTCCTCAAATGATTTTTTTCTTTGGCACAGAATAAGAAAATTCGTGGTTCATCTGGCTGTACCCAGCGTAGTGAGGATCATGGGCAGCTGGTTGGAAAAGGAGTCCTGACTTACCTTGTGGGGCAGCAGTGGCTTTCACAGCTTTTACCATTTGCTGTGCATGAGCATCCTAATTTTTTCTCCTCGCTTTGACAGGTGAATAAGGTTCAGAGCTGAGGTGTAGGAAACAAGGAGATGCTGGATGGGTTCAGCTGGAAAAATCCCCCAGTGGCTCGAGAGGTGGTTGGTCCTGTTGTGCGTCACGCCGTGGGAACCATCGCTTAGGCAGCGGGTGGAAAGCGTGGTGCAGAAACAGGGTTAGTGGTTTTCACCTAGAGTGGTTCTTGTTCCTCCTTTGATATTCAAATTCCTGTGAGTTGTAAATGGGACAAAATGGCTTCGGGGTGGAAGGGTATAAATTGGCGCAAGGTGGGCACTTGGTGTCGTCGGGAGTGCGGAGAAAATGGCAGCAGATGGAAACCTTTATAGCCCCTGGTCGTTACTGCAGCGTTGGGCAGGAATATCACCTTGCTGTCCGTTAGGCTGAAATGAATTAACTGACAGGAAATCATGGATTTCCGAACCCAGCCTTCCTCGTGGCATTCCTGCCTGCAAAAGGGGAATTAAACCGATGAAAGTAAGTAACAAGAAACAGGTTCTGAAATTATTCGATAGAGTAAAACCACAACATGGTCAACCTGTGTAGTGGCAGTTCCTCCGCTCTGGAGAGAGGGTCTTGGAGGAAGATAAAACGGAGACTGAGGGAATGGGGCGCGTGGAGGTCGGTTGTTTATCAGATTGTGGAGTCCAGCGTGTATTAGGGGCTGGGAGCGATGGCAGAGCTCTAATCTGCTGCTAAGGGCTCCGTAAGGGCTCTGCAGCGCGGGGCCTCCCGCCGCAGCGCGGGCTGCTCGGGCCGCCCGCGCCTCTGCTCGCAGCAGGGCCGCTGCCTGCGCGTTCGGCAGTCTCGGAGCTCATTTGCAGCAGCACAAAACTTTCCAAACAGATTTTTTTTTTTTTTTTTGCATTCTCACCGTGGTTTTAGGACCTTGATGGCTTTGGATGCCTCCGTTGGAAGGCTGCGGGGGGAGCCGGGGGCGGCGCAGAGCCCCTGCACCCTCGCGCTTCGTGCTCAGCATGTGCCGCTCGCTCCCGCTCCGCTGTTACCGCCTAATTTCTCTTTTTCTCTCCCGTTTTTCCCTGCTTCAGCAGCTTAAAAAAAAATTCCTTTCTTTCCTAGCCCCCGTGGCTGTGCTCTGCTCTCCTCTGCTCGTGTCCCAGAGCCGTGCTCGGGTCAGCAGCAAGCTAACGCTTTTGTCAGCGTGATTAATAGCGCTGTGGATTGTCGTTAATTCACTGGCTAATGACTGCAACTCTGGCCGTTCCTGGAGTAATCGGGTGATGTATGTGGGGAGCGCGCACCTCATGGCAGAGGTGAAAATCATTTCGACAAGTCAAATATTGTCACAGGGAACAAATGGCTCTCCCTGTTAATAAAAATTAATGAATTTTTTTTACCACTGGCCTGCTAAATGAAGCTGTGGAGCGACTGAGCGGAGGGGACAAGCTTGGTGGAATTAAGCACTTTGTTTGATGGTTAAAACTGTAAACATCTTTATTATGGCTCTGATAGGATGTGGCAAGCGCTGGGAATTTGGTTGGTGCTCCTAGGACGAGCGTTCCGGTGCGCCCAAGCTGCTTCTGTGCGTGGGCCTTTGTGCTGGGAAGGAGAGGAGCGACGAGGCAGAAGAGATGGGATCTAGTGTAACGGGGTGGGCTGTCAGTGTTGGTGACTCGTTCGTATCGCAGCCTCCTGTCAGCGCGTGAATATACTAAAATGTGAGTGTTGGGTGAAAACGGACGTCAGGTTACGGTGTCGGAAGACCTTGCTGCTGTATCAGATACTGTCAACGTTAGCATTTGCCGCATCAAGGAAAGCTGCTCAAAAGGGCCACCACAAGATGCCTTTTGTAAAGGGTTTTAATCCATTTTGTAAAGGTGCGCTGCTCTGGGCAGCAAAGTCAGGAATCTGCTGAAATTGCTGGACAATAGGGAAGAGTTCCTGCATGGGGGTTAGCGAGTGTCACGTAAGCCAGGACAAGGTGCCCTCTTTCAGGTTTGCATGAAGCAAAGGCATTCTTGACTGCTACAGGTCCCGTTAGGGTCTTAACTGCTGTTTTCTGTGCAAAAGAGCAGTAGTATTTTGGATAGTGGCTTACTGTCCAGGCTGGTGTTTTCCTTTGGAGTGAAATGGTCTTCCCTTATATGTTCAGCTGTAACGTGTGTCCAAGTGCTGGGAAATGCTGAATTTTACTCCAAATATGACTGAAAGAGACACTTAAAAAAAAAATCTGTAAATACTCTGAAGATTGTGGGTATCCTGTAAATACACAAGAATACTGAATAACATCTTCCTTCTGCTTTTGTGTACTATTTTATCAGCGTATTTGAGTGTGCTTTTGGCATGTATCTCATAGGAAAATATACTCTATTCGTCTGTACGAGAACTGGAGTAAATTCAAACTTGATTATGCAATCCCATGTCTGGGTTAAGCGTTATAGCGTTTAAAAACGAGTTTTGTGGTACATAAGTAACAAGGAAGAATCGGTCTTTTTGGTTTGAAAACTGTAAATTAAGCTTCGTAACTCCAAAGCATCCAGCTTATTTACGTAAAGCAATCCCATATTTAATAAAAATGCATGTCACTGTCTCAGAAGCTGTAATTAATATTTTTAATAACGTAGTACTAGGCAACCAGGCTAAGAACTGTGTATATTGAATTGTAAAAAGTTTTTGTGTGGTGTTGGAAAATACTTGTTGAATAAGACCTAAGTGCTTTGTGGGAGTTTATCAATATTATTGAACCTCCAGCAAAAAAAGGCGTTTTTTTCTTTTTAACATGGCTAGCACGTTGTCGGTTCCATGAAGTCAGGCTAAATATCTTACACTTGAAACAAGTTGGCAGGCTTCAGCTGCAATATTTTGGATATGTTCTTAGAAACATATGAACTTCTACCTTCTCAATCAAGTAACACTTCAGGATTGTGTCAGTTCTTACAGGATGCACTTCGGGTGTTCCTGCGGTTCTTAGGTCACATCAAGCTATTGCAGGGCATTTCTCCAAACAAGTTGTTTTTGGTGCAGGGTAGGAGGTTTCAGTGTGCCACAGCTGAATCCCTGTGCACTTTGTTGTGTGCTTCTCAGGTATATTGTATTCTAAAATACTTCTCTGTAAGTATCTTTGAAAAGTGTTTTTGAAACCCCACGAATCAGGTTGGAAGTTACCAGCTGCAGAGAAATTTTACTTTCAAATCTGTGCTAAATGAACCCATTGCTGAATGCGGCTCTTTCAGGGATGTCTGGATTTGTTTCTGATGGGTTAGAGCTTCTCCTCCCGTCTCGCCCTGGGTCTCCGGAGCAAGTTGACCAGAGCTGACGTGCATCCCTAAGCCAGCCGTGGGACTGAGGAAATCCAGGAGCTGAAGAGTTAAAGCACAAATAAAACCTCAGGTTCAGACTGTCAGCTTAGATAGTGCTTAGCAAGGGTCGAGGAAAAAAAGCCAGTTGTGATTTAGAAGAAAAACAGTGAGATTTGACCAATTCCATGGAATACCTTTCTTAGCCCCAGGGCAAGTGGAAGTGGTATATTAACCAAGGAATAGAGCAGAGGAGGAAAAAGGCCAAATCACATTTCTTTGAAACAAAGAGGCTTTTTACCAGGAACAAGCCTTGATAAAAATTACAGTGGCATCGCAAGTCATTTCACCCGCTCGCCTCAGGCCATATTAAAGCAGTGAGGAAATAGGGGATGCGGCAGCCCTGAAATACAAATACAGGAGTCCCGGGAGCACTTGGAGAATAAACAGTCCCTTTTAGAGTAATGGGGAGGGTTTAAACAGGGCCAGGTGTGGGTGCAACACCTAGGGTTGCCTTGGAGGAAAGCTGTGCCGTGCCCTGTCTGTTCATGGGCATCTGCCTCCTGTTCCGCACTTTCCATATTGCAGCTTAATGCGGAATCTAAAGAAATGGGCTTAGAAGAAATAATGATGCTACCGGATTCCGTCAAGATAAGCTACCAAAAGACCATGCTGTGCCTGTGAAGTTGGACGGGCTGAAGCTACCGCCGCGTCCCCGACACTCTGCGACGGAGACCGGGAGCTTCCCGCCGGGGTGCGGCTCTGGCTCCTGTGCCCGGCGTTTATTCGCTGCTCTCTGGGCAAGACGTTCTGCCCATCTGCAGAATGATCGGGAAACCGACCTGTTTAATGATAACTGCGTTTGCTCACAGAGTGTTAGGGAAGGATTAGATGTGGTGTCATGTTCACTGTCACTTGAACTTGCCATCCTTCTTCTCCTAAAACGAACAGGAAAAGGTCTACGAGCGCTTTCTCGATCCAAAGTGGCTTCTAAAGGGGTGGAATCGAGCACTGGGGTTAGACCTGCACAGTGCCTTGTGAGCCACTGTTGGTTTCCTAATGCAGAGGAAAGCCTGGCTTTAAGGAGCACTCGAGGGACCAGGGGAAAATGCAGGAGCGCGGTCTGCAGAGAGGGGTTCACCGTGCAAGCCTGGGCTGAACTCGGAAGCTGGAAAATGTTGAGGGAAAAGGAGAGGAGATTTCTGGGTTTAAAAATAGGAGTTTTGTTTCACTGTCATCTCTTGCCCAGTTGGAATTCCAGTTTTTCACGTTGGTTAAGCATTTCTGTAACCGCGACGTGGTATCTGGAGCAGGGAAGGCTCCTCGGTCCTCTCTGCAAAGCCCCGCGGCGTGCGGGGGGGACGGGAGCGCTTCCCGGTGCTCCGCTCCTCGCCTCCTGGGGTCTCCTGACTAGTCTTGGGCGTCCCAGGTTTGCAAAAACCACAGCTCGTGGGTCAAGCGCTGAGGTTTGAGGCTGCTGCAAAAATGTATCCTTGAACTTGGTGAATTGAAACTCTGTGGGTCTCCCGCAGCCCTGGGAGGACTCAGCTCAGTGACGGGGAGGAATTTATGTTCGGCCGAGAAGCCTTTAGCTGAAATGGTTTCGTTTGATTTCAGCAGCACAAACAGCGTGGACAGGGCGGTTCGGGACCCCGCTAACCAGCAGGGCTGTGTGCTCTGCGGCTGCTGGTCATCCGCTACTGACAATTAACACTGCGAGAGGGACAGAAACAAACACTTTAAAAGTTTCATTTTGAAAACTTTCCTTTAATCATTCTTTAGAAGAGTGCAGCAAGTTTTGCAAGTTTCTTATATTAAAGTACGTGGGTGGTGGAAAATAATCCAAGTACAAGGCAGGCTTGAAATGCAGATCTAGAAACTGGGTAAATTTGTACATACCTGAATTTAAAAAAAAAAAAAAAAAAAAAAAAAAAAAAAAAGGCGGGAGGAGGTCTTGTGAGTGTCAAGAAAATACAGTTCACAGAGTACAGCGTTACTCTGGTAAAAACAGCAAGAAGCGATTTCTCACTGTTCTTGCAGAGCTCTGCTGTTTATTATGTGATGTAGAATTGGTGAGCTTCAGTGGAATTTTTCTTTGCCTTGGAATGGAAAATCCAACTTATATAGCGGCATTAAACTGTGTGCCTGTGTGCCTCTGAAAACAGAGCTCTGCTTTTGACATCCACCTCACGGCTCGGCCCTCCGTCCCGCATTGATTCGCGGATCCCCTTTTGATTCCGCAGCGCGCTGACACCGGCCCTTTCCTCGCCCTGCCCTTCCTCCTCTCCGCCGTGCCCGGGGTGCGTTTGTCTGGCACACAATAGGAAATAGAAATTGTTATCGATTATTATTAATATTTAGCGTGTTTGTGGAAATGTCTTTTCCCACTGCTATTAATCTGTTATGTTAATAATGCCAGGGCTCCTGTCCTGGACCCTGGGGAAGCCACAGTGAGCAGAATGACAATGAGACGGTGACAACAGCCGAAAAGCTCTCGCTTGGCAGAGATGTGAATTCCAATTGCAAGGTCTCCTTTTGGCGACTTACAAATGCTTTATTCTTGTTCTGCAGTTGACATTCGGGACTAGGGGGAATATCCAGCACCATTTGTTAGTTTTGGGAGATCTAGTCTCACGGCTTTTTTTTTTTTTTTTTTTTTTAAATTTTAAATAGGTAACTTTTGTTTTAGCAGAAAAAATAGCTTGCAATAATTTTTAAAGTTCTATATTATTACATTACCAACAAAAAATTTCTGTGGAGGGTTTCTATAGGTAGAAACAGGCATTAAAGGGAAAGTATAGCAAAACAAGCAAACCCCTGAAAAACAGTGATATATTTTCTTTATAAATCGAGACATTTTCTTTAGGCATTTATCTCACCCTTTCCAGGTTTTCTTTCTATAATGTTATTTTTATAGATTCTTCTTCAGAAATCTTTATTAACAATTGTATGTGAAATACACTGTATTTTCTTGTGATGCTTCATTGGAGTTACTATTTTGTAAATGGTTTAGCCCCAGAAATCCCAAAGGCAAATATTATTTTCTGATGGTTTCAACAGTGAGATAGTTTCGTCTTTTTTTTCCTTAAAATAACCCACTTCATTCTGCATCCAGGTGGGCATTGAATTAATTTTTAACACAGCAGAATTTGCAGAAATGTCATGTTGAGTTCAAATGTAAAATCAAACCCGGGACACGGAGACGATCAGGTGAAGTGCAGTTGCAGACATCACCCTCCCCTCCTCTAAGAGCCGATTCTAACAGGCTCGTATGGGGAAGTATTTTTGATGCCTGGCTGAACTAGACTTTTGCTGGAAATATAATACTGGCATTTAGTGGAGAGTTATTTGGACACTTTCCCTGCTGGTTTTACTAGAGGAAAATGCGTATTAAGGAACACTTTGAAATATTGTTACAAGCTTGATTCTTCATTTCTGCCAGCAGAAATCCCTTAATAAAAGAAAAGTTTTTCTTGTTGTTCCTTTTTTTTAAAAAAAAAAAAAAAAAAAAAAAAAAAAAAAAAACTTAAAACCAAAGACACTTTAAATCCATAATACCTCTTCTTTTACAGCCAAGGTCTGCAGAGACTATTTTTAGTATTTTTTTTGGAAAATGTAGCCAATTAATTCATCTGCTCTTGTTTTTCATATCTCCCGTGTACGTTGTTCTTTTTTTTTCAATAAAAGAACTTGAATCAGCTCTTGCTCTGAGAGGTAAAATAATTAGAATAAGGACAATACGGACCGTGAATATGAAATATGGATATACAAATTAAACGTGGAGAAAGGTTTTATGTGTGAAAACACTTGTTTTTATCTTAGTCTCTTTCCTTTTCTTCCGTCCTGTTTCCTTGACTCATTCTTCCCTGTCTCCATGTCTGAATAATTCCGCAGTTCCTACAATTGCCCAGGACTAAATGGTTTTTAATGTATTCTGGCGCAGCTCTACATGAGACAAAAGTGCGGGGAAGTCGCACGTGCGGCTCCTTGCGCGCGGCTGGCTGGGACGCAGACGGCGCTGCGGTCCGGGCGGCCTCGTCCCGGCGGCCTCGTCCCGGCGGC
>VZSV01000124.1:492841-510434 GCA_013398735.1 Nothocercus julius | reverse complement strand
GAGCCGCCCTCGAGCCCCGCGTGCGCAGCGGGCGAGGAGGCGCGGGGCCGAGGGAGCGCGGGGCCGCGGCTCTGCTCCAGCTGCCTCGGAAAAAGTCTCGGGGCAGCCCAAGGGAAGAAAAATATTATTTCAAGCAGGATATTCCTAGGTATTTTCCTCATCTGTTGGGGAAAAACGTTGGCAGAGTTATACCAAGTTATAGCAGAAGTGTCCACAAAGCTACAAAGTTAAATCCAGGCTTGTTTTAACAGTCTAATCGCTCCAAGACAGGAGCGGCCCGTGGGCGGTTCCTTTGGCGAGGGCTCGGTGGCCCATCCGTGTCCCATGTGCGAGCGCCCGCCGCATGGGGCACCGATTCCCTAAGCCTTGCTGGAGACGCCTGGGAAAACGAAGGAGGTCTCGGCCGCGGCGCCGGCCGTGCCGGGCGCTCGGGCTCTGCGGCGGGGCCGGGCACGAGCGCGGCCTCCGCTCCCGACCTCCTATTGTATTTCAGCTGTGGCCATCAGGTGGCAATCTGCTCTCTGCTATCCGCAGGCGCCTGGGTGCTCCTTGGTGCCGGCGTGGCCCGAGGCGCTGCCCGCGCGGCCGCTTTGCTCGAGCACCTCTCTGGGGCCTGGGATTCCCTGGCAGCCTCCAGAGCCGCTCGGGAATTGGCCAGGATCTCCCGCCGCAAGTGACAGTGTCGGAAGTTTTTACGTGTCTATTGCATTTGTACAGCCCCGAGCGACAGGAGCGTCCTGGCCTGGCAGCAGCGTGGCCTCGAGCCCCTTACTGTTCTATCGGCAAGCGAAAAGGAGCCGTTTGCCACGTTTTAGCTTGGAAAGCCGCCGTGTGCGGGGGAGCAGGACCTGCCGCGGGGCTGGAGAGGAGCGCGAGGCCGGGCCCTGATCCCGGTGCCGCCGCGCGGGACGTGGCCGTGGCTGCTGCCGCCGGCGCAGGGAGGTGCGCGAGGCCCAGGGGGCTCCGCGCCGCGTCCGTCAGCGGGCGCTGCGAGGCCCTCTTGGATAAGGAGGTATTTCCCTAGCAGAGTTCTATGGAATAATAAAAAAGGCATTAAAAAGCAAACACAAAACCTGCCCCCCCAAAACACCGCCCGTCTGACGCGCTTTTTTCCTTTGCTAGCATGTTCTGTATCCGGTTGTCCTGCAGAAACAATCTTTCAGTGGGTCTTCTTATTGAGTAGGTTTGCTTGTGAGCTTTGAAGGAAATTTGAATTTGAAGTTTAAAGTCAGAATAACTTAAAATTTAATCAGACGTGGTCTGATTGCCCCATGCAGGAGCCTCGAGTCGTGGTGGTCAGTGGCGACCTGGTTTATTTCCTGCCTCTGTTGCCCCAAGTTTTCATAGGTCGCTTTCTGCTAAACCTAGTTTTGCTTTTCAACTCAGTTGGAATTCCTGTTTCTTAAGTGCAAAAGAGGCTAATCATAGAGTAGAAAATAATTTGACTTGCTAATGCCAGGAGAGAAAACATTTACAGCAGCCACAAGTATTTGCAGGGTTGCGGAGCGCGCGGTGCTCGTGGACGCTCGACTCTGGTGACACGTTTGAGCAGGGAGGGCTGCGCGTTGAGGAGAGGAGGCGGCTGCGAACGCCGGCAGGAAGCGCCGCGCGTCTGCGTTGCAGGAAGGGTTCGCAGACGGCCGAAAATCCTCCCCTCAGTGCAGTCTGACAGCAGCTTCTTGGGCTGGGCTCAGGAAAATCTCTATTAAGTCTCAAAAACGCGGAGGGGATTCGCCTGCCGTGCGAAGGTGCAGCCTGCGGGTACGAAGGGACGTAGCTCGTTCCCGTCCTGCTGCTCCGGCTCTTCTCTCCCGATCCCTGCCCTGCTTGGCAGGGAGAGCGGCCGCAGAGAAGGCGAATTTCTGCTGGGCGCTCCCCGCGCCGGCGACACGAGGACAGGGATTAATGGGCACTGTGGGAGTCCCTCGCGCCTCGGCCTGGGCCACAATGCGGCAGTTGTTGGACTTGTTGTCCTAGTGGGAACTGCACTGCCTCCTGCTTAATTGAGGGGTGGCAAAACCCTTCCCAAAAAACTTCAACTACTTGTGCCCTGTGGCAGATGTGTTTTTCTTTTCCCCTTCAGCTGTAAACCTCCTTCCCCCGCCTTTCTCTTCCTTTTGGGTGAAGAACGCTCCCGTCCCCCTGCACCAGAACAGTCCAGCCCCGCCACGGGCTCCTCTTGAGCAGATACCCGCGCGCTCCTCCCGAGCCGGCCGTGTCCGGGATAGTAATTCCTTCTTTCATTTTCTAGTAACTTTTAGGGTGTTTGATTTCTGTTTAATCTCAAAATACCGGAGTGCAAATGCTCCTTTTGTTTGAAGGGAACCTCATTAACGCTCCGCGTGTGTGTCTGCGTGGGTAGCTTTTCAGGTACAGCTATTCAGCACCAGGTTCTGGGGACGCTCCGTGATTGAACGGCTTACGATGCCTGAATAACTGTTCACTTAAGTGCAGATTATGATGGAGTTGAAGTATTATACTTTGTATGATAGAGATGTTAAAATCTGTAAATGACCCTGTTTAGCACAAAAGACCTTATTTAAGACTCTGAGGTGAATGCAATCCAAAGAGTAAGTTGTCTTCAGTGGAGTTCCTTGGAAAAGGTCCCTCTGGAGAACGGTCATGTGGATGGTTCTGGAGGTCCTGCATCGAGTGCTCCTACAGACAGTTCAGAAAAGTTATTGAGAAACCACAGGTGGTTCGGTCAAGTCTTGAAACCCTGTTCTGTCAGTGGGCTCTTAGTGCACTGTGAGGGGCTTACAGCTCCCCAGGATTCCCCCAGCAGCACCTCCTAACGAAGGTGAAAGCTCTTAGGATTGTGTGTACCTCGCGACTGGAGGATCTTGAGTAGGAATTTAATTTCTTCCCCTTTCCCTTTTTCTTCTTTTCTCTACAAAATATATTGAACCTATTAAAACATTGTATGGTTACAGAAAATCTTAGATGCTTCTGTATTCCTCTTTGAGTTACTGGAGCTTTTATGCTACAGCTGTTGTGATGATATGGTAGGGCTGATATTTTTGTATAATGTGATAGGGCTGCAGCTAGTTTCTGTCCCATCTTTAAATAAGTCTGGATGTTGTGCAGCCCCTATGAATGTTCTCACCTCAGTTCTACTATCTTTTGTGAGGGCTATCTTGTTTTCCTGCGACTACTTCTGTCCGTGTGGCATGTAAGCTAGACTTTATGAAATTTTGTCCCAAGAAAGATTAACTAATGTTTGCGTGAGTATTTCAGTGTGTGTTGTTCTGCTGTTTCCCCTTCTAGGTGACAGCGAGATTGTAAATAATATGTACGAGACAGACCCCGATCTCCTTGCTGGCGAAAGCGCAGAGGAAGAAACCGAGGACAGTATCATGTCCCCCATCCCCGTGGGACCTCCGTCACCCTTTCCCACCAGCGAGGACTTCACTCCCAAGGAGGGCTCACCTTATGAAGCTCCTGTCTACATTCCTGATGACATTCCAATCCCGCCAGATTTTGAACTCAGAGAATCTTCGATTCCAGGGGCAGGACTAGGGATTTGGGCCAAAAAGAAGATTGAAGTTGGGGAAAGATTTGGACCTTATATGACAGTACAGAGGAGCACGTTAAAGGAAGCAAACTTTGGATGGGAGGTAAGACTGGTGAACGCGATTAATCGCATTCATTTGCCTTGTCTGCTGATTGCTCGTTAAGCTCTGACTGAGTTGGGCTTGGCCTAGGGCCAGGCCTAGTGACTTTGCTAGTGCCGTATTTCCCTGCATTATTTGGGATCACAGGTTATGTATGCTATTTAAAAAGCAACAGAAATGCTTTAGGATGGCTTCTTGGGCTACAAATATCGCGCTAACACCATTAGAGGAAGGTTGGTTTTAAATGATGTTGGGTCACTTCTTAAAGTGCTTGTCATTTTCAGATTGTGTTCAGAACTTGTCGCAGTGGAAGAAATAAGATTAATCGCATCATGTTTTGTAGTTGGGTGTGCTACCTTTGACTTCCAGCCCGTGTTAGCTGTGCAGGCCTTATTAACTGCTCATAGTAAAATAACATGTATCCATTAACACCCTTGATGTTCCCGAGTTCTTGTTCTGCAACAAGGAAAATAAATACAAAAGTCACTTTCCCTAAACAGAAAACAATCTTCAATAGGAAAACCTACCCAATCCCGGAACACTTGTGTTCTTCTCCTTGCTTCCCTGGAATTGTCCCAGAAATCTTTGTAGTTTCTTTGGCTCCTGTGTGCTTGATTTGAAGGTACCTTTTCCTGCAGGACAAGTGCAAGAGCTTTGTTTTCTCAGAAAACCAGGCCCATAAGGCCCCACATAATTTAAAATGTATCTTGTGCCTGATATTTACACTTATAATTATGAAATCTGAAAAATTTGTGAACAGCTCGATTCTGTGAAGCCTGAAGAAATATATCCAGATGTTCTTGTTTACTTTTTTAATGTGTCCAAAGTACAGGAAGAAAGCAAAAGGCACTCGCTGTAAAAACAATGCTCAACCGTATTTTGTAATTTCCTCTGCAGCAGCAAATTTCTGAAGTGCTAAAGGCAGAATTTGGTTGAATGAGTGAGTCAAGAGATCTGTTTTCTCTCTGTCTGCTGGTGAAGGGAAAGAAGGAAAATTCAGCTGAGAGTTTTGATGCTTTTCCCTCAGAAGTTCATCTTTGTCTTAGCTTCTTTTCTTGTAACTGTCATTATAGGAAGGTTACTTGATTAGTGGTACCGTGTTATCTCCAAAGTGATGTTGGAAAAGACTTTTTTTTTCCTTGTTAATGGATAGGAAGCACTTTGCCTTGTCAAGATGCTATGGGCCACCTGAGGTTACCTAAAATAATGGTCAAGTTAAGCTCCTTCTGAAACCAAGCTGAGTTCTCCTCTAGGAATATGTAGCATTGATTATTTGTAAGCTTTGGGTAGTGCAGAAGGGGATAATTTGAATAAGATTTTTTTTTTCTGTTACTTTAACACAATTTTCTCTTATATATTTTTGATGCCAGTTTCTGTTTACGTTGCTATTTTGATGTTCCTTATCTCCAACGCTTAACTGAATGCCAGGTCTGGAACAAGCTCTAGCTATTAATTTCCATCTACATTGACTTTGCAGCTGTTTATTTTCTGCTGTACATGAACAAACTTTCTTTATGGTGCTTCTCATATATCTGCAACATTCTTTTGTTCTCTGATTTGACAGGAACATTTCATATCTGAAAAGAAGGAATATTTGTCCTCTGTTGAATGTCCTCAAACACTGTCTTAGACCTGCCCTGACACTGTCTCCTGACCTTGCTTGTCCCTGCAGACAGGTCTCAGAGCTTTTCGCCTCCCCCTCTGTTAAAAGACAGCTCAGAAACCTACTTTAAATCGCTAGAAGTCTTCCTTGTTTCACTTCTGAGCAACATACTTGAATGCTTCCATATTCCAAACAGTAATTCATGCAGTAAATACCACCTCTGCCAGTATGTTGCTTTTGGAGTTGTTTCCTTTGAGAGTAGGGTTGGAAAAGCCTTCTAAAATTCTTTAGGCTGACAATTGGCAGCAAAAGGAAAATAAAAGGATGTGTTTTTTGTCACTCTGTAACTCGTGTTGACTACATTGCTGCCTCCATCTGTTGTTTCTTACAACAGTGATGGATCTATCACAGTAATCCAAGGACTGGGTCTGTACTTCCACACTAATAAGGCTTCCCTACAGTTTGAATTTTTTTGGAAATACTTCTCTGTAACCTGTGGTTTTGACTTTGATGACTTGATGGCTGTTTTAAGACTTCTTATTCCTAACTTCTTATCACTGGTGAGTTGAGGTATGGGTGCTGTGGCTGAATTGCCTCTCCTATCCGGTATATTGGTATTTTTAATCTCAAGCAAGTTGGTAGTTCTGCACCCACAAACTTCTATATCGATGGTCCTCGTTTCACGTCCTGTAGTTCGTACTCTTGAATGGAAGCCCTCTAGCTCCAGGGGGTGAAAGCAGAACACCACTTGTTCAAAGTTTCAGCTTACCCATTGTTTCCCCTAATAGCCCCAAACATCACAGGGAATACCAAATGCCATATCTGGCCTTGAAAGAGAGATATGTAATCTTTGTTATTACAGATGTTTTTTCCGTTCAGTCAGATAGGAGCGATGGGGTTAAGGACACACCTCCCACTTAATCTATTTCTCTACTGTCTTGGTTTTTAGATGTTTTTCCTCGAGCATTTGCCTTCTGCAGTACGTATATATATATTTAAAATATTCCTTAATTTAAACCTCACCTGTTATCCAAGGGCTTTTTTAAGAAGGCATGGCAGTGAATGATTCACTTATTAAATAAAAATAAGGGAGAGGTGTTGGTCTTTCCCTTCGCACCCCATCACAAGGATGATTCAGCAGGTGCCTGGAAGTGCATACTAGTTGTGGGTGGTGATTTTAATCACTTTTTTGAATAAATAATAGTGTTTGTAACAGCACTGTTTTATTTTGCTGAGAGGAGAGTGGGAATCACATCCTGGAGGGGAATATAGTGACTGAATTCCAGGAACTTTGGAAGGTTTTCAGGTGTGTTTTAGCTCAGCTTGCTTCACAGAGTGCATACCATTTATAACATACAGTTCCTTCGTTTGAATTTTTATTTTAAGAGAGAATGTTTGCTGAAACACAAGAGAATTTGAGGCCTCATGGAGATGAGAGACTTGCCTTTTACATATGAAAGATCTATGCTTTTGTTTAGTATTTTAGGTTGAAGATGGAGACTGTCCCGTGAAAGACAAATAACTGCAGATAAATTAAGAATAAGCAGCTAAGGGTGCAGTGAGAGTTCCTGGCTTCACATCTGTGTCAGTTGAAAACTGCTGTTTTTGGAATACCGAGGATGCTTTCAATGTCAGTGATTCATAACGGTTCAACCTCCTTGCTCCCACAAAAGAGAATATTCTGTGGTGTGTTTTGTTTTATTTTGCTTTAGAAATACTCACGTATGCCAGCGAACATTTATTTCGCAGAAGTAGCTTTGATTACAGAGAGGAGAATTATACTGTATTTTCTTGGGCCTAAATACATAGAAGTAGGAAGGAGAATCTGAATGTAGTTCCAGCTGTGATGGTTTTGTAGGATTTCTCAGTTAAGAACATGCAACCCTTATTCTCTCATTTTGCTTAAGAATCTGATACAGCTTGTTTAGAAAAAGTGAATGGTGCTTAAAGAAGGATCTGAGTACTTTAGATGAGCAGTCTCCAAACCTTTGCACTCGCCTCTTTCTAAAGTTCTTTTAACTTTTAGACTGAAAAGAGGTGATGACATTTCCTTGTAGATTTTCATGCGTCTTCTGATTCATTCTTTTTTTTGGCCTCTGCCTTTCCCTTTGGCTTGAGAATAATGTTGGTATAATTGCCATTGTTGCTCAGGGAAAGCGTTTATGAATTGCAGTTTTCAAAACTACCTTCCACGCTCTTGCGGGGAAGGAGCAGTCCTGGAAGCTGCTGAAGTTGGTGTGCGTGGACGTGCCCTGTGTCTGGTTAAAACAAAGAAAAAGAGAGGGGAAGGTGGTTGTATCAAAGGCGAAACCCCGTTCTCTACATTAAATCTACAGGATGAGGGTTAATTAATCAGCTTGCACTGAGGATAAAAATGAAAAATACATTTAATGGCATCCAAGTAACATGCTTGAAATTTGTACCATTTTTTGGTGCTTTGTCAAATGTTTCAACATCAGGGTTAAAAGAGTGAGTCTTTTTTAGGCCCAAGAATGCCAAGATATTTTTCTCTATCTTAGGCACTTCTCTAAAACATGGGTATATAAGGAATTAAGGGGAAAAAAAGAAGAGACAGGGAAAGGGAATGACTAAGAATACCTCCTGATATTTCTCTTTTATTTCCATAAGGGGTAATAACTCATGAGGAATCCGGCAGAGGGCACTTTCTTTAAATAGAACATTCTGATTCACAAGCAGAAAAAGGAAATAAATATTTTCTTTTCGTCTTCAGGAGACATCCATGAATACCAGCTTCAGAAACAGTATTTTATCATCCATGCTTAAAAAAAGGGGTGGAGTGTTGGGGGAAATCCCAAGAATAGCTCACTGGCAACCACGGGCTTTGAAAAATAGCTCTTTTCGTTGTCAAAAGCCTTGCAGGGTACAGGACACGATTTCTTCCTCTGGGATTCTAGCCTTTGTACAAGTCTAACCTTTATTTTTCTGCCGTCCCTGAGAAGTTTGACTGATGGGGCATTAGAATACAGCAGATTCTTGTAAAGGAAATGATCGATAAGTTGGAATTAAGCCATAAATATGTATGGCAATTTAGAGGCGGCCTCGTTCCACAGAGTCTTTTGGTTGCGATTTCGGAAGGCAGAAGCCTTGCGATGCTGCGCTCTTCTCGGGTTACTTCTGCGTGGTGGTTGGCGATGTGGAGAGCGCAGTGTTTGTGCTAAGATGACGTACGTGTGACTATGGCGTGAAGCCCCAACGTGCACTAGCGATATAGCAAAACGAGCTTAAGTGAGCTTGTAAGCTCTCCCTGAAGCTGCCTGTGCCCCTGTCCCGCTGCAGGGTCACCCACTCTTCACGTTGTCCCTTGCGGGATGGACAACTCTTCCCGTAGCAAATCTGGAGCAGCAGCACCGCAGATTTGGAGAGTTGCTGGGTGAAGCAACTCTGCGATTTTAGCACTTCTCAGATTGTGGCGCTTTGGTTGCCTCGTATTTGTCTCCATAGATGCAAGCAATTTATGTGATTCCGTATAGATTATGCGTGTACATGGCGTGTCAGAGAAGGCCGCGCGGCCCGCGGAGGGAGCGTTTCGGTGCGCCGGGCGCCTTTGGGAATGGCGTGGCCACTTGCGCGCCGCGTTTCTCCACGGGCACCTGAGGAGCCCTTGTGCAGTGTCCACGTCCCCTCCTCGCTGCATCTCTCCATTTCTTGCTGCTCTGGCCCCTCTCTGGAAATAAACAAGCAACAAGAGCATTGGAGGCGCTGGCCCAAGGGGAAGCTGCTTGGCTTAATTGGGTTCCAGGCTGGTAATAGTGCCTGTGACTATCTACTGTGTTTGCGTTGATCAGAGGCATGCACGTTCGAGAGGGCTGTGTAAATAAAGGGGGGCACGTCTGCTTGCGACGGCTTCGCCACAACTTGCCGCCCCTTACGTGCTTGGCCTCAGAAATGCACAAAATGAGCTTAAACAAAAAAAGGCGCTTCTCCGTGGTCAGTATTCTTGCCCCCGTGTCCTGCTCCTGGAACTCTTTAGTGGAGCTCATTTGAGCCTCTCTTGGCAACAGGTTGCTAATTCTTGAGTAAATCTGCAGCCGGTCCTGGAGATTCTGTCCTGTGCGATGGCTTAGTCCAGGAGACGCGGCCTTTGGGAAATACCTGTGTGTTTAATGTGTTTCATGCCCGTTTTGCTGTAGGAAGTGCCCTATCCCGGCCCACTCGTGCCGACGTTTGTGCGGAGCGCGTCGCTCAGCACGGAGAACCGGGTATTTTCTTCCTTCTGATCTGATTAGCGGGCAGTGTGTTTCTTCGCTTTGAGATAATGCCTGGGCAAGTCATTGGTTTAATTGTACATCTTATTGTGTCATCCCTGTTCAATCATGTTCAAAAATACCTACATTTCACCCTTGTCCCCCACCTCCCTTTTCCCATTTAGATCTCACTGAAGTCCATTCTACCTTATCAGCACAGTAATTTCATGAGCAGAGCTTGGATTTCTGCCGTTTAGGCCCCGGCCATTGTCTGTCGCAGCTGCAGTCAAGATAAACCCTCACCCAGAACAAAGTTGGAATGACCTTTTACAAGCAGAATCTGCCTTGTTTCCCTCCAGACTAATTTATCAGCCTTCATTTCAGCCTAGTCTCTCAGCGGAGGCCTGAAAGAACATTACGGAGAGCATGAATGAACAGGGGGATTAAGATGCTTGGCTAGTCCCTCTTTTTCATCAGACACCTTCTGGATTTACTGAGATGTAAGCTGTACATGACCGTAAGTGGTGAACTGCCTTAAACTTGAAGCGAGGGAAAAGGGAAGGGGGGAAGCTAAAGATCCCCAAGCCACACGTTAAGAAAAGAAAGTGGGGAACTGGATGAGCCTCCTGCCTTGAGATGGGAAAGTGATGGCCCCGAGCAGCAGCCGAGCAACCGAGGCCCTGCTGGCGGTGGCACCGAGGACTGTCCCTCGTTGAGGGCGGCTGCGGGGCTGTTGTCCACCCTAGTGCGGGTGAATATTCTGCCAGTACAGCACAGGGAGCTGCTGTGGCTTTACTGCAGTTGGGTAAGGAATCCTTCATACCCCAAGACACCACAGCTCTTCGTGCTGATAGGGTTGGCTTTCTTCATCTTTTACAGAATGAAACCAAGGGTTGTTTTTGTTCAACAATTTTCAAGCATTGCTGTTAAAGCACGAGCTGCTCAGCTGGGGGCGCGGGGGATCCTTGTCCATGAAGGTTGAATCATTGTGGTGGATTACTTTAATTGAGTTGACTTGAAAGCTTTTGCAAAGGAGGAATTAAATACAGCTCCAGCGACTTAACCTTTGGTATCGGTAGTGACGGTTCCGATTATTCCTGCGTTGCTGCATGTGCGTCGCGCGGAGCCGGGCACGGCCTGGCCTGGCGCGCTGGCGCACGAGGGTGTTCACGGCCGGCGCGTCCTGCCGCCGTGGGACGTGCGGAGAGGCGAAGGACACGGCGGGTGCCGAGGGCAGGGAGAAACTGAGGGAGCAGGAGGGCAAGAAATCTGCCAAGAACCAGCGTAAAGCTCAAAATGCATCGGCAAGCGATGGCAAAGAGCAGCTCCAAGATGTTTAGAAGGCGGATTCAGGTAGGGAGCAGAGTTTTGGAGTTGTTTTAAAGTCAGGAGGACTCTGGCATTGGAAGAGCCCAGCGCTGCTTGCGGGGCTTTCACAGCCTCCCGTGACCTTGCTGATAAATCCCGCTGTGGTAACCTGCCTTCTCCCTTCTGAGCAATAAAAGTCCTTGAAATGCAGTGGCTTGTGATTTTAACCAAAAAGTCAAACTTGTATAAACCTTCGGAAAACTCTTGTTTAAATTTAGGAAGCTGGGTGGAAACTTAGTTTGTGCTTTCTTTGTATCCTCTGTGTTGCTAATCCGTAACTTTTTTTGTGCCTTTGCAGTCTTTCAGCTGGTAATACCAAAGCTGCCGATATTTTAGAGTTAAGGTGGCCTTTGTTGCTTCAAACCATGGTTGTGCCATCTGACCAACTCCACGGTGTTTGCACTGGCTGCATGTGCTGAAACTAGAGCAGAACAAGGTTTGCGCTGGGTCGGAGAAAGCGATTCTGTGTGAGGTGGGAACGGAGCTGCAGGACGGGCGACTGGAGCATCTCCCACGTCCCCTGTCATCGCCGTTGTTGTCTTCAGGTCAGGCAAGGACTAACGCACCCTTGAGGGGACGTTAGCGACAAGGATAACAGGGAGAAGTGAGATGGTTTTGGATAAGAACAAACGACAGGAGGAGAGGAGCGTGGGTGGTACAGTGGGCTGGGCGGACCGTAGCTCTGCTTGGCAGGCTGTGCTGCACTCATGCTGGTGCTGCACCAGTCTTTATATTGCAAATGGCATTTTCCAACTTTCACAGTGAAAAAATTCACAGTGAAAATTCCTGTCTTGCCCGCAGTTCATTGCAAGATTTTGTAGTAATAAGCTGGAAATTTCAGACTTAGAAATGCTAGTCAAAGTGGTTTATTAAACTGTGGGTTGTGGAGTATGAGTAGAGAAGCATCTTCAGTTTCTACTACTTTCAATTAATCTTAATTTCACCCTTCCTCGCAGAAGTTATTCTCTTTTTCATATTGAAAGAATTTCCATGAAATGGTTTATTTAATTGAACAAATGAAGGTAGTATTTATCCTTGTTAGATTAAAATAAATGTATTTCTCTCAGAGGTGTCAGAGAAATAAGGCGAGTCCATCTAACCCCTGGGCACATTGGGAAGGTGTATAAGGTGCTTTGAAGTTCACCTGGGTGAGGGCTCTAGTTGAGTGGCTTTTGCATGTTCAGGGGAGTGCACAGGTGCCCGTTGAAGTGATAGAAATGGGAAGAAAAGGGAAAGCTCCTTCATATTATCTTGCTTTATGAGTGTCCTCTTTTGGCCCTTTCAATATATAATTAATTCCAATATATGATGCTCCCTAAGTGGCTGATACTGGAATTTCCTCCACAGTGCTGATGAGTAACTTGCATCCTAAAAGATCGTTTCTGAAAAACATATCCTGTTTGTTGAGATGTAGAAGTGTACCAATGCAGCCTGGTTAATAGGGCTGGTAAGTTATGAATCTTTTCCTGATTTTTTCAAATAGCTTCATTTTCTAAAGAGTTTGTGGCTATGTGGGGTATATATCAGTAAATGCATGTGTAAATATGCTGCTTATTCTAAATTGTAATTGACAAGATTAGGAATATAGGGAGCTCAGAATGTGAATGAATGATAGAGTCCTGATACTGAATCTTTTAATTTATTACCTGTATTATCCACACTCTGTGTTTTCCACTTTGTTCTCTCTCCTTCACGAGTTGTGTTTTCACTAGACTGGCGTTTTCCTCCTCTGATGAATTAACTGTCAATTGAAGTTAGTGAGATAAATCAAAACAAATGGACACGGGGCCCTGTATTGACTTTCTCAGTGCCTGGTTCTGAAAACCACTTTGTGAGCGGCGTGTGGTGCCCGCGTGCGCCCGGGGCCGGCGCGCAGCCCGTGTCCCTGCCTCCCGCCAGCCTTGCTGGGACCTTCCCTCCTGCATGAGGGACTTGAACGTCTCCCCAAAATCTTGGCTTTTGGCCTGAGGTAGGAGAACCATTTCCAGCCTGCTTTATTCTGCTTCCACAGTAGCTGGGCGCTGATGGGAGCAGGATCCTGTATGTCCCTAACTAGACTGAGCAGCGCACGGTGCAGGCGTTCACTGTCATCCGGGCTCTTTGGCAGAGCACAGTTGGCTGTTTTTAGACATAAGAATAGAAAACGCATCCACCTGTCTCGAGCAGCGCTGCTGCGGGGCCGGCCCCGCGCACGCCGCCGCAGCCCCGACCGCGCGGCTGCCCGCGTCCCTGCCGGGAGCCGGCGTGCGCCTGGCCGGCAGCAAGTGCTGAAATTCCTCTGGTATTTGTTTACTTGTGTCTCAAACATCTGTGCCCCGGCGCTTGGCTTTGAAATGCATTCTGGATCAACTAGGTTATTTTTTCATAGCTATCGTTTTATTGCGTGTTTTGCCTTCCTGTGTAACCAGCACCACGTTTAGCAAATTAATAGAGCACCTCCTCACCTGGAAGAGATCTGAGGCTTTGCTTCAAGAAGTAAAAGGTTAAAAAAAATGTGTGTGCAGAGGAATGGATGGAGGAAAGGGGGTAAAGCCTCTCAGCAGTAGGTTAATTGGAGACTGGAATACCAGTGTAGATGGGAGCACATAGTTTCCTTGGACAATGTGCTAAAGAACTGGGAGCTGGGAAGGACCAGCTGGGATTGTTAGTGAATTAGCTGAAGTCAGAAACTGCTGAATGAAGCAAAGAAGTAAAGGGGAAATGAAGGTTAGGGTATAATTCAGTCTAAATTAGGTGGGCCATTCACAATGCATAAAAGGGCTCTGAGCTTCCTTTCTTGGGGAAAATGGGTAGGAAAGCTCACTTTTATTTGGATGTGGGGTGAGTGGTTGATTTTAAGAATGCACTTACCTAGAGCCAATAATTTTGGGAGCACATTGTCCCACATGGGTTTGGATGAAGCATTCAAATAATCTCCCATGTCATGAATGTGAAAGACAACAGATTTAAGAAGAAAATATCCCATCAGTTATGCTGCAAGTGCACGTCGTTTTAATCTGTTATGAACCGAAACAAATTCTGCTCATTTATTTTATCTTTGCTAGCTTGTTAGTGATGGAAACTCTTTATCAAATCATCTCTGAACTCTGAGTACTTGAAATCCGCTCTGATGTGGACCCATTTACTTGTTATTTTTGGGAAGATTTACCATGCTGTTTGTGTGGCAGCTTCTCTTCGTCCCTGGTTTGCTTTCTGAATGACTGTCCTGCTGGAAATGGTACTGCAGGCACAGCAGACGTATTGGTTCTACCTTGAATTTTGGAGTCCTAAGGAAGCCTTTCCTGGGAGAGGGAGAGGAGCAGGAGGACAGTGTAAACTGGACTTGTAGTTCACTTAATTGCTTAATTTTTTTTTTTCCTTCTTTGATTAACCCAGTGCAGGCAAAGCCAGATAGTTGTGTTTGAACTACAAAACCCCTGGCAGAAAGAGCTCCTGTGGTGTTTGCCTCCAGGTGGGATTTGCCATGGTTGGCCCTGGTGCGGGTGCCAGGGCGCTGGGCGCCGTGGGGCAGCTCCGGGCACGCTGGGGGTGTCAGCCGAGCAAGCAGGAGGTTTGTGGCAGAGGAAAACGTGGTTGTGCAGATGACCTCCCTCTAATAGCTCATGGGCTCATCTCCAAGCGTGCCCTGTGCAGTACAAGGTCTTGAACCTGCAAGGGTGGTGCTAGACAATGTGGCAAAGCTCTGCAGATGCTCAGAAAGTTAAAGCAAAACTGGGAACGAAAGTGATAAGCTCAAATGCCAGATGTAAAGCCCAGCCGAGCTGGCGGCCTGGCCGTGCCTGTGCTGCCCAGAGCACCTAGTGAGGGGCTACACCGGCTCGTGGCGCGGGTGCGGAGCAGCACAGCGACTGCAGATGCTTTCTTCAGCTTTGCGGATACTCGAAAGCTGCTTTGATGCCAGCAGGTATCCACGTTACGCATGTGTGCAAGGCGGCGGTGACTTCTACTCGAGTAATGTGGTCTGCGTGGCTCTGCGGAGCGTAACCAAATTACAGGCTCTTCAGCTCCACGGCGAGGTACTATTAAATTTCGGTTTTGGAAACCTGGGTGCTGCTGGATTTTCTGTGTGTCGCACGCCTTCCCGCAGAGACATTGTGCTGGGGTCATTAATGAACGGACCCGGCTGTTGGTATCACGGTTTTATCAGAGGTAAAAAGCTTAATGGGGAGTCCGGGACGCGGCTGCTCGTGCCTGGGTGCCGCTCCCCGGCGCCTCCGTCCCCTCGTCCGGCCCCCCCCAGCCCGTATCCATTTCTCCAGGCTCCTTCTAAAGGCTCCTGTCAAGCCCAGTCAACTTAAATGAGATTCAGGACTGGAAGGGCAATAAGTGTTCAATCAAGGTATTTGATAAATCGCTTAAACAATCTTGCAGATTGCAAATTCTGTAAATGCAAGTTCTGCATTTATTCAAAACTAGTGAATGTGACAAGAGTAAGAGACAGCAAAGTCAAAACAGCAGGAAGAAAAAACTCAGATTCTTTGATGAGATTAAAATACCAGCAATTTAAGTGGCAAGCAGGTAGGACTGTGCTGCTCGTATAGCTTTCCAGCCAATACTTGAGCATTTACGAGGAGTGTATACAGATGGGATAAAGAAGAGAGGCTGATTTGATGATTGCAGCATAATTTTACCGTTACTTCAGGGTATGTGTGTTTTCCTTAGTATCTTGAATGGCATAATTTAGATGGTCAGGAAAGTTTTTCCTCTTATTAAACAGAATGACAAGTGACTGTAAAAGTAGCAGAGGGGCAATCTCAACAAACCCCAGATTGTTTTGAGTACTAAATAATTTCCTTTGGCTCGGCTGGTCGTCGCGGGAGCCTCCTCAGGGGGTTATTCTGATAAGCGGCTCCGTGTGAAAGATGCAAACGCAGCGTTGGAACAAACTCTCTTACCTGGCCTCAAAGTAGCCGGCTGCCCGCGGCAGCCGCGCACACCTCGAGCTGCCTCTTTGTGGTTTGGGGCTGCAGTTTTGGTTATCTTAAACATGGAGGAAATTAATGCAAATCAAACTTTGTTTTGACTACCTACCAGAGTGAAATCTTGCTGGTTTCTCTGACTTTATTTCTTCCTATAAATGAAAGAAGATTAGCAAAATATGAGGGGGGAGGAATGCGCTTATTGTCAGTAGAGACCTGAGCGATGGCGAGAAGCATCGTGTGCGATGCCCGTTCCTGGGGTGGCCAGGAGGAGCCGCGGCCATGCTCAGCCGCCCGGCCTCCTTTCGGAAAAGCTGCCGCTTCCGTACGTGCTCCTCGCGTCATCTTCCTTCGGCAGCCGTTCCCTTATTCGTAACGCCGTGGGTGTTTGGGTTACGAGTCTGGATGCTAGAACTGTGTTCGAAGTGTTTTTATTCTGCTCGTCTCCATCATTCGTGCCTTTCTATTCCTCAGAGTTTGGCGCTGGACCCCTTTGCTCCCCGGGTCTCCAGTGCGGGCGATGCGCCCGCTCCCGGCCCCCCGGCAAGAGACCCCTCTGCCTCCCTCCCTACCTGCTTCGCACGGAGGGAGATGCCCCAAGGGATGCTTGGAAAAGTGCGCGTCTGTATTCAGGAAAATGTCTAAAGGCTTGGAGATTGTTTAATGGAAACTACCAATGGCAGCGTATTGCATATTGCATGGGGTAGCATTCTGTGTTGGACAGGTTTGCACTGTGGTGGACTTGAGCAGCAACAAAAATTATGCACAGACATATATATATTGATATATAAATGAAATACCCCCTCCAAACAAACAGAAGATGCTAAATGCTTCCTGCAGTTGTTTTGCATCATGGCTGTGGTGGGCTTGACACGACCTCCGGGTCCCTGTGAATGCTTCGAGGAAATCTCTCTAAGTTAAACTAGTTTTACAGAAGCCACCCAAGTGCAAATTATTTTGGTAAATTAGTAAAGATTTGCATGCTAGACCAGGAGCTGCTGAAAAGCCTTGCTGCATGTTTTCTGAAAAGTAAATTTGAAACTCGCTAAAAGCAGCATCTTCCACATGTGGATATAATCAGGGAAAAATTTTCTCTTGTAAGTCAAAAACACTTTTTTTGCTCTTCAAGAACAGCTAGTTTTTAGGACTGACTAGCTGTCATTATTCTTTCTGCCATAAAATATGTACATTTTAGCGCATTGAGCATGTCATAGTTCGTGGGATTGAGCTGCTCTAAAGAGCCCTTTTAGCTGTTAACTAATAAACTAATTGTGCGCTGTGTGCAAGGTAGAATCCCCTTAAAGCCCCGATTTGCTTGCATGGGGCCGGTGCCTTTATTGGCGCGCGGGGCGGCGCTCGGCGGGCCGGGCTGCGTGTGCGTGCGCCTCTTGCTTCATTCTTCTGGAAATGCTTCACCACAGTAGGCAAAATGGATGAAACAGAGGGAAAAAAGAGACAATAAATAGTTTCCTAACCTGGCTCGGATAATAGAGAAAGTTCGTTAGATTTATTAATCCTCATTTTCCTTTGGACTGTCAGGCTTAGAGTGACAGTAAAAAAGCTTGTGACGACTTTGGCTAATTTGCACTCCATTCACTTTCTCATGAAAACCCATCAGGATGACTGAAGAACTGCTCTGCAATTGACCTTATTCAATGGCAGAGTGATATACTGGGAAACAGGCCAGTTTTTACAATGCCGAAAAGAGCAAATTGGACGGAATCTTTGTTCCTCTCTTTTTTTCTCCTTCCTTTTTATGCCAGTCTTGCTCTAGTTAAGCTCTCCCATTTGTTCCAGCCGCAGCTCCGGGGCTCAGGTCACCCTCGGGGCTGCGGGTGCAGGTGATCGCGGGGCTGCTCCATGCGCCGGGCGGAAGGGGCGCGC
>VZSV01000124.1:475871-488348 GCA_013398735.1 Nothocercus julius | reverse complement strand
TGCAGGTGGGCGCTGCGCCGCAGGTCCCCCTGCTGCCAGGGCCCCGCGGGCTGTACCTGGCGCCCGCGGGTTCTGCACAGCACAGGGTGGCGTCGCGGCCGGGCGCTCGGAGCCGCGCGGCCCCCTCTGCCGCAGCCCTCCTCCCGCAGGCACCGGCCGCCGGGAAGGTAGCCAAGTGCCACCGAGGACACTGGAGCAATAAATCATCCTCCTTCCAACATCTGCAGGCCCCAAAGGCTAGCCCCTTGCCCACGACGATCTCGCCTCCCACCCCCGGCTTTTTATCCTGTCCCTCTCTGACAAAACACCTATTGTGGGAGCGCGGTGAAGAAGAGTCCTTTCTGCTCACAAAGGCAAGTTGTGAGCTGCCAGCGCCGATGCCGAGGGCTCTGCAGGGAGTCTATATCTCACTCTTTCTCTCCGCAGTTCATACTTTCCCTCTCTCACGGGGGTCACCCAGAGCCTTTCACTCTGGCTTCATATTCACATAAAGACATCAAGAAAAAAAACCCACACCAGAAAGAATTATTAGGCATGGCTGTCAAACGCTGTATGGGGGGCAGGGGAGAACAGTAACTCTTTATGTGCTGGCCTTGCTGGCGCAGGAGGACGCGGCAGCCCGAGGAGCGCGGGGAGATATTACACTCAAATATTGCGCTGCAGCGATAGCACTTGACAGGAGGGCGTTTTATTTTCATTTCCAGGTTTTAGAAGGCGGTTAGGCTGTTGGAGGCTCTTGCCTGATGCTGCTTTCTTGAAGGACTTGCAGTATTTGCAGCAGCCTGCGCTGCTCTGCGAGCTGCGGAGCGCTTCAGGAGCAGAGCTGTCAAAATGCCCCCGTCGCCCTTTGCGCGTGGAGGGAAACGGGCATCAGGAGACCGTCCCAAGGCACCGGTCCCTCCTCCCGCAGGGACGGCGCCGCTGACGCGGAGGAGCCCCGTGTTCCCTCCTCCGTAGGGACGGCGGCTTTGCAGCCGAGGCCCCGGGTTGTTGGGCGCGAGGGCCGGGGTGTCGCCCACGCGTGACGGGTCCCTGCGGGAAGGAAGGTGGTGCCGGCTCTGCCGCGCGCGGACGCGGCGCCCCCGTGTCCGGTGCCGGGCAGCGCGTGCGTTAACCCCGCGGGCCGCGCGTGTGCAGAGCGGGGCTGGAGGCTGCTTTAAGGCTACTCTGCCGGCCTCGGAGAGGAAGATAAATTAAAAACTTCAGTTAATCCTCGGGAAGGCTGGGACTGTAAAGTTAGCATTGAGTAGCCTCTTAAAATTTACAGTGCAAGGCATCAAAACAGAAGAAAAGTGCATATGTGTAAAGTTTAAAGCATCCTTATAAAAAGCCGGAAACCTAACACTGCATTCCTACAAATTATTCCCTTAGCAAACATTTTTATTTCCAATTAGTAAAAGAAAAATTGCTAATTTGCTGCAGTTGGACAGGCCTGACGTCTCAATCTGCAAAGTGTCAGTGCTGTGAAAGGAAATGTTTCACACTGTGCTGGAGAGAGAGAGCAGCTCTAAAGAGGGTCAGGGCATTGGGCCCAGAAACCAGATTGACTGGCCATAGTGCTAAATTACTCACACAAGACGCACATTGTCTGCGGTGCCAACTACAGAGCGCTCACTTTCTCATTCTTTCCCTTTTTTAGTTGGTGCTTGTGGGGGAGGCGAGGGATGAGGTGGTCCGGGGGTGCGAGAGGGGAGCAGGAGGGAGGTCTCGGCGTGGGCTCATCCTCTGCTCCCGGCGCTTCCAGGGAGCGCCAGGGCCGCTGGGCATCGCCCGCCCGGCTGCAGCTTTGGGATCAAATGGCGAAGCCAAACCCGGCGGCACTTTGCAGAGCGTCGAGACCGGGCGCAGCTCGTGTCGCACTGGGGGATAAAGATGCGAGTGATGATGAACAGCTTCCTAGCCCGACCGAAACGCAGTCTCGGCCAACAGCAGTAACAGGCTTTGGTTTTTTCCCCAGGCAGCGGTGGCATCGCTGCCCGCGGCTCTCGGAGCGCCCGCGCGGGGAGCTCGGGAGGCTGCAGCGACGGGGCCAGGGGAGCAGCTCTGCGGCCGCGTGGTGGGACACGTGTGCACGTGCACGTGCAGTTTTCTGTTTAAAATACTGATGTACATTTATTTGTGCTAAAAAACGTATTTGTAAGTACAGAATCCCAGTTAATTCTGTGAAGGGGCCTAATTTGCAGGAGTAAGAAGCTTTTAGCGTTGCCTGGAAGGAAGCTGGTGCACCTTGACGTAATCTTTACAGCCCTCTCCTAACTAGACAGCTCCTGGGTTTCTTTCTCCTGATAATCCCGCCAGGACCCGTGCTTGGCGATAAAGCGAGATTCCGCCGCCGAAGCCTAAACTCCTTAGAGGCTCCGTTTGTCCTCCGCGCGCTCCTTAAACCTGCCCTGCGTTTCCTGCCCGATGAACAGAGCAGAGGCCCCGTCCGCGGCTCCGCGCGCCGTCCCGTCTGGCCCGTTGCCGCCCGCAGCCGTGCGCAGCCTCCGCCATAACGCGGTGGCATTTTCAGCGTGTCCCTTCTGTGGAAGAAAAGTGCGACAAAAAGAGCCTGGCCTTTAGCACCGTCGCTCCGAAGCGCGGCTGCGGCGGGCTCTGTCCCCGCGCCCGGGGAGGCCGGGCTAGGGACGCAGTTTGCAGCCGCTCCGTTGCTGCGCGAGGCTGCTGCTTGTGATGCGCTGGCAAAGCAGCACTTCTAGCTGATACGTGGAAAGGGGGAGAGGAAAAAGTGCCTTATTTTGGGCACACAGAGGCAGGGTTGAGCGTGACAGGGAAGACCAAATATCGGCTTCCCGTTTGAGACGTTTCACAGTGCTGACTGCAGGAGCGTTTTTGCGCTGTGAGGCCGGGCCCATCAGTGAACCCGAGTGGTGGTTTCTTTTGAAGAAGCACATTCTAGCATCTAGCACAGGAAGGAGCGGGGAGAGTGATTCAAACTTCTGGAAGGATTTGGAAAGTTTTTGTTGGGACTGGGTGGAAAGTTCTGAGCCACATTCTGTACTTGAATGAGTAAGTAACCCCACTTGCCTCCATTTCACATTTCCTTTTTTCGACTGTTCTGGGACACAACTTTGCACCATAAATTTTCAAAAGTAATTGTAAGAAGCAGCTTTTCGGGGAAGCAGCAACAAATGCTCGCGGTGATCTTCCTTTTTTCTCTCGTTTATTTTTCAGCCGCCGTCCCTGCTGCGGCCCGCGGGCGCCGGGAGGGGAGCCCTCGTGGGCAGTCCGTGCGAAAGGCAGAGGTTCTCACACTTCAGAAGTGCTTCAGGTTAAGGAGTTGGGTTATTTCTCAAGCCGAGCGACGTAACGGGTCCCCAGAGTCGCCCCGGCGTTGGCTGCTCCGTTGTGAGGCTGCAGTCGCGCGCCCGGGGGCTCGCGCCGCTTTCCCCGCCGCTCGCGCGCACGCGTCTCCGCGCCGGGAGCCTGGACGCGCTCCAAGGACTCTGCACTCCCACGGCTCCACCTCTGCCCGGCGTCACCGTCCTGGGGCAGCGCCGGAGCGGCCCCGCGGTGCAGCGGCTGCTTCACGGCCCGGCCCTCGCGTCACAGAGCACGTGCTCGGGGAAGGGTAAGGCCAGCGCCGCCCGTCCTACCTCGTTACCGGCGTGGGTTTTTTTGTCGTCGTCTTTGTTCCAGGCCTTCGGTGTCGTCCCTCAAACAGACGAGACGCGTTCTCTAAACGCTGTTCCCGTTAGGATTCCCATGGTCTCCTGGGAACCGCGGTCACGGTTTCTGAGCCCGGTGGCGGCCGTGCCTTTTGCGGTGCGTGTCCGCGCGGCGCTGCAGGGATGGCCCCGCTCGGCGGCTCCGGCAAGAACCCGTCGGCCCTGCGTTCGTGACGTTGTCGTCTCCGCGAGCTTTGCAGCTCAGAGCCCGCCAGCGCGGGCTGCTCCCGGCCGCTCCGACACGGCGTCCGCGCTCCGCGGCAGGTGCCTGCGGGTCACTTTTCCGGAGCCCTGGGTGGACGATCTTACAGGTCCCTTGGAGAATCTGCAACCCTGCAGGGCGGCCGCTGAGAAAAGCCGGGCTTGCAGATCATGGGTGTCCCTCGTTCTGTGGGGTCATCACTGACTCAGTGCCCCAGAAGGCTATTTGGGCGCTTACAGATTTCTTTCAACAGGAGGTATGTCCAAAATTTGCCCTAGGATGCTCACTGCTACTGCTAGGAGGAAAGGTGGCCCAGCAAGAGAAGTCTGCCTGCCGTGAGCTGCAGGGTTGTTGCTTTGTCTCCTCCTTTTTCTCCCGCTAAGTTGCTTGTCTTTAATCAGGTAGCTCTGCTGGTTATGGAGAGGGGACAGTTACACTAGCAAGAGATAAGCCAGGCTTCAAAGTCTGAACTGATGTGCCGGTAATTCTGAGCCTACTGGATCAAAGGTGTCTGCACCCGAGCAGGAAGGACAGCCTTAATGCTAAGGCTTGGGCTAGGGAGCTTGGAACGATTTCCAAATGCCAGGGATTCCCTGTGCAATTACTGTGAAATCAGTAAAATTCTCCTCTCTTTCTTCCGCTGCCTGTTTATCTGTCTACTTTGCAAGGCCTTCAGAACAGTCCTTGCAAAGTAAGATGGGTCGGTAAGACCCGTCCCCTTATTTTCTGTATCGACATCTGCCGACACTCTGTCTTGAAGTCGAGTTTGCTTAACAATGCAGAGACCGGAGCCAACTGCTCTGTGCTCTGAGGAAGCAGCAGCCCTGGAAGTTGGTGCTTGGCTGTCCGGCCACGTTAGGAATCGCTTCAAGGAAGTTGCCAGGTAAAGGTCGCCCTGTGTCACCTTAGCCATGATGCACCTAATAAAAGCGTTGCTTGTGAAGCAGCTGCTGATTAGCATTGGTGGGCAAATGTCTTTGAATTTTATAGCTCCTGTTATCTGAAACTAGTAAAAACCCAGTGTCAGTGACAAGTCGAAGGTCATCCCATCTCTGCTGAGAGGATAGTGCTCAACATAGCTCAGGATCGTGCACACTTTTGTCTAAGCGGTCTGCAGAAAATAAAAGGATAAATGAGCCTGAAAAGGCTTCTACCACCTTTTCCTTGAAAATTAAGCTAAGCTAATTAAGCTAAAATTAAGGTAGTTATAAAGGATTTTATTTTCTGATATGCTAAGTATAGAGTTTTAAAACTAACTTACGGAACAATTTCTTGACAGCGAGGGTGCCAGAGCCCTGGCACAGGCTGCCCAGGGAGGTTGTGGAGTCTCCTTCTCTGGAGATCTTCCCAACCCGCTTGGACACAGCCCTGAGCCACCTGCTCTAGGTGACCCTGCATGTGCAGGGTGGGTTGGACTAGGTGATCTCTAGAGGTCCCTACCAACCTTAAGAATTCTATGATTCGAACTGCTGTAATTTGATGTTGCAAAATTTGCGTTCCTGAAAGAGATGTGAGAACTACCGTTGTTTGCAGGTGGAGAAGAGCAAGGCCCGTCCTTGCAGGACAGCAGCAGCCTCAGGTAACTCTCTTGGAGCGCGTCCCGGCCCTATTTTCTGTATTCATTCTTAATGCAGCTCCGTCACGGGAGCCTCATCTTTCTTCTTTGTGAACCTAACTCATTAAGAGTAATCATACCTTGAAGGTGTTTGCAAATATTCCTCATTTTTATCCTTGCTTAGCTGTTCTTCACCTTTGCCTAATAAATCCGGATTCTATAAACCTCTTATCTACCTGCATCATTGCAAAACAAGAGTAAAAGGCCAGAGTATTACACCTCCTTTGCAATATTGCTACTGACCATTTGGACAAAAAGGAGTGGAGAATCAGGCCATTTTTCTTTCAAATTATCAATAACAAGATCTCAGAAACATGGTTTAAATCTCTGTGCCATTTTTTCAGATTTCAAAAGAAGGATATAAGTTAAGGAAGTTTTCTGTATTATTAACTCTTAAGCAAAAGTTTCATTTTCTGTTTTCAGCTATTACTTCCCAACCTCCACCTTTCAGAAAACAACTAGCATATTTCTGACTCAGGTGTCATTTCAGTTAAACAAGGATTGGGATGGTTGTGAGACACTTTTGAAGAAGAAGATTTAATAGAAAAAATCTATTAAAACAATCAAAATATTCACCTTTTGGGGAAGCCATTGCGCAAATGCAATGTAAAGAGACAGCAATAAATCACCATACCATGCACCCCAAATAGATAATCGATTTAGCTCAAAGCATCAATAATCATAGTTTGACATTTATTACCCTGTGGATGTTTTATCTTTTAGGCTAGGGGACAGCAGAGCGATGATGAATATCAGTTCTGCCACGGAGCACAATTAAATAGTTCAAAGAAACGGATTTTATATTTTGAAAAAAAAAAAATCAGATTCATAATTGGATCAGATTGCATGAAATCTGTCAGAAATAAATGAGATTCAAATGCATAAAACTTGAATCTAGTGTTATGGCTCATGAGCTAATGTTACAGATGCTGCTTTGTGTGTTCCTCTTAAGCGACTTCTTAGGCGAGCAGTTCTGCAAGGCCAAATCTCACTCTGCAGAGTATCTTTCTTGCACAGGTGCAAGAGAAAACAAAAATTATGGCTGGATCGGCTCATGTGTTCAATTCATCATGGAGCCAGAAAGGTGAAAATTAATAGGTAGTTGCATTGGTTGCACAGACTGAGGGCTCTCAGAGCAAAAGAAGAATCAAAATGTAACCTTGTGCTTATTTTCCAGTAAAACTGTCACATTTGAAAATGAGAGGTGTAGAGTAAGTTACTCCAAAAATAAATTGACTATATTAGAGTTTGTTCTAATGCTTATGCATCAGTCCAAGCAGATTTTGGGCTTTTTTGGAGGACTCTTGCTTAAATAGCTTTTACTTTCAGAAAAGTGAATTAAGCTCTTAGTATCTTCACCACGCAGTACTGCCTGGATAGGTTGTTGTAAAGTTCTGTGTGGAAGTCATGAGTGGCATAAGAGGAAAACAGGACCTGATTTCCCTGAATTCCTCTTGCAAGAAAATGCGTTGAAATTGCCACCCACTCGCTGTCTGTCTGATTCAATAAAATATTGACTGTTTCCAAACACAATATTGTCATTCCAAGCATAATGTTATCCAGTTCTGTGTGAGATTGTTTCTACAGCTCTTAGAAGTGAACTCACCTGGCACCCCCTACCAACCTATTCAGATAAAACAGCACTGTGAGCTTTTGAACAAGCGACTGATTCTGCTGATGCTTGGAGTTAGTCCTGAGAATAATTCCGTGGTAACTTTTCTTTAAGGATAGCATCATTTCCTTGCCTTCCTTCGGAACGCAGGAAGGCAGAACGCCCTTTCTGCGTGCGTCCGGCGTTGCGGCTGCTCGCGTGGCGCGTTGCTGCTGGAGGCCCCTCCGAGCTGCCCCTTGGGTCCCAAGGCTCCTGCGTCGAGGACGAGAGGCCAGGCAACAGCACGTGCCACAGCACAGGCTTTTCCCTGTGGTCACCGTAGCTCCTGCCAGGAAAGAAACACAGGGGAATAGAATGTTCCCTCGGCTTGTGCCGAGCCGGCGCAAGGCTCTTCCCGGCTCTGCTTATGGAAGACGTGTCTGTGAGTTCAGTGGCTTTGGGTAAGTGTTGGGGGCTCCCGAGGAGCTGCCTGCGCCGGGCTGGCTGTGCTAGTCTCCGTTTTACTCTTTCTTGCAAAAACCCCCTCGGTGGAATGGTCTCGATCGAGGAGCGCCACGTATCTGCATCCGTGCTAAATAAATACCCGAACCTCTCATAGCAGCCTTATGTTTCCCTTCCACTTCTTCTTGTGCTTTAATGGGCTGTTTTTCTTACTGCATCTCCCTGGCGCACTATGACCTTGTCACGTTAAAGTGACAGGTTACAGCGCTGATGGGTATCAAAGTGACATATCCCATCCTCCTGTCCGCGTGCCAGGCAGGGATGCATTCCCAGACGGCCGCCCCCGGCCCCGCGCGCTGCCAGCCCCCGGGGAGGCTGCCCTTTCCTGCCGTGCTCCCACGGGCGGAGCTGCTGAAGGAGACGGCGCATTTCCCCCTTCAGACCCTGGAAATGGGTGGGAATGGTGCATATTGGCTGTTTTCCCTCAAGTGTGATTAATGATGGGAACCGTCCCTGTCGCGGCGCTGCCGGCTGCTTTCCGGGGAGCTGGGCACGGCGCTAGGTGCGGGTGCGAGTCACTGAGCTGCGTTTTAGGCAAATTCAGTGCACAGTGAATTGCAGGTTTCCTTTTATGTTTGTGCGCGTGACGGGCTGGTGTATGGTAACTGGAACACGAAGTGAGCTCGGCAAAGTTGAGGCTTATCTGCACAGAGAAAAGACTCCGCGCTTGAACCAAGAGAGGAAAAGTATCCGTGAAAAACGTGCAAGAACGTCATATGTTCTTTAAACGTGGTAAAATAATTCACAGTTCTTCCTGTTATCTCTTTAGCCTGCAAGGAGGAGAAGGCAACTGTGCCGTGTTTTTGCTGTTCTTCCTCAAATCCGTAGCTGATAAATACGGCAGTTACAGCAGCCCGGGGCTGTGTCCTGCAGGAGGAGGCTGTGACTCTATTCGGCAGTTTTAACCAGGGAGAGATTGGTGTGGAGACCAGTGCCAACAAATCATGGCATTGCTGACGAGACTTTGTCACATGGTCAAGGGGATTCTGTGGGGGGAAAAAAAAGGGAAGAAAAACGGACAGAATTGGAAATGAAGGTACCCCCAGTGTTACAGCCCGAGAAGGAGGCAAAGCACCAGGTTAGCGCTGTGCAAACATCACCCGTAGGCGGGTGGCGTTTGAATACCGAATAATCCTAGGGTTCAGGGGGTGCATTTGCTGCCATGAATCCACTTCGGTATCCTTCCTGCGTCTGAGGGTATTTTGTATCCCAGTCATAACAGGTATGAGGCTAAGATTGGAGTGCATTGCCCTGCATGGATCTATACGTCAATACGTGTCCTGGATGGTAACCCCTTAGTTTAATATGACATATGAGCTCTTCAGCCTCAGCCCAGAGGTCCCCATCCTTCAGAGCGAGTGCGTGTCAGTGTTGCCATTACCAGAAGATGTATGATCTCTCTTTATTTACTTATGATTATTACTGATCATCTTAACAAACAGGTTATCAATATATGAAATACAGAGGAAGTTCATTTTTATTATTCTGTCAATACCAAGCTATATTTATAACTAAAAAGGGTTGAGAACAAAAGATAGATGGATCGTATATGACTAAAGGTAACCATCCAGTTCAATTACTGCAGCTGCAGACAGCAGAGCTTTATCTCTTAACCAAAACATCACTTTTCACTCTTTGAGATGATTTTTTGCTCACGTAATAAATAGCTGTAGCTACATTTACGTGATTATGTGTTATGTAGCTCTGAGGCAGGCAGAATTTGGAGTTGATGAACCTAAACTTCCATTGCAGACCTATCTTTTCTGTTGTTTTTTTTTTTTTTTTTTTGAGTGAAAACGTAACTGTTTTACAGTTCTGAAACACATCCTGTCTGAGCAGCTCATATTTTATTTAGCATGAATGTCTACTAGTCACATTTCCAGTTTTGCAGATGAGCGAGCTGAGTAAATACAAATACAATTCGAACTTTTTTTTTAGATGTGAATATTGAGGTACCTTCCTTTGCTACCAAGCCTGGCAGCTAATTCCATGGCTATTTTCCCATAAATATAACCTGTAATGATGCTGTCTTGGAATTTTTAGTGACCTTTTCAAAAGATGGCTTTCTTGAATATTTTTAAGAGGATGGGAGAGAAGGAGTTAAATAAAGCAAAGTTATTTTATGGTGAAAATTAGGCCGTAACACTTGAGAAGAAAGCACTGTAATTCATTTAAAAAATTGCCGGGTACGAAGTTCAGCTCTCCAAGGAAAATATGTAACATGGACTACAATCTGCTCCCAGCAAAAATAATATCGGTAGTGTTTGTGTTCACAGGAAAGAGAAAGGTGAGGGCTGATTCCTCCACCTGTGCATTGAATAGCACCTAGTTTCGTTCTAGTGAATAGGAGTCATTATTCACATTTGCAGGACCGGGAAAGGTGGCCCAATTTCTCCCTAAAAACGATGAGGTTTTAGTTGATTGCAGTGGGTATTTGGTCTTTATTTGCTGGCATCAGGACCGTATCTGAAACACAAGCAGAGTTCCCAGAATATACTGTCAGTCTGCGTTTGTGCTTTCCTTCACCTGATGGGTCACTGCAAATCCGAGCAATAACGTTTATTTTATTGTTGTTTTCCCCAATATTCTACCATTCCTGGGAGCTGCTCTTTGTCCACGAGGGCGCTGCGGGTTCCCCGCCGCGGGCAGTGGTGTGAGCGTCCGACCCGCGTGCTCCGTCTGCCCTCCAGCATCCGTGGAACTTTACTTCTCTCTGGTGGTGAAAACTATTTGTATTTAAAGTATAGATAAAAGGTTGTTAAAGGTGACACTACGTTGCTGAAATGGGGACAAAGAGTCGCTGGAGGCCTCCCCGCTTTGGAGTCCTGTGAAAGGCAAAAGCATCGCTTGGATCCAGGGAGTGCTCGGGCTGAATGAGCTGCTTCCTCTCCTGCCAAGCTGCCAGACTATCAAGTGCATTTCTCGTGCTCATTAACACTGGACTTTAAGAACCCGATAAGAATGCAATATAAAATCAAACAGCCCCTAAAGACTAAGAGATTATATTTAATGCTCTGCTATCACCAGCCGCTGAGTGCTTGGCAAGGGGAATGGTGACATTTGCTAATCAGTACCCTGTCCTGTTTGTCTTGGCGGAAAGTCTCAAGTCCTCGGCGTGCTGGAGTTATTACCAGTGCTCCCCATTAGCCCCCGGGTGACTTCCTGGTGCTCGCCGGGACTCGGTCGTGACGTCAGGGACGCGGCGCAGGCACGGCTGCCCTGCCTTCGCTTTCTTTGCGGCTTTATTCTTAATCTTGGTGTTGGACATTCGTTTTCCTCGCCGTGGCCCAAGGCGGGCGCTTTCCTGCTCTCCCTGGAGCGCAGGAGGCCGCTTCTCAGGCAGAGAAGGCCCTCTTTGTTGCCAGCCCGTCCCTTGGAGGGTCCTTTCTTTGCATCACCTTATGAGCAACCTGTAATGATCCTCCTCCACAAAGCGCGGTTTGTTCTCTGAAATTTGGCAACCAGGGAAAATTCCTCTGTAAAGCCAGACAAGACACGAGGCACGAGCAAGCGCAGAGGTGCGCGCGGAGGCAGGTAGCCAGCAAGCTCGGGCCCTGCATCCCTGCTCATTTGCACCATTTTTCATGCAGGATTGGACCACCTTTTTGTTTAGACCTTTGCAGGAAAATGAGCAGTTCTGGCCCCTCGTGCGGGCGCATCCCGGGGCCTTGCCGGCCGTTGCTGTTCCAGGCAGGGTTTGCTGAGCGCTCCGGTCGTGCTGGGCGGAGAACAGCTGGGTTATCCTTCCTGTGCCAGCCCTTCCCGGCAGGTCCGAGCAGCCTGTCCGCCCGCCGGGACCGGAGAGTACCCCCCGTATAGGCTTTTAAAGTAGGTATTTATATATAGAGAGAAGGATATAAAGCAGAATTCCAAACCTATAGAATTCACTTTTCTTTTTAATGATAGTTTGAAAAGTGGTGCATATGATTCAGCAGATTTTGAATTGAGTCCATATGCCATTTCAAAGTATCCGTGGTAATGTTCATATTTTGTTAATCATGTATCTGAAATACGAGATAACAGCAGTTGCTGCAAAGTAGCGGTGAGTTTTTGATAACCTGGCTGTATGCTGTGTAGGTGCCTTAGGTATAATGCCAAACTGCATGAAAGACCTAGAAAGCAGCAGCTTATTTTTTCTTTTCTGTGAAAATGACAGTTTTACCTTTTGTACAAATCAGGTTTTTGGTTTCACTTCAAATTTTGCAGATGGATTGTTTTGAAAGTTGTTAATAAACAAATAAACCCTTTCGTGCTTGTGCAATCTGGAGAGCTGTTAGCGGCAGAGCTGATTAGCTCTTTACTGCCACGGCAATAGCATTTGTCAATATAATGAGTAATGGCTTTCCGTGTCTCTGGCTAATAGTAACAATGAAAAATGCATCATGTGCTTTTCTTGTAGAATTGTCCACGGACACCAGGGAGTGGGAATGTTACAGAAACATTAGCTAAAGGCAGATAGGGACAGGCCCAAAGTTCCCAGGAATGTTGGTGTGTGCCGGGGCCACGTGAGCAGTGTGGGCTAGCGGAGTCGAGAGGAGGTTTGGGGCAAAGAAGATGACAGACTAGAACCTGCCTCTCGTACCTCACTGTGAATCTTGATTTTTATGAAGTAATTCCAAATGTGCAGCAAATCGGGGGAGAAGGGAACATCTGATGATTGCACAGAATTTATTGTGCAGATAACAACACTGCTTAAAATTATTTTTTATTCGCTATTATCTCTGATTCTCTAACAAGACCTCCATACCCGAAGGGGTCACGTCGCCACTGCAGCCAACGAGACGCAAGTGCCTCAACGCACAACCTCCGCTCGGGCACTGGCTGGAGGCGGCTGAGCTGCCCCTCGGATCATCGCCGCTCCTTGGAAATGCGGCGGGAC
>VZSV01000124.1:456202-475436 GCA_013398735.1 Nothocercus julius | reverse complement strand
AGGACGAGCTCCCCGCGCGGCGGGACCAGCTCCCGTGCAGCAGGACGAGCTCCCCGCGCGGCGGGACCAGCTCCCGTGCAGCAGGACGAGCTCCCTGCGCGGCGGGACCAGCTCCCGTGCAGCAGGACGAGCTCCCTGCGCGGCGGGACCAGCTCCCGTGCAGCAGGACGAGCTCCCCGCACGGCGGGACCAGCTCCCGTGCAGCAGGACGAGCTCCCCGCACAGCGGGACCAGCTCCCGTGCAGCAGGACGAGCTCCCCGCGCGGTTCGGCTCCTGCAGCCAGGGGAGCTGGGCTCGGCGCGCGCCTGCGCCGGGCCTGGTGCTCGCTGCGGGGCCGTGTCCTGCGGGTTGCTCTGCGCTCCTGGGCTCAGTCCCAAACAGCACTTACAAACGTGCGCACTTCCATTTCTGATACTTTCTGTAATGCTGCTCCCTTGCGCAAAGATCTGCCTGGATCAGGGCCGGCGCTCTAAGGATATTGCAGGATAGGACTTTATAGGACTAATTAAGGAAAATTGCGTTACAAAAGGCAGGTAGCTTTGGTACTGGTGTTCTGAGCTGGATTGACGCAGGGGTGGAGGCAGCAGTGAGGAACGAGGACACGGGAGCTGCGGTCGGGGCCTTGCAGAGAGCAGGGAGCTGCGCAGGGTCACCCAGCGCGGCCTCCTCGCAGGGCACAGGGTCTCCTCGAGGTGCCGGCAGGCGCCGTGCCCGCCTGGCGATGCTGTGCGGTGCGAACGTTCCTCAGCAGCACCACTGAGCGGTGCCTGCCCAGGGCCTGCAGGGAGGTGGAGGGAGACGTGGCCCTGCGCGTGCCGGCGCTCGCACGTGCGGGGCTGAGCAGGGTCCTTGTGGGGCCGCAGTCGAGCAGAATAACTCACCATTAACAGCAGCAAATTAGGCACAGCAGAGACACAGCCTGCGATTTCCTCTGAAATATCAACGTGAGCTTCTGCTCAACTCAGAGTCAGGCTCCCTGGTCTATTTTAAGACAAAATAACTGCTTTCAAGGTATCTTTTTTTTTTCTCTCCTGATGCTCTGGATCAGCATCCCCAGGCTGCATGGCCCTTCCCAAAGAAGGGGCAGGACTGGGTGGTGCAGGTGGCGTTTCCCGGGGCCGCGTGGGGCAGACGGGGCTGGCGCTGCCAGGAGCTGCCCGGGCAGCTCGGCCGCCTCCGGCCGGTGCCCAAGCGGAGGTTGCGTGTTGAGGCACTTGAGTCTTGTTGGCTTTGGGGTATGGAGGTCTTGTTAGAGAATCAGAGAAATTATTAAAAAATAATTTTTTAGCAGTGTTATCTACACAGTGCAATCATCAGATGTTCCCTTCTCCCGCCAGTTTGCTGCGCGTTTGGAATTACTTTGTAAAAAATCAAGATTCACAGTGATGTACGAGAGGCAGGTTCTAGTCTGTCATCTTCTTTGCCTTCAGAGTTTGCTAAATACATCAAGCCATGACTATTTAAGCTTTTTTTTTTTTTTTAATGACAGTTTATCTGAGCTCACGGAATGAATGGATAACATTACTATTTACATAAGCTCATTGTGATCTGTCTCGGTAATGTAATCAAATTAGGGTTAACTGCAGCTGGAGAATGCCAGCTTGTAAACTGTTTTTCAAAAAGAATCACATGGTGTTACTTGACATGTTTAGTATACATTCAGGAGGCTTTGCAAAAATTATAGCACATCCCTAAATAATGTAACTAAGTCAGGATTTGGTTGCCACCAGTTCTCTGAAGCCAGGAAGAGAAATGCAAGGAAATTCATCAAAGTTGGAGGAGAGATACCTCCAAGCAGATTCCTAACACACAAGTTTTTCTAACGGGGCTGCTGCTGACGTGTTGTCTTTCTTTTGGCCAGAATCAACATATCAGTTGATAGAAAAAGCATATGGTGCAAATTTTGAGTACATTTAAGAACATCTGTGTTAACTGCAGAACTACAGCCCACTGTGCATGTCAAGCACTGTATTTAGTATTATGGCACTCGCATGAGATGAAGTCCAGCCTGAGCTAAAATTACCTAATGAGTAGGTTTTCAAAGTATCCTTTGTTATTCTTATTAATAAACATCACATCTGGTACTTACTTTCTCTCTCTTTCTCTTCTAATTAGGAGATAGTTTTTGCATCAATGAGTCTGTGCCCCTCAGACTTGCAGCGTGCGAGCGGGCGAAGCCGAGCTCCTGAATTTCCATACATCTAGAAGGGAATTTTCAAGGAGTTTTCATCCCAAACTGGGAGTGCAGAAGAGGAATTTTGAGAAATATATTCTCAAAATAGTTCCAATTCTCCCACCATTGCTAAAATATCTTTTCCCACACGTAATGTTCTGCTAACTTGGGTGGGAATATGGTTTCATCTCTATGAAAATTCTTCATAAAATCAGGATTTCTTTTCCCAGAGATTAGAGGAAACTAATTAGAAAAATAATATTTAATTGTGTCAAAAATATCCCATTTAGAAATTTCCCGAATGAACAAATTTATTTTCCAACTTTAGACAATTTTTGTTTTACTTTTTCTATCACAGCTTATATTGACTTTCAGATAAAAAGGCAGTGATACTTCTCCATAGAAACAAGATTCTGGATGAGTGTGAAACACTTTTTACAGAAATGATATTCTCTAGGAATTTTGAAATTTGGGATTGGCTATGAATTGAAGGAAAAAAAAAAAAAGATTAAATATCCTTTGAGAAGCAGAACTTGTCCCTGGAGCACCAGGCCTATCCAAACCAAAAAAAAAAGGAAGCTTGTGTTGGCATTTAGATTCAGACTCAGGAATTCCTGACTGTTAAGCCTGTTTATATAGGGCTCTACCACAGCCCAATTTGCACTTCATTTTATTTTTTTATCCCCTCTACGTTTATGGCCATGTCGAATAGGTGGATTATGCACCCTGCACATACTTCACCAATTGTATTCCAAGATAGTTTGTGTATAACAAGTATAGTTGTGTCTTCATTTGGAAGCAGCAGTGTTTCATGGAGGTTTTTGAGCCATTTAAGCATAAGTGTATTTACATTGTGGCTCTGGAAGGGTCGTGGCGGAGCTCGTGGAGGACTTTTGAGGGTCCCTGGTTCCCAGTAGAAGGACTCGGAGTTGGTTCCCCACGCCGGTGGCTCCTCCGCGCGCGTTGGGCTTGACGAGCGACGTGGGGACGTCGCAGTGTCGCCCACATGGACGTGGAGGTTTGGGTTGCTCTGGTGTTCACCCCTTGTGCCTGTTTGCTGCTAGCTACTTTCCAAACCACAATTTCAGTATCTATTAAAGCTGTTGTAAAATACAGAGTCATTTAGGATTCCTACTATGCAAAATATGGCAGGCTGTTATTACAGCTGAACCTGGAAACGTTTGCCAACCTGTTTCAATATTTGTGCATTGGTTGATCTCCCCCGACATGGTCAAAGGGGCCCAAGAACCTTGGGCCAAATCCTCAGCAGCTTTTGAATTGCCACGAAACTTCCCTGGTTTCAGCAGAATCAAATGAATTTGTGCTCTAGCAGAGGATTTTGCCTGTTCCTTCCCTTTTTTTTTTTTTTTTTTTTTTTTTTTTTTTTTTTTTTTTTTTTTACTTATTTTATTAAGCAAAACGGGTGTGCGCTGCCCCATCCCAGAGTGTTAGGTGTCCCGGGGAGCCTCCGCGCTGTTTTGGCCCTCATACATGATGCTGAACTTGGTTACTTTATACTGTGCCTAGCTGCAGTTTGACTTTTCTTTTTTCTGTTTTCTTTTAGCAAATACTGAGCGATCCTGAGGTGACTTCCCAAGAGGGCAATATAAAAAAGGTAGGATATGGGTTAATCTTACCCTATTTTACTATTTGGCTTTGCAATGCACTTTGACGCTTTTTTCTCCTTTTAAGTAAAGCTGTACTTTGCAGGAACATGTTAAAAGCTTTCCGGTATTTGCCGTTGCCGTTGTGAACTAAGTCTTGGCGTTTCGTTGGCGTGCTTTGTGTCTTTTGGGGTGACCGCAGCGTTTCTGCAAGAGCAGCCCTGAACGGCCGAGTCGCATCCGGCACCGGTGCCGGCTCCAAAGCCGGGGCCGCTTCACCGCAGCTCCGCCACGCGGGAGCCCTTGGGCCAGGCTGTTCTCAGGGACACTAAGGTGACGGTTATTCCACGGTTGTCTTTGTCTGAGGGTTGTACTTGACTGTAGCCCATGCGCCTGGGGTGGTGAGTCCTCGTTGAAGCTCCGAGCTAGCTCTGATGCTTTCCTGTTGTCTTATCGGGGCTAATCATACGCCTGTCCATAAAGTACAAGGTTTTCAAAGCATAACATGTTTTACATCAGAACTTGGAACAACTGCCTTTTTATTCACCCAATTAGGCCATTTTCAGTACTCTTTCTTAGCTCTGAGAGTTAAAAGGAAACACTTGTGTCACTCGGCGAGGCCTAGAGAAACGTGATACTTGTCAGGCTCCAGAGCTTGTCTGGGAGAAGACGTTTCGATGCATTTGTGCCCGGTGTTATGTCCGCACATTCTCCCTGCATTGAGCAAAATCAGCTTTTATTTTCGAAACTGGAGTTTCCAATCTGGGAAGTCCTCTGACCATCCCGTGACCTTGCAAGAGGACCTGTCTCAACAGCGCTGAACTTTTTACCTTGTTCATCTCCGTAACTCGTTTGGGGGTTGTCTCTGCCCCAGTGGGATCCTTTTGTCTGAGCAGACATGGTGACAAGGTGGCAGGTTCTTATTGTCGTAGCGCCCTTACGGCAAGGATGGACTAAACTCTCCGTGTCCGCAGGCTGCGAGCGATTCCTTTCTCAGAATCTTTAATTACAATATCCCAAATAAACTCCGCATTCGCACCCTGCTGAATCCACGCTGCCCGAAAGAGAGCCGGCCTTTGCATAAAACAAGGATGGAAGGAAACGTGAAGCTGTCGGCTGCGTGCGTTGAAAGGGCTGCCTGCTTGCACTCGAGTACTTCTATTTCAAAGGAGAATGCTGCGGACCTGCAGCTCTTCGAGATACCCGTGTCCTCAGGTATTCTCCTGTACGCTACACATACAGCCGGACAGTTATGATATTTGACAAGGCGGGGGCTGCCCTTGCACTTCTTTCTTTAAATGCATGGTAGAGAAGCGCTAGGGCAGTTTATGAGGTGATAAATTTATTGAAGGATGGGCAGTGGGGTTTTACAGCCGGGGGAAAAAAGGTCAGGGCAGCAAGGTAAAGAGTTCAAGTCTAAACTTAATGGCTTGTGAAGAGACTGCTGTGAGAGCTTTGCGGTCAGAGGAAGATGAAAAATAAAGAACGAAAAATCATTGCGTGCAATTTCTGCAATATCTGAAAATCATTTGTAAGTAGTCATCTCCTTGCTAAACGGGGTTCTGTGCCGGTGGTTGCAGACCCTGCAGGGAGCAGGTTTCCTTCCCCAGCCTCCAGCATCGCTCCAAGGTCCCGTCCCTGCGGACACGGCAGCTGAGCTTTGGCTCCGGCGCTCGCGGCGCCTGCGGAGGCGAATTGTGGAGCGCGGCGAGCGCGCCCGGACCCGCTCCGGCCTCCCGCATCCCCTGGCCGGCCGCTGCATCCCGCGCCCGGAGGTGGGGAGGGCCTGGGCTCCGGAGACAAAACCTGCAAGGATAGAACCTCAGGAAGGGGAGCACAGCAGCGGTGCGGGATGGAAGGATGTGCAGGAGCCATCTCTGGCTAAAAAGCGACCCCAGCATTACTTTTTGGTGTTATGTCACCAGAAAAAAACGCCCCATTATGCAGTTTTTCTTAAATTAAAAGGCAGTGAAATGTCTAAAGACACAGCAGAGCAGACACTAGTATATTGTATAATAAAACAGGCCCTTCTTCGGCTTGGCGCTAAGTAAGAGTTATTTTCCCACCATTCCCCGTATTTTTCAGGTGGAATTACTCTTGTGTCTTCTGGGACTGCTAATGCCAGAGGGCTGATTTTTTTGTTAGAGTTTGTCTCAGAATTAGAACTTCTAGCAATATAATTAAAGGACCTGTATCCATGATCATTTTTCCATTTCTGGAAATGTGTTGCATAATGGAATAAAAAGGGGTTTATTCCTGCCAAACTTTTCTTTTATCTGCTTTGCTTACTGACGCTTACTTTAACCTGTAAAAATACATAAGCACCTCAACATTTTTGTTTGTTTTTTCAAATATTTGTTTGGTTGAAAGTAATGCTCAAATGGGAGGGTCACTTTTTGAGTGAACAGAATGCATACATTCAGCCACGTGCACAAATTTGCCGTTATAGCTGTGTTTGGCTGTATTTTGTCTTGTATTTCCAAGCTCTTTCTTTTCTTCCAAGCCATTCTCCTGCAGTCTGTTTATTTTGGTTACGTAGAGACTCACATATTCTTTTTTCCTGCATTTCCTATGCATTTCCACTGCGTTTGATACATCGAAAAGCCGTCTTGTTGTCATTATCTTCCCTGTCATTTTGATTTAGCTGCGAGAGGGAGATGAAGGGTTTGCACTTCCTCAGCCAGGAAGCGATGCCAGTGCCTGTTCCAAAGCCCCTGGTTTTGTGCGGGCTCGGGCTAGGTGCATTTATCTCTTTTCCCAAAGTCACTTTGGATGGGGCCGGAGGCCGGCGCAGGAGGGGGCTCCGGGCTCCCACCCGGCACGGGCTGCTTTGCCGGTGGTGACAGGGGACCTCGGGGACTTCTCTCTTCAGTAGACTCTCTATTTAGTTTCTGTTTACTTAGAGGGAATAGCCTGAGGGGCTACTGGAGAGAAAACATCTGTGGGAGATAATCTATAGAGTTATCTATCTATCACTCTTGTCGACCCTGTCTCCCTCGAGAGCAAGCTGAGAGACTTGTAATAAAAAGGCATCGCTGAAGAGGCTTTAGGGACAAATAAAGAGACATGTTAAGGGCCAGCTGAAACAGGATGGAAGACATTATTAAAGCTCAATAGCCATCTTATCAAAATCCAATAGGATAGGCATTTGGCAAAAGGCTTTAAATTTATTCTTTGACTTTCTGGAGAGCTTGAATTTATCCATTAACAAGAATGTACTACACAGGGAGCAGGAGATGCTATCAGATTCAAAGGAGTTGGATTCAGTCTGGTATTTAAAAAAAAAAAAGACAAAACAGAAAACAAAAACATTTTTTTTCCCTCTACTTCAGCCGCCCCCATTTTTATATTGCAAAATATAGGAAACCACTAATGCAGTACAGCTGGCAGTATAAACTAAAAATAATTTATTCAATACTTTCTCTCATCTTCTCCCAAATAACATGGATTTTTTTCTGAAAATCATTACTGTTAGAAGCAGTGTGAGATTAGGTATCTTGACATCAAGCAGTAAGCAAGGAAGCAGGTAGGAGGAAAGCTTTCCTTCCTAAAACAGAAGTTTAAAATCAGCAATGTTTTGCTGCTACAGATCTGGAGCAAGATAGGTCCATAAATCCCCCCAGGTCTAATATTATATCCAAAATGCTACAGGTCACACAAACCATCTGATACTTCAGAAACACATTGTTCGCACTAGATGATTGATTGATAATTATGATAATTTGCAAAATGATTATTTGGGTATTATAACCATACTTTGTCCCACCGGATAGCTGTGAAGACATTTTCTATATGAGGGGCCGTCAGAAACGGCCTCTGGCAAGGCGGGATATGGGAAGGTCTGGCCGGTCTCTCCCTGCGGGATCTCTAGGACTGATGAATGACGACCCGGAGGAGTAAGAAATCAGACTTCAATAAGCAGTCAGGAAGGTAGTTAGGGAAGAGCGGGGACTGTTAACTGTCTTTTGTGCAGCAATTACGGGAGGCCCCGCAGCCTCAGGCCTGCGCAGGCTCTGCCCTGTGTCGCCCGTGAGCCTGGCCGGGCTGCGCGGGGCGCGTGGGGCTCCTGCTGCGCGGGGCGCGCGGCGCTGGCTGCGCTGCCCTGCTTAGCGCGTGGGAGAGAGCTGCGCGTCTCCCGTGGCTAAGGAAGCGCTCCCAAAACTGCCAGCAGCACTGGAAAACTCCGAACTTCAGTGGCATTTCTTCATCCGGCCGTTCTGTGTCTCCAAGAATCAAGTCCAAGTTTTCGTGCGCGCGCTCCCCAGGCTGCCAACTTGCCTAAAGCACCAGGAGGCAGAGAGCGCTTAGCTGCTTTTGGTGCTTAAATTCAGCTTGGAAAGGGAGGGCGCTTCTTACAAAACGTCCCGCGTGCCGGGGGCTCCGCGGCCGCGCCGAGGTGGCCGAGCAGGGCTGGGTGACACCGCACAAGCCGCGGGCTCGTCGAGCAATATCCCGTTATCCGCGTTAGAATCCGCCGTCAGCACCGTCTCTGCCTCACGGTTACTGTTTCCCAAAGAGCTTTAATTTGCTTGTTTTATGGGTTGTATCTTTGTGCAATCCCAGTGTGTTTAGCTGCCACAAACAGAGGCAGCCCTGAGTTGATTTTTATAATCTTTTCTTGAATAGACTTGCGTCATTCCAATAAGCCCTGGACAAAAGAGTGGACAGTTGTCTGAGAGTCTTTTTTTATAACATTTCTCTCTTTCTATTGTTAGGGAGCTGCTAATAAAAGAAACCAGGAGTCCATTAATTCAGTGAATGAACATATAGTAAAGTCAGTTCCCTCTTGAGAACAATAATGTTGCGGTCAGCTTAGGTTGCCATGGAAACTAAGTACTTCTGAGAAGTTTGCATCCTTGATTTTGCTGAAATGAAGCCTGTGAAGTAAGAGAAGGTGTAAAGTGGGCGCGGAGAAGTCAGTGCAGAAAGCAGTGGTTAAATTATTGTGCAGGATTAATGGGCTGGGTTTCATTTCTTTGGTGCAACTGCTGGCGTGGGCTGGACCCTCTGGTCGCTCAGTGCGTGCGACAGACGATCTCGTAGGGAGGCCTCGCGCGGTGTGGGGCCCATAACTCGGGTGGGGTTGAGCGGAGCAGCAGCGATGAGGTTTCCTCCGTCGCTGTCCCCGTACCTCGCGGCGAGCCGGAGCCACGAGCGTCGCGAAGGGCGAGCAAGGGCTCCCGCCTCGGAAGTCCCGCCGGGACGGATAATTAGGGTGATCAATGGCAAACTGCCAGATTCCGTCTTTGGCGGGTTAACGCAACGTAAGGATAGTGTGTGACCCCCTACTTCATTATAAAAACGAGATTTTTGAAAGGGACCAGCGCCACCAAAAACCCATCTGCGACTGCAGCGAGCGCCAGCGTCGCGTCCCGACTCCGTGGCGCTGGCAGCGCCCAAGGCGCAAGCGGCCGCTCGGGCTGCGCAGCGCGGCTGCCCTTTCCCCTGCCCCGCTCATGGCTGCGCGTGCACCTCGTGCCACGTGTGGAGCACAAAGCGCTCCGCGCAGGCGTTGGCTCGCTTACGCGCAGAGGCGTGCGCGAGCGCCGGCGCTCGTCTGCGCGCGCGTTTGCACCGCGGCCGCGGCCGTTTCTGCTCCGCCTGCGAGGCGGCTGCCAGCGAAACACTGTTCTGGGTGATTAGGGGCTATTACAGCCGCTCCAGAATGCCGGAATGCCCCAGAGATCGCGCGGATCCGCTGCCAGCCGGGCCCTGTCAGAGCTGAAGGCAGCACTGTCTGGAGCCCAAAATCAACCTCAGGAAGGTCATGTGAAAGAAAATCCTCCGTCATCAGGAAGCCCTTGGCCTCGTGGCCTTTCTGACATTTTCTGACAAACCTTAAATCACCGGAGTAGACAAAACATCACAGATTCGGGAATGATGGCCCCTGGGACTGCGGGACGGCACGTTGCGGAGGGGCCCGCGCTCAGGCCGCGCTGCCTGCGCGTTATCCGTGCAGCCTTGGGAACGGGCATGGATGCTGCGGAGCTCGGCGCTCCGAGCGGGACGGCTTTCGCTCCCACAATGACATTTTCACCTGTGCGCAGGGAATGGCATCGCGCGTGCCCGTGGGAAGAGGCTGTACGGGGTAGCAGGGACTGGGGCTCGCGGTGGCGGCGGCAGTGACGAGCCGCGATCGCAGGCGCTCCGTCTCGCAGCCTGGGCTCGTGCTGCACCTCAGAGCCGCTCGGAGCTTCCCGGAGCAAAATCCTGGTAACGCTTGGGTAAGTGAGGAAGAAAAGCAAGGCCTTTGCTTGCCTGTGTGTTCTTTTGAAACATTTCAAAAGTGTGGAAAGGAAGCTTGCAAAGCTGTGCAGCAGATCCTCTGAACCCTCCGCAGAAAGTTCTTATGATTCTGATTAGGCTCAGCGCGTCCCGTGAGTAATTAAAGATGAGGAACGGTGTGTCCCGCTGCTTCCGAGGTTGTCGCAGCGAGTGCTGGCTCCCGAGGAGAGCGGCTCGAGCTCCTTGGAGAGCATTTGTCCAGCTCTGCACTAACGTGAGCCCTAAGGACCAGAGGCAGTTTTCCAAGGCCCTGCCGTGCTGGCGATTCCACGCAGAGTGCCTGGTATCCACAGCAGCAACGTCCACCAGAAGCCCGGAAGGTCCTTATCCCAAAGCTGGCCTCCCGGGGGGATTTTAGGCAAAGCACTTCACTTCTTTTTGCCCCTGCTCGCTTTTCCACACAACTGGAATGATGAATTTTGCTTTTTAAAGTGTTTTAAATCCAGGAAAAAGAAGTCATAATATTAAAAAGTAGACATTTTTATTATTTTTGTTGAGATAACAAGACTTTTCAGATTAGTAAAGCCATAAAAACAAGGTTTATTATTTAATCCTGGTATATGTCTATGTTATTTCTGAACCTAGACCAAGGCTTTAACCATGTGCTATGTGAATGTTTGTGTTCTTGTGAATTAAAATTGTAGCACAGACAGAGGCTAGTAAAATGGCCATGACCATGAAAGCGGTTTATTTAGAGATGATTTTAAATGGCCCTTTATGTTGTATGATAGGAAGGTTCGCAAACGAGTCATTGATGAATGTCAGAGGTTTGAGGTCTGTTTGGTTTGGATGCTTACTCAGAAGTTTGGATGCATCTCTGAAATGTATCCGAACCCCTTTGGTCTGAAAAACGCAGATGAAAATCTTGCACGTAGCATTTTTTAGATTAATTTCATTTAATTTCTAACTCTAACTGGGCTGGAAATACCCAAGAAAGAGGTCTCCTTGTTGTATTTGCACTGTTCTGTTCCTCGGACCAGCCAGAGTTTTGAAGTGATACAAGCTTATGTACATAAATAAGGAGAAAAGACGATAGATGTGTGTCTTCCTTTGAAAGCTCAGAGGTGTTTCACAGCTAGACAAGGCTTTGAGTGTATTTTCTTTGTTGTGAAGGTTTAGCAGAATGAAAGAGCAAAGCTTTTTTTTTTTTAATTTTTTTAATATCTATCTAAATGGATTCTTCCATAACCAAGCAGAACCGCAGAAGTGGCTGCGCTTGGCATGAAGGGCAGATTTTAGAGGAGGGCTAGAGTACACCGAAGGTCAGATAGTAAGTGAACGGTAAATATTAGGACTAACAAACCCATATGCCAGAGATTTGTTCCAAAAAGACAGAGATAACCGAATGCTGCCTGGTCGCGGTGCTGGTAGATTTGGCCCCTGCCTCAAAATGGCCTTCAAAGGGCTGCAATTCTGCACAGATCTGTGTGAACAAATGCATTTAGTGCAATGACATTAAGCCAGAGGATGGAAAGAGAAATCTCTAACAATTTTAGGCCTAGAAGAGGGAGAATACTTTTCAGATATATAGTTAATTAATATTCATCAGCAATGAGAAAATTTGCTTGGCTCTGGGTAAGAAAAAAAATCTGTTGAGGTGTTAGCACCAACATATAACTCTGCGTGTTCTGTTAGTCCTGTGCTTTTCCTGCTCTTCATCATGATGCTTAAATGTGTAAATTTGGAATTGTAGTAGCCATTTGTTTGGTAGCTCTCTTCCATGTGTGAGTAGTATTTCTCTCCTCTTATTGACCTAGCTGTGATTTATCTCTGTTAGGAGCCCTTCTTTCCCCAGTTTGCTTTCACTCCCGTGGAACAGTTCACCTGTATTTACAGTGCTCCCCCTTTTCATGCTAACACAGCACATCAAATATTTGTTTGATTTTCTTTCAAGGTCTGTCTTAATGAAATAAGCATTTCCTTTAAAAAAGAAAAAAAAAAAAAAGAAGAAAAAGGAGTCACAAATCACAACTGCAAGAGCAGTAGGCAAATCACGTTTAAAAGAAACAGAAAAGTGTATTTTAAATACATTAGATCTGATCCTGTTTCTGCTGGAAAAATTCTTTAAGGGAAGCAGGTGGCCGTGTGTGAACTGAACAGCTGAAGCTAAAATTCATATAGTGTGTTAACCTAAAGGGTGATCATCTGTGCCATAAATCCATCAGAGTGAGAAGGGAAGCAGCCAGCCTTGTAGCCAGGCAGATCTTGGTTGAATGCGAAGAGAAGGGAAGAACCAAAACGGTTTATTTAATACGTGGGCAGAGTGGCCGGGGGGCCGCGGGACACAGCGCGGAGCAGGGTCGGGTGCCCCGCGCCCTGCAAACGAGGGGCAGGAAACGCCTCTCCCCTTCGTTTAGACCTTCTGCTCTTCTTTGATGGTTTCTGGTGAGGTGTGAACTCTTTCTTTGCTCGTTTCTGGCATTCCTTCTCAGTCAAGTTCTTTTGTCCACTTTCAAACAAATTTGATAGTCCAGAGAGCTTGGCAGGTTAAGAAAAAGCGTGACCTTGAAAGGGTGAAAGTTGCCTTAAATTGGTGTCTCGCATACTTTCCTGGTCTGGGAGGCCAGGCGGTCCTCCATGGCTGCACGGTGCAAAACCAGAGAAAAGAAGCAAATAAAAAGATTTAAAAGATGCCCCCGTATCTGCAACCATAAGCCAGGCTTCTGAATTAACATAAAATGATAAGGATAAACAATGAAGATGAAAGATGGAATAACAGGTGCAATAAAAGTATCAAATTAATCCTGAAATGCATTATGTTTTTAGAAAAGAAGATTTAACATGTCAAAATATTTTCCTGTTTCAACATTGAAGTTATTTGTCCTTGTGGCTGACATTGCTTAGTTTCTATGTATCGTTGCAATGGGTGGAAACATCCTTCAACTGCCAGACAGCACTTACCGATAAGCCGGCCAATTAATAATGTTGATTTGAAAAGCCCAAGAATAGGTGAGAAAGCAAAGTCCTTTGGTAAGTCATATTTGCACAGTATTAAGAGTCCCCTTTTACCTGATCTAGTAAACATGGTATTAGGAACTCTGTGCTATTGAAAAGCTGAGAGACTATAATGATATGTGTAACTGATAATTGCCACTCCTAACTATTCAGCACCTACTTATCGTGCCTTTTGTACATACATACCTTTGAAATAGACAGCCTATGGCAGACGTATTTCTCCTGCCTAAATCCCGATGGGGTGACTCTTTTTCTGACACGTTGACCTGCTTTGTTAAAGAAGTAAATGTAGGAGAAGAATCAGTGTTTCCCTCTGGGGTGGATGCGGCTTCTGATGGAAAGAGAAAGGCATCTGGGAGCAAATGCAGCTTCAGATCCCTGGGAGAACTGGAACTGCATGTTACCCATGACTAAAGTCCCTGGTAGGAACCAGCCGAGTCTTGAGCAGCAGGAAAACCCAAGGTGCGAGACTAAACCGAAGGCAAGTCCTGCCCTTAGCGCCCAGGACGCTTGAAGGGAGGAGAGGCTGGAGCTGGCGCCAGAGCAGGAGCTGCTCGCTCTGTCCGTGTCTTCCTGCGCTCCTAGAAAAGGCTTGGAAATCACAGGCTCGGCTAGAGGTGTACGAAGCCGTCTGATTGAATGGCTTGACTGGTTGTACAGAAGTGACTGTGCCCATATAGAGATGCGGTGGGTTTGAGGAGGCCGTTGGTGCCGGAGAGCAGAGGGCGGGGATGGCCCAGGGAGGGGAGCTCGTTGCGCGGCTGCGCACGTGCCGCCAGGCTGCAGCCCTCGGCGGGTTGTACAATGTCTATGGGACCGCCGCGGGGCTCCGGGACGCCGTGGCGTTCGGGGGCCGCACCGCGCTGCTGCCTGGAGCAGTTTGACCTTATCAGCTGCTTCCTAAGTTCACACGATGGCGCTTGAACTTGTTATCTGCGTTTCTGGCCGGAGAATGGACTTTGAATGCTCCCGTGACCCGCTCCGGCGCGCCGCGAAGCGCCGCAGCCTCTCGTCTGGCTGGGGCCGCAGCGTGCGAGGGAGGCGGAAGGGATCGCGGTGAAGCAGGGCACTGTTTTACCCGTCTTGGGCGAGGGGTTTTTGCGGTTCCCCCACGACAGTGTGCGTTGCCACCCTTCAAGGCTGTGGCCCAAGTGCGGTGGTTGGAGTGCTCGGCGACTGCGTTCCGCGCAGCAGCGCGTTGCTCTGGCGCGACCGCCCGCGGTCGCGAATGCGTCAAGCGCTCCTGGGGAAGAACAGCTGGGTAGGTGGTGCTCATCAGCGAGAAAAGGTTCACGGCCGGCAGCCGAGGTGGAGCACACCCACCCTTAATCACCATAAATGTATGTTAAATATCTCTTCTTTCCCTTGAGAAAGTGCCTCACTTTAGATGAAAAGAAATGCACTTCATATTTTAGCTGATAATGAGAAGTTAATAAAGTTGGGATTTTGTGCAATGCAGGACCTCTGACATCTTAATCTTTGTTAAAGAGACTTAAACTACCAGGAACTGCTGGTGCTGACTGGCACAGCCAGACTCGAGAAACACCAGGAGAGACTGGTCAAATGAACTGTTAAACAACTCTTCCTAATCCATCAGGAAGAAACAATAAGTGCTGGAAACATCTATTTACCGTGCATCAATCACGCTTACCTAAGCAATTTCTAAGTAATTGTACTTGTGTTATATAGTTCCTGAGATGACTAGTCTGAATGAGCCATTTGCCTTATTAAAGCAAAAAAATCTATTTCAGTTGACACATCAAATTTTGTCTCACATTCTAAAAATAACATGGACAAAGTACTAATTTCTCTGGACAAAGCCTCTACTAATTGTTGTGTTAAAATCTGATCTGGAACTCAAATAGCTACTTTCCCCATTTAAAAGCTTTACAAATGGCAGATTTTTAAATTTCAAGTGGTAGAGATTTTGCTCGTTTGATTTTGCTAAGACATTAAAAATATGTTTGGACTAGTTTAACCAAAGTCTGTGATTTTAGCAGACCTGGCAAAAGGTGGAATTTTGGGAGCAGGGGAGCCCCAGTTGATCCTTGCTGCAGTAAAAGCCCTTTGCCTTCCTAGTGCCGAGGCTGCTTCCTTTCCTCCGGAGGTACCATCCATTTGGGCACAAGGAGAGATGGATTTCAGTGACAGATGCTGATGGTCCCCGGAGTAGAACAGTCAATACCACCGTCTGCTCTTGTTCGTGGCCCTGGAGATTTCAAAGTTATTTTTTTTTCCTGATCAGTATAAAATTCTAGACCGACAGATAAGTTAATGACAAGTAGTTTGTATCTGCATTTTGCATAGCTGTAAAGTATAACATCTTGTGTCTTGCTGAGCTTGGATGATAGAATATTTTGGAGTTTTGCAAATATATATGCATATGTGTAAGAACATGTAAATATATAGGTATATATATTTAACAAACCTATCATTGTGTGGGGCTTTTAAATGCCGTTTTCTAATCCACTTGGAGAAAGGGGAGGGATAGAGTCTTTGTCAGTATCCAAGCAATTAGGATAATTAAAAAAGAAAGCTTATTGGGTAAACATGCTCTTAGATTGTGACCTCTTAATTAATGGACTACAGGGAGAAATTACAGCAGTGGCAAGATAATTAACACATGCATTTAAAAAGAACTGTTAGACAAGGGTATTATAGGATAGTAAGACACAGATTTGAATCACCGAAGGACTATGGAGGTGAACAAACACAGTCGAACGAGGCAAGATTTGCATGTATGAGTGCCCCGGCACACAAGGGGGAACAGATTAGGGTAACTTTATCACACGGAGGCCGCTCTTTTAGCAATACTTTTCCTTCAGCGAAGGATTTTAAAAGCCCGCGTTGCTGATTTTTGTGCTGTCTCTGCTCAGAAGAATTCTGCTACCGAATGTGCATTGCCATTTCTAATTATTCCAAGTGGAGGATATAATTTCTAATTGCTCTGTGGAGTGAGGGGCATTTTCTTGATATGTTTGGTATAAACGTTTGCAAGTGGCCATCAGTATCAGGGAGGCTCCAGCTTGCCCACTGTTAAGGTCCAGGTTGTGGGTAGCAGAATTGCCCCAGGAAGGCTTTTCTGTAGCTTCCTGCACGTTCCACTCTTTAGTTCTGCTGCTTTTGCTCATTTGAACAACTCTACTCAGTAATTAAAAAAAAAAGTATTAGTCATTAAAAAAAAAAAAAAAAAAAGATGGGGAGTGGGGGGAAAGGGTTTGAATACCAGGTATTTGCATGTAAGTGTCTGTGTTTCCAGGGGAAAAAGAGAAGATCTTGCGTGACCTCCTACCTTTCAAGCTTTAGGAAACCCTCAGCTTTGCTAGCATCACAAGCATGAATGTCTCGTTTTGTCTCCTTTCGCCACCATAATCCCAAGTGCTTCCACTTTATCGCTATGGTTAGTGGGTGTGATGGACCCTTAGCTGATGCCGGTCTCTGCCCTTGTGCACACTGGGGCCTGTCTGCACTGAGACGTTTAATCCTAAGAATTCGCAGTGTGAAACAGCCGCTAATTCACATCCCCCCCGGAAAAGTCCTGGGAGGAAAGACAGGAGCACGGGCTGGTCCTCAGCTGCCATCCAGTGGGATTTCTGTGACCCCTCGGCCCACAGCCGCTGGGCTCTGGAAGGCAGGTGAGCAATCAACAGCCTGATTTCGTGCACGCAGCGGGGGGAAGGCAGGGCTGAATCTGCCTGCCGCTACCGGGAGCGCAGTCTGCCCAAGCCAGAGATGCGCAGGCTCTGGGGAAGAGGAACACGTTGACTTTGAGACACGCGCGTGCTCCTGGGTCCCAACTGCTGAGGAGGTGCCCGTGCTCAGCGTGAAACCAGCCCACCCCAAACAACTGTTGCTAGAACATTCTCACTGACAGCAATTGCAAAGGGGGCCATGCAAGCTGCAAAGTGGTATCTCCCAGGTCTCTGTCTTGCATATGAGCAAGTAACTTGCAGCCAAAATAGCAGGAGCAGCTTGGACATGCAGTGGTTATCAATATTTCGATTGTTGTAGCTTTTAGGAAATGTTAGGTAACTATATGTGCCTGGGCAGTGAGGATCTTAGAAAGAGGAACATGCATCTTTTTTTCTCCCTTGGACTTGCACAATTTTTCCAACAGAAGGGCACATTTTTCATGTAAAGGTCAGACGCTTTGTGATCATCGGAACTATTTGTAGAGTAAGTTTTTTTCCCTGCCAAGCAAGTGTTTCTGGGACTGTCAGGACATTCGCACCCAGTGCAGGGAAGGGAACCCTGCCAGGAGGAGCCTGTCTGGCTGCGCAGCATTTTCACCGTGGCCAGGAGGAACATAGAAGAGGACACGTATGTGACAGTAGCACGCGGAATGGGTCAAGCAAAGAGCCTGCCCCGACGCCAGCCAGCCTGCAAAAGAGGGTACGTAGGGGCTGGGGGTGGCATGCGGAGGTGGTGCTGCTGTGTCCAGGGTAGCCTGGGCACATGGCACACGTGATGAAGCCGTTCTCTGTGCTGGCTAGTTACGAAATCTCCTAAGCTTCTTACTAATCTGTAAAAGAAAGGTCTAAAGCTAAATTTATTTGTATGAACAAATTCAGCTGCTCTGGGTGAGAGGAGAACAAGCCTCATGTTCTAAATGTGCACGCAGGCCAAAGCAGGGTGATTATGTACAGTTAAGAACACGAGATTTGCATGAGTCCCCCTCTCACCGTGTCACGGGGAACAAAGAGATGCTCTGCCAAGCCCGTATTTCCGATATCCAACTGTGCACTTGTCCCAAATCCCTCCCACTTCTTGGTGAGTCTTAGCGTGGCCTCTTTTGTCTGTATATACATGTCACTGTTGAGTACAGTGTTCATCCTACCTTGAACATTAAAGATGCATATATACAAAAAAAGCTTTATGAATGCTTGATTAGTGACTTGAGCCCCAAATTTTTAACTAATTGAGTACATTAAATAATATGTCTCTGAAAGACTAATACGAGACACTTTTCAAAGCTTCTTTAATAAAAATTCTATTTGGGATTTGACCATAATGGCTATCCTTGCTTGCCAAAACATGACTTCTTAGCAGGTGACTTTCATCAAGTACATCTGAAATAGTACCTAAATGAATTAGCAATAAAATGGACTTAGGCCTAGCAGTAGGAGCCTCCATTAATCTTGGGTTAATCACTAAAGAGATGCCATTCACTTTTCTTAAGAAGTCACATTTTTCTCCCCTTGCTGGCGACCAGATTTCATAAAGTAACATATTTCTAATGAAAGGGCTCTGCTTGAATTAAAACCCTGAAGGTTTATGCAGATTTTAGTTTTGATTACTGCTGGCATGGGCTCTTAGCAGACTCCGGAAGGTAGGTCCGCAGTGAAAGAGTCCCAGCATGCAGTTCATAATATTCTTTGAAATAAAATAGTGCACTTGTACTTAGTGGCTTTAATCAGCTCTGACTTTTGATAGTCAAACAATAGCTAATTACAGTAACACCTGCCTTCTAAGTCATGTCATGTAGGTTATTGCCAACAAGAGACCTTGTATCTTAGCTGCATGATTATTACAGAGTCTAAAACCTATCTGTTAAAAAAAAAAAAGAGGAGGGGGGTAAAAAAAAGAAGAACTGGATTTGGTAGCCATGATATGTATTTTTATTGTCTGATGCGTTTCTGGATTTTCTGCTTGCCGTTTTCTGTGTCTGAAAGGCAAAAAGTTGGTGTTTATTAGCAGGTTAGAGATCTGGATTTCAAGGATAAATAATAGTAATAAATATATATATATATATTTGCAGGCTCACAATTTTGCATGAGGTATCTCTAAATAATGCTGAATGTATACATTTCTAAGCATAGTTGAATATTTCTCCCTATTTACAGTGTAACCATATAAAATACGTTCTGAGTTGTTCATATTATCTAATCTCTGGTTTTAGCCACAGAGTAGAAATGTATTTTTCTCACATTAAATATAGTGGTAAGGCAGGGGGAAAGGGGCACGAAAGCCCATATATTTTAGCTTTGGTCAAATTTGGAAGGATTTCATAAAATCCCTCTCCAGGGACCTGCTTCTGCAATCATAGTCAAGGTTTCTGAAAATGAATTTGCCTCTGCTTTGACGAGCAGTCGGGTGAATTTCAGCGTAGGTGCTGCCTGCGGCGGAGGCCGTAAATTGTCGTCTCGCCGAGGACTTTCTTCCCCCGTCGAGCGCGGCGGGCGGTGAGCGCTGGCGCCCGCGAGCGTCGCGCGCTGC
>VZSV01000124.1:429761-456101 GCA_013398735.1 Nothocercus julius | reverse complement strand
CCGCAGCCCCCGTCCCGCCGGCAGCTCCGAGCGGCGCTCCGGGACGGCCGGCAGCTCCGAGGGGGGTCCGTGATCCCCCGCTCGGAGGCGGCTGCTGCTGCAGAGGCAGCAGAAGGCCGTTGGGGGCAGGCGGGGGCGGCGCGGTCGCTCGCCCGTACCGCAGCCACGCGGTGAGATCAGCCTTGCCGCAGCCGACCGTCTGCAGCGTGCTCGGGTTTGGTCACCCGGACGGGTGGGTTTGGGCGGGTGAAGAACCACGAGGCCAACGCCGTGCCCGGCGCAGCAGCACGGGGTGGGGAGCTGCCTCCGCCTTCCCGCTTGCTTTGGAAAGCAGACGGACGCAGCTCCGGGACGGGATTCATTCTCAGATAGCGCCGCTTCCGACAGCAGCTGAATATCCTAGATATCTTGGGCTTTTGACGGGATCTGATGCATCTCCACCGTAGGCTTCTGGTCGGAAACGCTCTCCGTGCCGTGGGCAGAGGCGGCGAGCGGCTGGTGCGGGTGGCGCCGCGCGTGCGCACGTCACCCAAGCTGTGCCGGAGGGATCCGCGCGCTCGTGCTCCTCAAGGAGCTCCCGAGGGGCCGCGTTGGTGGGCGCCGAGCGTGCTCAGCGCTCCTGGGGTTACCTCGGCGTCCCAAAGCTGCTATTAAGTTCTGTGCGTCGTGGGCTGGTTTTTTCTCATGTAAGTCATTCCTTCTCACTCTATCATTTGTCATGTTAACCTCAAACCCTGTAGTAAGAAATCTTCTTTATATCAGTTACTGTGTTTGCCATATCTGATCAGTGTGATTGATCATTGCCTCAGCCACAGGTTGGTAATAAGCTGTTTTGAGAGAGACACACATTTCCCATAGGAGAGAATTGTCACGACAGCGTGATAACCCGGCCATTCATCAACGTCTCTGCAGCGGCAGCCGCGGGCGCTGCCTTCGGGCTGCGGGCGCCGATGGGGCCAGTGCAGCGTGCGGGGTAGCGGTTCCGATCCTCCGACAGGACCCGTTGGTGCCGGCGTCGGCTGCCGCTGCGCGAAGCTGCTCCGCGGGCGCAGCGGGTCCCCTCGGAGCCTCTGCTGCAGGCGCCAGCCCGCCCGGGCTCCCGTCCTCCTCAGCTGAAGGGACAACTCCCGCTTCCCCCTCTGCTCCTCCGATGGGGCTGTAGCTCCATTCCGGAACGAAGGGTGTCCGCCTGCCTTGAGATAATCCGTGCGCGTCTCGCTTTCCTGCGCTGCCCTCGGTGGGAGAGGTGCCGGGAGCACCAAGGAGCGCTCCCTCTGAGCGCGGCCTTCGCGTGCTGCGCTGCTTCCCACAGGATTTGGGCGTTTCTGGTAGCGTGTCTTCCTACAGGTTGAACGTGAAGTTATTCCCAGGCTGCACAGGCTGCAGATCTTTGCCTTAGCGATAGATTTAGTGGCCACCGAAGTGTAAAATCAACTCACGCGGCCTAATCAATCAAATCTGCATAGTTCGGGCCAGCGCCTCTGCGAGGCGTTTGGATGCGAAGGGCCGCAACGCGCTGAGCCGCTTTGCAGGCGCCGCGGGGCGAGCGGGGAGCCGCCGCCGCGGGAGCTCTGCTGAGCAGCCCGCGCCGGCCGCCTCTCCGCCGGAATTTGCACGGGCCGAGCTCACGGCTCGGCTGCTCTGGAGCCGCTCCCGGGACACCTGTGTCACTCCCAAGGAGCAGAGCGCCCAATTCCCGCGGGATCAGGAGTCCTGCTAGTCAGAAGCGGCTCCTGAGGAGGCAGACGAGCTGCAGGCTCTGCCAGGGGAGCCTCGGAGAGGCCCCGGGTCCCGGCAATTTTCTCCTTCACGAGGAGGGAGGAAATTTGAGCAGAAGGCAAGGGAGGAGGAGAGCAGCTAATCGGAGCCCCAAGAGGCAGTAATTGTTGGGAAGAAATAGAAATAATGGAATTAGTGCTCGTACTAATAGGCTTTGCGTTTTGCTGGGAGAGCCACGACTGCGGCGTGTGGTTTGAGCAGCCACGAGTATGGACACGGATATGGATGCGGTGCGTTAGACGCAGGCTCGCGTTGTGCCGGTCCTGCGGAGCGCCGGCAAGCTTTGGGCTGCCTTCCTCCTTGCACCCGCTGGGGTTTTTCTGATGAATTTGAACGATACATTCGCCTGGATTCTTTTAAGGTCGTCCGTTGCCCGTGGGCCTCGCGGAGTCCCTGGGGATCGGCGGCGTGTGATCAGCTGTCCGAAAAAGCAACAGATGGCGATGAAGGCGCCGAGCTCGGTGCCCCGGGTGCCTCCGTCCCCTCGGCCCCGGGCCTGGCCGAGGGTCTCCCGGAGGCAGCAGCGCTTGCCGGGAGGTGCCCGTCCCGCCGGCCTCGCGGCGAGGCCCTGCTGGCGCGGAGACCGCAGAACGATGGTCTGAAAGGCCGTATATGGGTTTTGTTAAAAAATAGATGTACTGTCCAACCACAGCACTCGTTTTTCCAAATGAAATAATCTGTATTTAAAATGCACTTTTTCCTGCTTCTTCAAATAGTGCCAAAGGCCTTAGTCTGCCTTCAGGATTAGCAGCCAGTACAATTCCAATTTATAAATGAAGCCCTTTCTGATTCGCAAATAAAAAGCATCTGAAACCACTAACCAACTTGGCTTTCATTTTTATGCCTATAAAAATGTCTGAACCATTTGTTCTTTACATTTTCTAGCTGCAGAATGTGCTCCTATGAGCAAATATGTCCAGGTTGCAGTTGGAAGAAACCCTTTCTCTTTTGATGAGAGGACTTGCAAAATCCTGATGTTTGTGTTGAAGCAGGAAAATAAAAGGCCTGAAAGGGCCTAAAAACAAAGGAAGAAGCAAAGGCAGTTAACATCCTTCTTTCCTTTGATCCTTAGAGAGCTAATTTGGGCCGAGGTTGTGATGGAAGTTGGGGTGATTCCTTATCCTTTTTGTTGTTTGTTTGATTTAGTCTGCAAGATGAAAAAGACCCTTTTCCCAGGTCCAAATTTCATAATTCCTTAAACCTCATGTTTGTAAATGGCTGCAAAACCCAGTTTAAAAGTATTTTCTGCTGACATAACACGAACATTGCTTTGCCAGGGCAAACACTTCAAATACTTAGAAATCCATTTTCCATTGATACAGAGCGGAGGCAGGAAAATGCCTGAAAGAAGTTATTCTCTGCAGCCGTTTTATCTCTTGTGTTATTTATTTATTTTTCTGACGCCCCCCCAGCTCGTCGCTGCTCCCGCTTTGCTCCTGCCTTGCTGTCGCCGCCGTTACTGCCCCGTTAATTCCCTGTTGCACTGGGAGATACAGCCGGGATTTGAGTGCAGGGAATGGAGAGTCTCCGCAGGAGCCGGAGCGTCTTCGTAGGCCGGCGGGCCGGGTCGCTGCCCCCTTGGCGAGCGCGGCCCTTTCGGGGAATCAAGGGGCGCTGCCCCCGGGAGGCGCCCGCAGGTGCGGGAATGGGCGGAAGGAGCTTTGGGAGGGTCGCGGCCGCTCCCTGCGCCCTGCCCGTCCCGCAGGGCGACCGGGGCGGGGGGTAAACAGGGAGGGAGGGAGCGGGAGCCGCGCGTCCCGCCCCGGTACCGCTCCGGGTCCCGCTCTGGTACCGCTCCGGGTCCATCTCTGTGTCCTGCCCCGTCCCGCGGCGCGGCGGCCGAAGCGCTGGGCGAGGTCGCCCCCTCTTGGCGGCCGCGGGGCCGGCGCGGAGAGGAGCGGGACGCGGAGCGGAGCGGAGAGGGGCCCGGAGCGCGGCGCTCGCCGTGCCCGGCACCCGCACCCGCGCTCCACGGGGCTTGCGCTTGACCTGCGGGCGGCCCCGTGCTCAGGTGCCCTGCAGCTCCAGCTGCCCCGGTGCATATTGCCCAGCCCAGCCTGGTAGGGCTTCCCGGCTCTGCTGCTTCCAGAGCGTTATTGCTGCACGGCTGTGTTGCTGCAGTGCTGCGCTGCGCAGCTGCACCGTGGCAGTGCTGCGTTCCGGCGCAGCTGCACCCAGGCATTGCTGCACCGTGGCAGTGCTGTGTTGCCACGTGGCTGCACCCGGGCATTGCTGCACGGCTGCACCGTGGCAGTGCTGCATGGTTGCACCATGTCCAGCAGCAGGGCCCGGGCCCCAGCAGCGGCAGCCCCAGGGGTTGCTCACGGGGCAGAGAGCAGCTCGCGGGAGGGACCCGTCTCACCGAGCTGCTTCAGAGCTGGTCTCGGTGGAGCCAAATGCACTTCCTACAAGCACAAACCTTCCCTGAAACTCTGCAGGGATTTCTTGAGATGTTGGAGCCTGCAGTATTTGGGGAAAAGCTCTGGATTTGGAGAAGGCTGCAATGCTGTTAGACGTGATCTGCGTTTGTGGTTAGCTCAGAGCTGCCTGAACGGTTTCTAATACTCTGTGGATCTCTTTAACCCCGAACCACAGAAGAAAAAGGCCCTAAGCTAACGAAATACTGCCAGCGTGCTGCTCCTAGCTGCTCAGATTTATAGTGGCCCTGGAAATACTTGTCTGGCATGTGTGTGTGACATTCGCTAGATTTTATTAGACCTACTCTTGGAACTTAATTCACAGAGGGCAGGAGCAGGAAAATCTTGATGAACCATTAATCAACCTCTTTTTAACAGCAAAACCAGCCACATGTTTATATAACCAACTAAATGTATTCAGTGACAATGTTCTTTATCTGGAATTACTGTTTCTGTTTGAGAGTTACGGCGAATGAAACGCAGTTATTATTTATACTTAGCGTGAAACAAAAACGTGTTTGCTTTAAGCTTTTCCCTTTTTGTGGCTATTCTTTGGAAGTCCTCGGAAGGTTTTATCTTCTGCCCCAAGTGATAGTGCCCTGTGCACCCGCCCCGGCAGGTGGGCGGACGTGTTCCCAACACCTCCGGTCATGTCCGGGCTCTCCCAGCGCCCGGCATCCCGTGCCAGGGAAGCCGGGCCAGCCGTCGGTGCCGGAGGGGGAGCCGCGAGCTCCCTTCCCGTCCCTGCGGGGCCGCGCAGCCTCGGGGCGACAGGCTGGTGCCGTTAACCCCTAATTTTCACGTGAACGCCGCTGATTTCAGGCTCCGTCGTCCGGGCTCCCGTGCAGCGCCGGTGCCTTTCCCGCCTCCTCATCCTTTCGGTGCGGTTCGGAGCCCCGCTTGGTGCGGGTTCGTCTCGACGCACCGGGGCGAGGGCTGCGCGAGGTGCGGGTCCCGCAGTCGGAATTCGTGGGAGCCGTATCCCGGTCCGGGGCCGGGCTGTCCCCGCGCATCCTGGCACGTCCTTCTGCCTGCCAGGGAAAGGCAGGAGCCGCTTCCCGGCCACGCGCGGAGTTGCCGTGAGCCTCGGGAACGCTCGGATCAAACGAGGAGAAGCTCCCTGCCTGTTTAGCTGGACCAGACTGCCTGATTTTTCTTTTATCAGACTTTATTGAAGTGAACGCTGTTGGAAAGAAGCAGAGAAAGGGGGAGGTAAAGGAGCTCTGCTGCCTCGCAGCGGATTTCAAACACCTCGGTGAAATTAGCAGTTTGTAAAGACGATTTCAGGTCACTTCATCACTGAAGGGTTAACTCCAATTTTGAAGTTCCCAAATGTCAGTGCTCTTTTATCCTAAACTACAACAACTGCCTTTATCAACATATGCTTTTCATTACCTGCGAGACTTACAATATTTTTGGTGTCTGTATCAAGTTGATTCAATTACTGGTACCCTGCGAGGGAACATTACCTCCAGGGAAAAGGGGGTGAATGCATCAGTGCCCATGGATACAGTGCGCGGAGCAGATTAATATAGCAGATTTACATCGAGACTGCTGACTCCATTACTTTAAAACTCCTGTAATTGACTTTTTTAAAAATGACATTAGCATTTAAATGGTACTATCGTTACAAGGTGAAGGTTCAGCAGAATATGATCAATTTATTGAGCTCTTCAAATGTTCTTTTGATATTTATGTTTTGTTGTCATGCTGGAGGGGTTTTTGGCGCCTGTCAGACGCACAAAAAGTGCAGTGTGAGCTCCGGGCGGCGGGGGGCCCACCAAGCCCTGCTCTCCCTTCACACGACCTCCCTGCCGGCACCGTGCGAGGTGCCAGGGGCCGGGAGCAGGGAAGGACGGACCCGAGGAGGCCTCTCCGCTCCATGGGGAGGCCCTGGGGCTGGTGCTGCTCAAGATGCCCGGCCAGCGAGCTCCGTTCCGGCGCGGGATGCGTCTCCCATGGATGCGGGTTGTGTTCCCTGCGCGTACAGCCGCCCTGGCAGCCGGGGGCTCCGTGTTCGGCCGCGCGCTCCGAGTAGGGGAGCTTGGGAGCGGCCCAGCTTGCCCCTGCCAGGTCTCCCTGACCTCCTGCCTCCGGGATGCTGCTTAATTTGCACTAATTACATTCCGTTCTGACAGGAACTTGGACATTGTCTCAAGCTCTCAGGTATTTTCATTGCCTGGTTCCAATACAGAATGCTCTTGAGCCTAAGTAAGAAAATGGCAATAACTATCCATGAAAATACACTTAATGCAATACCGAGGTAGATCATATGTTGTATAATCTGTGCATCTAAGTACCCACTCGAGTTTGACTTCAAATTGTAGCCCTCAGTTTGGGTAGGATTCAGGGGGGTTAGTTAAAAGCAGCAGAAGTAGTTTTGAAGAAGGAACAGATTTCCAGTTCATCTCCTGAATTGGCAGGTTTGATATAATTCCTGGTTATAATTCTAAGATTGATGCTATTAGAGCAAATTCTGCTTCCAAGAGGTCACTAGTATAGGAAAGACCTTCCGTGGAGAGAAAGCCTACCTGGCTTTGCCTCTCCTAAAGTCCAAGCTGAGTGAGGGTATCTGCAGGTATGTGCATGGAGAGCTAGATGGGGAGCAATTCATTCAAATGTATTTTTCATTTATAATAGAATAAACTAAAATCCTGTCCAACAAGTTGTTTGCAAAAACTGAATTTTGTCAAAATACCTTGCTTTGGCATCCGTATCACTTTCCTCCCTGTTGGGCATGTGTGCGGGTGAAGAGCAGCACAGGAAAGGCCGTGTGCTCCTGTTTCGGAGTTAGAAGTCACAACTTCCTCCTACAAAGAGCAAGTCGGAATTATTCTGAGGGGTTTTGTTCGCAGTGTGACAGTTGAGCGCGACCCTCCAAGAACAGCAACGGAGTGAGAAAGCTGCTGCGTGAGCCTGTGTTTAGGGTGGGGAGGAAGGGCCTCGTTTCTTTATGGGAGCAGATTTCAATATGATGTCTCAAAGAGACAGATAAAAACACATAAAGCGCATGCCAAGGCTTTGTATTATTTTCAAAAGAATAAGATACGAGCCATTGTTGGAGCTCCACTAAGGCTTTTAGGCACAGACAGTATCGGTAAAGTAGTTGCATGTTTCAAAATATTGTATCATTTTAAAGTGCAGCGCACATTAGATCACTGAAACGGGATATGCCAATTGGAACTTTGTCGTATAATGCAGCTCTGTGTTTGGAAAGACAGAGGCACCCTGAACCCAAAATCCCTCGAGCTGTCTTTCAAAGAGTGATAGTTACGGAAATTAGCAGTGCAGAAATCCATACTGATCATTCATCGGGAGCCTTATTAACTGCCCCAGCCGTGTTATTATGAGCGGGCCGACCTTCCGAGGGGAGCAGCGGGGTGGAGGCTTCTTCCCCAGAGCTGTGAAAACCCAGCGCAGCCTCTGATCTGGGGGCAGAAGCATTAGGGACATTTTCAGAGCGTGAATTACTCTGCAAATGACTGTGGCGTGAGGAAAAAATGAGCTAATCTTTACATAAACCCCTACAGCACCTTATATTGAGGGAGAATCCCAAGCGCTACGTGAAGATAAGGCTTAATCCCGCAGCACAGTCCTTGGGGGCTCTGCGGGAGTATTTGTGCCTTCCAGCAGAACAGCGTGTTGGAAAACGGCGTGCGAAACGTGGGCTAGAGCAGCATCGCCGGAGGCCGGCCCGGCGCGCCGCCAGCACCGGCACCTGGGCCGGCGCCGGCACCGCACGGGAAGGTGCCGAGAAGACCCAGGCTGCGGCTGCAGGTTTTCCATCAGAGGTCACCCCGCCGCTTCCTTACTCACTGACAGGCTTCACCTAATCAAAGGAAAACAGTAACTGCTGATAGGCGCTTGCTAAGCTTTGCGCATGGGTTTATCAAAGATTTTTCTCCATATCAGCTTGGGCCTGGTTCTTAGGAAAGGAATGGGTTTCGGTTCCGGAAGTGTGAGTTTCAGTGCTGGCCCTCGCTGTTCCCATAGTTGGTTTCAGATGGAGCTAAATTAAATTACGCACTTGGGTTCAAGGATTTAAGCCTGTGAATCTTAGCCTGGCTGGTATCTGCTCCGTAAGGGAAACAAAGAGCGCAAGGGAGATAAATAATACTTGAAAAGACTGAATCATTTTTGTCTGCTGCTTTATCTGCGCGCTGACCGTGTCCCTTAAGTGTTGAAAGGGGCACTTTCTTGGCAAGTATGACACCAATAACCTTCACCCTTGACTGCGCTGCCTGGAGGCACCAACAAGAGTCACTTTATGTGACGTTTTCTCGCGATAACGGGGAAGGGAGGATTCCTGTCGCGCTTGTTCCGGCTGCTTCGGCCCGCAGAGGGGTTCCCGCGTGGAAGCGCCGGCAGCCGCGTGCCGACCCACGCTGGAGGCGGCGCGGGGAGCGCGGAGCCGTCCCGCCGTCCCCACAGCCTCCTCGCCCCGTCCCTCCCGTCCCCTCCCCTCGTTGCTCGTCCCTGGGGTGCACAAGTACCTGCGACCGCGTGCAAGGATGCGCTTCCTGCTCGGAGCGCTTCCTGCTCGCCCTGGGAGCAGGGAAGTGTCCCCGGCAGCGGTGCGAGAGCCGGATAACCTGCCCTGGCTCCGGGCACGGGCCGGTGTCACGGCGCTGACACGGCGAAGGAGGCGGCTTCACCTTATCTCTCCTGCGCTGTTACGTTCCTGGGCAGCTGTTTCGTAGTGTTTTGACCACCTTCCTTCTGTATGTGTAAAATAAATCTGTGTATATATAGGATTTTATATAAGCATTTATTTAATTGGGTAGTGATTTTAATACTGCAAAACTTCAGCCTTGCAGACGACGGCCTCGTGTGAAGGACGTCTCTGTGTGCGTGTGGCTCTGCAGGGCAGATTCAAAGCACTTCCAGGCTCTTTTCCAGTTGTGCTTCCCAACCCTCCCCAAGAGCGAACCAGGATTAGAGCCAGCACAGTGCGCCCAGGGTCTTGCACTGTTTTGTTATGAAATTGTTAACATAAATTCCATGGGGGGTGGTTTGAAGAAATTTCTCATTTTACAGATGTTTTAAGGTTGTAGAATTAGTGCATTTATTTTTCCCCCTTGGTGATGAAAGAGAATATTCTGCTTAAGAAATGTCTTTTAGTTGCAAAATGTAGGACAATATCGTTGTACAAAGATCAATCTGGCTTTATAAGCTCCAGCTCGAGTCAGTGGAAATCTATAAGACGTGACACAAATGTTCAGTACAAGTATGAGAATTTCTTACTTTGGGTAGGTAACTGAGTACTGTTTTCTAAGCCTCCGAAGCCTATGGCAAAGCTGAAGAAGGGGAGATATTAGGGGATGCGATGGATCAAGTATAGATATTGTCCAGCTCTCTTGTTCTGTCTTTGAGCAGCTGCTTGAATTTGACTGACCAAACAGAGGCCATTTGACCAAATAGAAGGTCCATTGGATTGCTTTCCTCCTCTGGGTTTCTGTGAATACATCGCTATTTTGATAGTATTACAGCTCCTGCTTTAGGTTGCTGTCTTGCTAGCAAAAATGTAGCAAACCTTGGAAGTACTGGTGGAAACGTAAAGCCCGTAGCGTACTGACGTTCAGTAGGAAAGGAATGCTGTATTACATGGACTTTTAATGCATATTGGGGTCTGCATAACCTGATAAGCAGAGCAATGAAGGGGGTCCTCTGTTTATTCCTGATGGGCTTCATTTTTTGCAGGATTATCCATAATTAGTGAGGCCTCAAATTTTTGAATTTTTGAAAACTCAAGTAAGGCAGTTAGAGCAAAGTACTGCAGGTCAAGACTTCAGTTTCCTATTTCCAGCCTTGACACTGATGCACTGTGCTCCTCTCTGGACCGTGGTTTACCATCTGCAAAACTGGTATGATAGCATTTATGCCTCTCTCTCAGCAGCGTCGCCGTGTTTAATGCATACCTCCGAGCAGTTTGCAAAGTTGATTCCTTGTCAGCATTAAGTATTCGCGTTTCTTTCATACGATTTCCTCTGGTTTTTATTTTCCTCGCCTAGGAAGCATGGCTCTTCGTTGATAAGGTGGCCTGGGCTAGGCGAAACAGCCTGGACCAGGTGGGCGTCCGTGTCACCGGCGCGCTGTCACAGGTGCAGGATCGTTTGCTTTTCTGGGCAGAACGTCGATTTTCCGTCTTCCTTTCTGCCTGGAAAAGGTTCTTTGCGTGCGGGCTGAGGAACCCGGCGCTTCGGTGGGCACAAGGAAGGTTCTCAGCTTGTCCCGGTGGGATGACCGGGCTCGCCGCGCTGGGGACAGCCGCGGTGGCGCGGACCCCGCCACACACACGCTCACAAATTACTGCAATATACCATTGTTTGGCTTTCAAAAAAACCCTTTTCTTGGGGGTACTTAAAGCTGGGATAGAAATGTATTTTCTTATGAAATAGTTGGAATTGCAGCAAGAAAACACAGAAACAACCACAGGCATTGCAGAGATTGTGGCTCTGATTAGGAGTGCAAATTAGATTTAGATTTCCTGAATATCTAACAGCAGCTAAGCATTTTTTTCCTTTGTGTATGAACATTTCCATTAAAATTTACAAAGGGTTTGAACTGGATTAGACTCCCACAGTCACTTTGAAATAACAAAATACAACTTGGCTGACAGGGGCTGTTTAGAAACCTTTTGCAAGAATTATCTTCAGAAACGCTAGCACTTAGCAGTTACAAAATGTCTACTTTTGTCTTGCCCCCTCTGCCAAGTTCCCTTTTTGTCTTGCTGGGAGGAGGATAAATTATCCGACTTGCAGAGATAAACCGCAGAGAGGTGAGATTGCCGAAGCTGAATACTGGAAACTCCCAGCCCTCTGTCCTCCGGTACAGTCCGTATTTAGAGCCCGGTTTCTGGCTGTGTCAATCAGCCCCTTAATGAATACATTACTAAATGTACTTGTTTTTTTCCTTTCTGGAAGATGCAATTAATGTTTTGGCTTAGGATGCCCGATTTATAATAAATGTATGGAGTGCAGCGCAGATCTCTGGTGTAATTCAGGGAATTGTGCGAACAGAAAAGCGGGCGTGCAGCGCGCGGCCCTGCGGAGCGCGCGGGGAGGATCCCGCGAGCGGCGCGAGGGAGAGCGGAGCAGGTCTAGCAGGACGGGGTGCCGCTCGCTTTGCGCCGTCCCCGCGCTCTGTACGTCCCCGCGGTGCCTGGCGCGGGCGCCGTGACGAGTGGCCCGGCGGGTCCGAGGTGGTTCAGGGCGCTGCTGGCAGCTCGGCCTCGAACGGGGGCTCTGCAGGGGCACGTGCAGCGCCGGGTTTCGCCTTTCAAAACACGTTTTTTTGCAGTGCCGGTTGGGGAACTGTGGTGTGACAGGGCTGGGTAAAGGGAGGATGTTCCTTAGGAAACGACCGCGGGGAAGATTTCAGGGATTTGTAACCACCTGCAACCAGGGGATTTGATTTGCTTGCACCGTTCTGACATCTGAGAAAGTCTCCTCTGTAATGTAGGTGGTGGAGACCTTGAAAAAATAAATACGCGTCTAAATCCCTTTTGCTGACTGCCTTTATGCCCATTCATTTATTCCATTTCTATTCATGAATGAAATAAATAATTTTATTAATATGAAGGTATTAACAACAAATAGAGCAAACTACATAGAGCAAGCATCAATGCTTACATTGTCAGCTTGTGTCAGTTTGGCCCTTTGTTCGTAGAAACCTGTGAATATAAAAGGAAACGAAATTAACCCCGTACATAATTCAGGCCCGCGTGGAGGCGGGGGGTGCTCTGCACCCAGGGCACTCGTGTGCAGGCGACGCAGCCAGTTGTGCCTGTGCGGATCGGGGGATTTTTTTCTGTGCAAATGGCTCTTTCCAGCCCTTAATGAATTTTGTAATTGTTTCCAACTCGAGGCGGAGACAAAAGCTTCCGCCCCCCACGAGAGGCGGCTGCGGGCGCTGCCCGGGGCGGCTTCGCGTCGGGCTGCGCGGGCATCGCGCGGCCGGCGCAGCCCCGGGGCAGCTCCCCCTCGGTCGCTCCAAGGGTTAACTGCCCGCGCAGAGCGCAAACAAGAGATGCAGGCAAATAGGCAGAAATTGGACCCATCACTTCCCCCTAATGAAAACCAGATTCGCTCCTGCAACAATCCGTCCACTGTTCCGAGATACCCTGCGAGCTCGAGAGAAGCATCGCTGTTGTTCCTGCTAAACGGAAAAAACCCTAAGCCCATGTGTTATATTTCTAGAGTCGATGCACTTTATCTTCTGCTTTTCTTCTGGGAAAAGGAAAAAATAACGTCACAGGTCTGCCAGGTCTGCCTGGGTCTCCGGAAAGGGGCTGGGGGCGTTTGCCGTGCGGGCTCGGAGCCGGGCGAGCTGGAGCTGCCTCGGCCGCATCCCGGCACCGCGACGGGACGGGAAGGCTGCGCTTCCCTCCGCCACGCGCGGGCCAGGGCAGCGCCGGCAGGGACCCACGGCCCGAGAAACCTCCTCTATGTGGCTGAGAAACCTCCTGTATGGGGCCTGAGAAACCTCCCCTATGGGGCCCGAGACACCCCCCCTATGGGGCCCAAGAACCACCCCCTATGGGGCCCGTGGCACTGTCGGGTTTAGCATGAGGGACCGGAGCCCTGGCGCTCACAAACCCACTTGTTTCTCCTTTCTTTAGGCAGATAGAACTCGACTGTGCCCTGGGGGCACCGCACGAAGCTGCGCGGAGCCGAGGCTGGTCCGTAGCCGCAGGGTTCGTGTTCTGTACCCGGCCCGTTACAGGGCTTCGGCTGCAGGCGTGTCAGAACTCAGACTTTATCTTTTTGAGCAGTTCCTTTAAATAGACAAATCGACTATGGGGTCTTTGTAAATTTACCCTTCTCTTTGATATCGCTCAATAGTCAGGCTGTTCTTCGATGAAGGCGAGCATTTCAAACTTACACAAATATTCCAGTGCTTTTTCAACATGTTCCAAACAGACATTTATTTTGGCTACAATCATATTTTCCTTTTATTGCTGTTATGAGCTTCAACACTTCCAGAAATAACTTCTGAAAGGTGCTCATGGGTCTTGGGCATAGGTGTTGTCAGATGCACTGGAGGAGTATTCCAAAATGCCCTGTGTATACGAACACGTGTTTTGAAAAGTAAGGAGCAGGCAGGAGAAACCGGAGCGGCTTTTCGGGAAACTCCTCTTGTCATTATGAGGGAGTGCCCTTTCCGCACCCGCTGGTTGCTTATCCCGGAATTGGTGACACTGGTGTTTACGCGGTGCCTCCGGGCGCCGCTGGCTCGTGCCGCCAGCTTTGCCTGAATGTGCTAAGTATAGTCAGAATACATATAGTGCCCATGCAATGCAAAGGATGCCGCGTGCGGAACTGTCCGCCGGGGCTCCATTCAGAGGGGCGTGTGGCGATTACGTGTCAGAAATAACCGGTTCGCTTGTGTCGCCCACTGGGGCATATTTGAGCCTTTCTTTATCCAAAAGGCAACGTAGACATCAGTTAATTCCTGTGCTGTCCCTGTCCAAAAAGCAAGACATTAAAGTGTTCCGTTGCTCCTGTGCAGCGTCGTGGATTCTCCCGCATCCTTCCTGTGTGATCCAGGCTCGGAAGGCACTTAAACAGTAGGAAACCTGTTCCGAGTGATGGGCAGTTCCCAGTTTTGTGAGCAGCTTCTTTATTTTTGCAGAGCAGATTATTTGCAGTCGGAGGGTGGTACTTCTCTAGGGCCGAAAGAAAAGTTTTTATGGTGTGTTTTTTTACATTTCAAAGATTAAACCTTATGGGGTTTTTTATTTGCAGGGCATTACGTAAGTGTGCGTATGTGCACTCCTCTGTGCACGAGCGTAGGGCATCGAGAACACTCTGAAGAGCTCTCCCTGTTCGAGGCTGAGGTTTAAGGAGGCTGCATCATTTCCCATTCATTTCTGCAACACTCCGAATTCTGCTGACCCAAGCCAAAACCTCTCGGCTCTCTTCTGCTCGTGGGGAGGAGTTAGGGATTTGTGAATGTGTGAAAGCATTAGCTGCCAGTTATAACTGGAATGGAGCCTAGAGGAGCCCAGATCCTTCAGCGGGAAGTTTGTACTACATTATCTCTGGAATTGGCCCAGCTTTCAAACGAGGAAGTATTAATAGGAATAAATGCGAGCACCATTAGCACTTCTAAAGCCATGATTTATTATCCTTTCTGGTTGCAAAATATTGTTTAGTTGCATGATGTTGGTCATTTTAATAGGAAATGTCATTAATGGATTAGCGTACTGAACGTGCGGACCTGCGGCAAGATTTGCAGCACTCAGCAGAGAAAACTTGCAAAGTGAAACACCAGCCTGCCCTGCCGCTGTAGGAACCAACTGCTGCCCCGGCTCGTTACGTTTAGTTATCTGCTCAGTTTTACTTTGCATCCGGCTGATTCGTGAAGGCAATGCCAATTATAGTGGCTATTTTCTGTTAGAAGCTGTTGTTGTTTTTTTGCCTGGTGCTTTGCCCCTGTAGTCAGTCTGTTCCCTGTAAAATCCTCTCCTTTCCTTTCCTCCTTTGATCTGCTGCTTAGGGTTCACCTCCTTCATTTTTTGCAATTACCAGTCTGGAGTGAGGATGCCCCTGACCTCTTACCAGCAGTCTGGCAGACACATGGGACAGGAAGCTTGGGTTTTATTTCAGCCTTTTTCTCCTGTTCATCTTGGATGGATTACAACAGTAGCAGCTCCAACTGTCCTGAAGCTGTTTTTATGATAAAGAGAAGGTAACATCACACAGAGAGCGCAATGTGCAGGCGAGTGCTATCTGATTTGGGATGGATTCAGCGGGCACGCATCGCTGCTGTGTGATCAGATGCAACCATCCCTCATATCCCCTGTGTTGCTATCCTGGAAAGAATTTCTTTTATGTCAGGTTCAGCAGCAGTTACCCTAGAGCACAGCCTATTTTGGAGAAGAATCTGTGTGGATGTCAGTCTGGCAAATGAGTCATTTGCCCCCCAAAAAAGGTCTGACTTCTCCTCTGCGCTGCTTTGCCGCGTTCTTTCACTTTCCGAGTTTCAGTCTGCAGCAGCCGCAGAACAGGCAGGATAAATCTTGGGGATCTGTGTTTAGCTCTCTGGAAGATGGGTACATTTGTCCTAAAGAAATACTGCCTCTGCAGGTCCGAAATATTGAAAATGGCATTTTTGCCATGTTGCAGAAATAGGCAGGATCGCTGACACTCTGCAGCTTTGCACCTGCAGACCCCTGCCCTGGGAAATGGCAGTAGCTCTCGCTTTTCCCTTCTTTGTTTATACAGCTTTAAAAATAAAAAGGAAATAATTTTTTCACACGTAGTTTTGGAAGACAGGTGATTAAGGAAAGTGTGTGTTTGCCTCCTTTTTTATTTTATCATCACAATAAAACCTACGAAAACAGGTGGACATCCTCTGAGAATGAAAATGTGATGATGCCTTTAGAGGCGCTGCAATTTATAACATCCTCTGTGCCTTTTTCTTGGATCATGGAGAAACATGAGTTGTTGCTTTAATATTAGTAAACCACAAAGGAGATCTTTTTTTCTTCTGGGCAACTCTGATTTACACAATTTAGAGTCATGTCCTCATTTTAAAATAGTGAAGAAACAAAAGGAAAAGGGGGAAAAGAGAGCGAAGATGGGCTGGTACGTGAGGGGCAGGGGCAGGGGCGGGAGAGATGAGTCTCTGCAATGACTTTATGACATTTGCCTGCGCGCTGAATGTGTCTGCGGGGTTAAATGACATCTCAGGGGACAGTATCAAACTTCCAGATTCCATTCATCCATCAGATGGGGAACAAGACCTGGCTTTCAGTCAGGCAGGAGCTGGAGTTTTCTCCTGCAGTAAATGAGCTCAGACCACACAGATAAAGAACTTCTTCTGTTCCATTTTAAAACATTTCAGGGGAGAATCATCTGTCACTAGGCTCCGGGCTGGAGGCCTTTCAGCTCCGATTAGCAGGAGTCCCGTGCAACAGTGAAGCTTTTGAAATACTTTGCAATCCTCCTTTCCATCTTAACTTGCAGCATTTGCTGTGCAGCCTCCCCGGAGGAGTTTGCGGCCGGCTGCCCAGCAGTGGCGCGGGCTGCCCGTGCCGGGCGTCGCGGAGCAGCCGTTTTATCAGCTCTCCCTTCGCCGGGAAGTGCAGTTTCAGGAGGCCAAAACTGACCACAGAGCTGGTCAAATTTAATTCTTGTTTTCAACAGAAACAGAACTGGAGTTTAGCCCGCGCAGAACTGCGCAGGCATCACTCCTAAAAAAGAGGAGAAACTCGGGAACTTTTGCCCCTCTCTCTTCTTATAACCTACAGTGTGATAGGTAGGGGTAAGGAAATGGGGCTTCCAGTCTCCCTCTTCCTCAAGAACAGTTCCCTTGAGCCGGCACCCCGATAGCCGCCTGTGTCACGATACAAGTCACCTGGATGCTTGGGCCCACACCAGGAATCTGAAAGGAAAAGGTGAGTATAGAGTGGAAGAGAGGGAAAGAACGGAAGAATTCGGAACCTGGAAAGGCAATCCGGGCTCTTGCACTTTCTGGTTTCATCTTTAAAGAGCAGCCAAAGCACCAAGGTGTAATGAGATGCCCTCATGGTCCCAGGCTGTCACAACCAAGGATCGTTGGAAAAGTCTTAAGTCTATTTTTTGTTAAATATTTCATCTTGATTTCCACAACAAATGAGTTTAGGTAAACTTGAGATAAGGATCTGAAACGTGAATCACTGGCTCATTTCATTGAAAGCTGCCATGGAAACATATCCCCGGTTAGCTTTGCTATCTACAAAGGCTCCATCAGCACATATGATCCTAATGATTTCCACCCAATTCACAGCTGTCTGGGTCAGCCGCACTCATAGAGTATCACATAAGAATGTTTGCAGCAGGCATTTAGAGTATGTTTTTCCATGCAGGATGAGAAAAATACTCTAGGGGGGGAAAAGGGGGAGCAGTGAGAGCAAAATTGTGTTCTAATTAAAACAAAAAGGAATTTTTCAAATATGAAATGTCAGGCTGGTTAACCTTGCATCCTGAGCCTGGAAAGATGCATTTTCATCTCTGCAAAGCCTTAGTTAGTGGTTCCTGGCACATTACATTAACTAATTTGAGATCGAATTATCAAATTTGCTCATTGCTGCTAGCGCTAATTTGAAACCTTACAATAAAGAACAGTTTGAGAGGCAGATGAAAGGTTGCCACCCACCGAGGCTCCAAGACCTGTCCCTGGTGTATCACAGCAAGGTTCGGAGAGATTTGGGGTAATTGCAGTCATGAGCTGGAGTTGATTGAAGAAAATTATACTCCAGTTTTTTTCCTACAAGCTTTTTTTTTTTTTTCTTTTTCTTCCTTTTTTTTGTTTTGTTTTGTTTGCATGTGCCTTTTCTTAAATTAGACTGTGAAATTCTATTACAAGGAAAACAAAGTATTGCATTTTTAATAGCTTTATTAAAACTTCACTTACAGCTCTGCTTTAATGCTACTGAAGTTTCTGAAAAAGTCTTTATTTGCTACCTGTATTTTCCAGGCATTTTTAAATTTTATTGTGACTGAGGTTGTAGTCTCTGTTACACATCCAACTTTTAGCCAAAAAAATGTTAATCGATTTCCCAAAGATATAAAATCTTTGCGTTCTTATTAGCGAAGAAGATTTACTGTCCCGGCTGGCTCCGAAAGGAGTTTTCTGAACTTTGGGTTTTTCGAAGTGTTGCAGAGCTGCGTGGGCCTCCGAGCCGGCCGCTCGAATTGGCATCCCCACAGAGCCTGGGTTTCCACAAGCGGCGCGGGCTGCGGCCGCTGGCCCCTGGGAGAGGCGGCTTCTTCCCGACCTTCAAAATAAGATAAATGGTTAAGAGGAGCCTCGGCAGCGGCCGCTGTCGAGGGGCTGCCCGTGCTGAGCGCGCGGGACGCGGACGGCGCGGGACGGGTCGGCTCCTTGCAGGGAATATCCCACAAAGGGCGCCCATGAGTCACCCCCTGCTCCGGGCAGGGTCGCGGGAGCGGAGCAGGGGATGGTAACGAGGCTTGAAATCCCAGGAGAGCAAAGGTTAAAATGTTCGTCTGATCTGGCGCCCGCAGGGGCTCCTGTCTCTAGAGCGGGATCTGCGGGTTTGCTCTGTGAAACGAGTCGCCATCCAGTACGGGCTGCTGGGCCCTGGGGGGCTGCGGGGGCTCCTGGCGCGTCCCCCTCGTGCCCACGTCTCACGTCGCGAGGTCCGGGGACACCCTCACCCCGCACCACGGGCTGCCCGGGGTCTGCGTTTCGGGCTGCCCAGGGTCTGTGTCGGGGCGCCCTCGGAACCGCGTTCGGGCATCGCGGAAGCTGCGTTCTGGGCACCCTCGGAGCTGCGTTCGGGTGGCCCCAGATCTGTGTCGCCGGTGCCCTGGGAGCCGCGTTCGGGCGGCCCCGGATCTGTGTCGCCGGTGCCCTGGGAGCCGCGTTCGGGCGGCCCTGGATCTGTGTCGCCGGTGCCCTGGGAGCCGCGTTCGGGCGGCCCCGCGGACGCGAGCGCCGCGGCTGCTCGGCCGGAGCGCGAGCGCTGGGGGCTGCTTCCAGCACTCGGTGACAGAGAGGAAACAGGGCCAGGAATAAATGGCCTGTTGATTTACTCAAGTTACATCATTTTCTTCCCCTCAAGAGCCTATAAATCTCACGCTCCTTGTAAAAACAGAATTTAAAAACAATTGAGAGCTTCTGAGACGACCCCGTAGCTTCCAGCCGCCGCGGCCCCCGAGCATAGAGCTGCCTTTCACAGGCCCGGCCACTTGGTTCGTATTAGGTACCGGGGAGCGCCGCTTCCAGCTAAGCAGCAGAAGCTGTTAAGATATTTTATAGTCGTCCTAGCGCTGTAGATAACACTGTGCTCATGCCCATCGCGGACTTTAGCTAAATCACAGGCTTCCTGGCTTGGCGGCGGGGCGGCCCGGCCGTTAATTCACACGTTCGGGCTCCTCCGCTCCGCAGCGCCGAGCGGATCAAAGCCCCGCGCGGCCGAGGGGCCTCCCTTACGACTGGGCTCTTCTGATTACGCTAAAATTTATGGCCTCCTTGCTCTAAGGGTCTGCGTTTTCAGAAAAACGCTCAATTGTTAAGCTTGCTGCAGTGCTCATTAATTTTGCCTTAAACCTCACATCTGAGGTGATTTTTTTAATTCTGCGGGGATTTCCATTTTATTATTCTTTCCTGGCTAATGGGATGCAGCGGGTTGCGGCTCCTCCAGGCGAGCTGCGCGGAGGGGCCGGGATGCTCCAACCCGGGGCGTTCGCCCCTCGCGGCTCCGGCCCAGCAGAGCTGGCCCCTCACGTTGGAAGCTGCAGCTTCATGATAATTTGTAAAACTCTTACCCAGGGTCTGCAGTTTAGGGAGAAGCGGCTGCAGTTCCTAAAGCCGAGTGAGTCCTCACTCCCTAATCCGCGGCAGTAAAAGCTCCCGCTCGGAGCTCTCTAGGAACCTTGAAGAAACACGCGGGGCTTTTCTCAGTCTATTTGCAGCCCTGGCCGCTGCGTGTGTCCAAGAGGCAGTTCTTAGCCTAATCCAAGCTCTTTAATGGTTAACGTCCAAGCCTTAGCACCCAAGCACTAAAGTCTTGCCTTCCTTTATTGTGGCTGATAAGCTCTAAAGTGGATTCGCTACTAGTGGTATGTAAACACATAAAAATGAGTAATTTAAAAATACTGTCTCAGGCACAGGCTGTGAGCAGAGATTGTTCTTTTCATTCAGCGCGAGAGAGAGTAGCAGCCCCTGCGCTGGGCTGCGCAGGTACCTGCTAGCTTAGGGGTGGAAGAGTTCGTAGGTTATGTATCGAGGAACGCTTTCATAATGATATTGTGGTTAAGAGCAGCACAAACAAGACTAAATTATGAGGCCAGAAATTCCTTATAGACTGTTTTTTTCCCAGAGAGAAGAAATAAACATACAAGCTGACATAATTCAAAAATGCTGTATGTTGTATTTGCTCGTGGTTGGCTTACTGCCACTCGAGCCTTAGCTCGGCGCGAGGAAGGAGGACTCCCTGCAGGCACAACTCACATAAACGGAGTGGATTTGCTTATCATTTATGAAAACAAAAAGAAGGTATCTGATTAATCGTTCTGTGGGTTGAGGTCTCGTCCTGCCGGTCCGAGCGGCCGTTCGTCGCGTGCTGTGTTCCCGCTACGCTCTGCCTTCACTTGGTGCTTTCTCGGTGGAGGTTTCAGTCGCTTCTCTTTTAGGACCTTTAAGTTAATGAGTGAATACTTGGGGATCGTGTCATCCTTGGACTGCTGGATCTATTTTTAGGTACTTTAAAATTTCTGTATAGTCCCCACTGACAGTGCTGAGTTGGATGCCCGTGCAGAAGGTTCAGGGAGTCGCTTTGCGCCAGCTCCTGCAGCCCCTGCACACCCGTAGCGCTCTGCGGGCCTGGATGTCCTGCTGGAACCCGCGGGATCCGTCCGGATTGGGACGTCGCGGAGGAGGGCGGCCCCCGGGCCCCGCGCGCTCCGAGGGCCGCGCTGTCGTCTCTGGCTCGAGGGAGCCCCGACGGGCCCAAGTCGCCCACCAAACCCAGCATTTTCTTTAATCCGTCCTCTCTGTGTCCCGTACGAGGGGAATCAGCTGCTGCACCCGTTTCATGGAGCCCTTGCCCTCTCACCGCTTTTGTGCCCCCGGCATCGTTTTCCATGGAGACCATATACATCTAGGGCCAACAAAGTTAGACGGGCCTATTCTAGTGATTCTGTTTATGCTGACTAAAAGCTGTGTGAGCTCAGTGCCGATCGTGTGTCTGATAGAGAGCCCAGGAGCTCTCTGACCGACCTGCTGGTACCTCTGCCCGGACATCTGGGACCTGCAGCTGGACCGTGTTTAGCGGCAGAGAAGGAGCATCAAGGAAGAAGATCCCATCTTAAAAGAAGGTTTTACAACCTCTAGTAAAACTGTCTTAAAGTTAGGACATTCTTCTATCTCCTCACTGGGGAGAAAGGTCCTCTGAATAATTCACTGCAGATTAAGGATACTGGCTCTTTGTTCAGGCTGCCTGCAAAGGTGATAAACGAATTAAGAGAGCATAAAAGTGAGGCTGAAACCTCTGCTAATCGCATGTAGACATGGTTGAACATTCACAGGTAGAACTGGGGTGCTTTAATTACGGCAGCGTTTTGAAGAATGTTGCCGTGTTAATCTCTCTGGGAATCTCTTTCCAAACTCTTCCTTCAGAGACCCTGACGCTTCCCAAATGTGCAGTGCAGAAGGGATGTCCACGCAGGGGTCCTCGACGAGGCTCAGGAAGAAGGAGTCTCCCTGAGGAGCCTGCTGGCAAAGAGGCTCCTTTCTCGTGCCGTGCAACCAGAGAGGCCTTTCTGCAATCCCGTGTCATGGGATGCTCCCTGTATCAGTTGCGATACCAAACGTCCGTTCATCGCGGTGCCCCTCAGACCAAGCGTCTCTTGCTCCTTGCAGCCCTGCCTTGATTTTTTCACCATCTGCCTCAGAGTCTGGAGCAGTTACAAAAATAAAGAGGAGAAAACACGCAAAGCTCCTCACGAGTTCAAAGGGCCCCGGACACTTTGTTAAATTCAGGCTCTCGGCGCTATCTGCTACACGGCATAGTTTGCTGAACAATTTGGGGACTACTGCGCACTGTCAGCTCTCACGGCGGCCGTGGCACGAGGCAGCGCGGGGAGCAGAAATGCTTTCATGTCACCGTTATCTGGCGCTGGACGCCCCGGACAAGTTCACAGAGGCGGCACCGAATTCCTCTCGCTGCTGGTGGGGGTCCCAGCACGGCCCGGCCCCGCTTCGACCCGCTGGGCGCTGCCCGTGGCGGCGGCGGCGTTGCTCCCCTTACAGAGGCTTGAGAGGGTCCTGCGGCTTCTCGCGTTTAGGAGCGATTTTGGAAGCGTGGAGGTTGGAATGCTGCTCGCAGCGCAAGACCTCAAAGGCTTTTCCAAAAGCAAAGACTTTCCCGAAGCATCGGCGAAACGAACCGACTGCTGCCGCTGTAAGCGCGCGGGGCCGCGCGGTCGCCGTGGCCGGCTGCCCTCGGCCTTGCCCCCCGAGGCCGCGCGGCTCCCGCGCCGTGGCCGGGGACCTGGTAATCCGCTTCCAAGTCAGTTCGTTGTGGCTGCTCAGAGCTGTTACGCAGCGTGGCTTCACTGGAGAACAGAAAAATATTTGTGATTTTTATTCTTATTAAAAAGCAGCAGGAGCCAAATAGGATATGGAATATTTTCAGGGGAGCTTCCAGTCCTATAGGATGGCACAGTGGGAAACTCTCTCTTAAGCACCATAGATTTTCATAAGGATTTCTTAAAATCTCAGAAAAATTCTGAAAATTCTCAAAATGCGAGTGATCCCACTGGTTGTGCAAGGGACTTCCTCATTTCTAAGATCTGTTTGTAAAAGGTGGATTAGGTGTAAAGAAGTTTTGCAGAGCTAGACTGAGTGTATTCCACGAGAGCAGAAGTAGATCTAAAGATTGCCTTTCCTTTATTCGTTCAAGACACAGGAGCAGGGGACTTTGCCACCTGCGAGCTGCCTGCTAGAAATAAAACCCCGTATTTGCAGCCGCGGTGCCGGGTCAGGAGGCAAGGAGATAAGGCCCGGCCTTTGTGAACGGCGGCTTGATTTCCAGCGCGCAGGAAGCGGGGATGAATGCAGGGCAATGGCAGGAGTCGGGACGCTGAAACCCCAGCCCGGTTTCATCTGATAAGAGGGAGTCTCTGCGCTCGGCGCTGCCTGCATGGGGTGTCCCCGGGCCCTCCGCAGCTCGGGAAGCTGCTGCCGGGCAGGAGGCAGGAGAGGCTCCAAGCCCGGAGGGAACGCGGCGCTGCTCCCCGTCCGGGAGGTGACCGCGGTTTTTCCTGGACTTTGCCATTGCAATGAGAATTTGCCCCCACCAGGCAACAGTTCCCAAGAAAATCATCAATTAATTGATTCCAATTACTGGTAATTGGTTCTCATACATTTCAATTAGTCTGCTGTGTTGTTACCCACAGTACCAGCCAATTACATGAGTATTCAACATGCATTTAATAACTGTCATGAAAAGGTGTGGGGAAACAGAGTTTAGGGAGCAAGGACAACGCTCGGGCTCTCCAGAGGGCCCGTCTCACCGACGTTTCGCTCAGCCGCAGTGATTTCAAAGCGAATGAGCGAACTGCCCCGTTCGCACGTGAGCGCCCGAAGTTCCTTTCGGAGCTTGGTTTTGCAGCGGGCCGGCGCAGCGGTGCGAGCAAAGGCCGTTCCGCGGGCGGCTTCTCTCACGGAGCGGTGGGCTCGGGCGCGGCGGGTGCCCTGCGGGAGGACGAGCCGCTCCGTGCCGAGCGGCGCACACGCGTGTCACCGCGCGCGTAACCCCGCAGGGAACGGAGGCTTTTGCTAAACTCTCCTGATGACAAGGCAGTAATGTTTGCTGCTGGTCTGCACATCTGCGGGGCAGCGGGGAAGAGACTTCCCCGATTCGTGTCGTGCCCCCTTAGAGCGCTTTCCTCCTTCGTGTGACATCAGATTGCCATAAAATTCAGAGGTGTTTTGCCAGAAAATGCACGGGAGCAGCGCTCGGGCCAAGGTCGCAGGCAGCAGAGACACGCTTTGTTTTCCATTTCTTGGTTTGTTCCTTTTTGTATTTCAATCAAGTTTATTGATTCTTTTTTTTTAAAAAAAAAGAAAGCAGATAAGTAAGCCACTGTTTAGTTGTTTAGTAAATAGAATTTCCAAGGAAAACAGTAATAGTTTTTTGAAGTAAATAAAAAGGTCAGGTTCTCTACTACACTGAAGCAGTCAGGTGCTCACTTTATTTAGGTGTGTTGCGTTTTTGTCTCACTGTACCTTTACCAGCTCTTCTTCCTCCCCGCTACCAAAAATTGATCCTAATGTTGGTATTAGTGCGGGCTCTTCTTTTCTAAGAGACATAGGTGGAGTTGGCTGGCGTTAGGAATAATTAAAGGATTCAACGTAGCAGTGATGGGCGGAAAGGAAGTCGATAGCGGGCTCTGTTGTGGCAGCTCGACCTGGCTGTGAGGGCTCAGAAGAAAACGTCTCCGTTCTGCGCGCGCTTGGAGTCGGGCAGCGCTGAAAACAGCCGCGCTTCTGACACAGCACGCTTAAAAATGCCCAGATAAGACGATCTTCTCCCTTAGCTCTGGCAGCTCGTACGTGCCGCAAATGGTGCTTGGAGGTAACGTGTCTGGTTCTGATCTGCTGCTCAGAAAAGTCACTCAGGAATCCCAGCTGCTGCTCCGAACCCGCCGCTGACCTGCCCGCTCGGCAGCGGGTACTCGGCGCTGTCATTTGCAGAAGAGTTTGGTAAGTGGGAGACTGAGTGTTCATAGTATGCTGAGTACTCTGTAAAAAAAAGTATGGTGAGGGCTATTTCCATTATAGGCAATACTGTTACTCCCGTTCGCAAACCCCCAGTCAAAATTCTGTTATTTCGATGCTGCTCTGCTTAGGGATTCTTAATATGACAGTCATTGCACGTTGCTGGAGTAGCCTTTTGTAGGCAGCCTGGTGGTATTTACGTTTCTAATAATTTGGGTAACAACCTTTTCCATTAGAAGGGGAATTATTTTTTGAGGGATCTAAATGCGTGTCTGTAGAGCAGGTGCTGCGTACAGATGGGTTGCACCAAGTTTCCAGCTGTCATAATTCATTCACCATGACTTCAACTACGTTGTGGGTAGGATGAAAGAAAAGTATTGGAAATCTAATATTTTGAAGGTTATACGTATGTGAGGTCATTACAGGCAACATGCAGGGGTTAGTCAGTCTGACTTGAGAAAAGCCCGTTATTCAGTAGAGTGATAAGAGTATCCGTGGTTTAACCCTGGTGCTTTTTGCTGTGCGTGGACGCAGTTCTGAGTGCAGCAGAGATGCAGCCCTGCACAAAGCCGGGGTCCGGAGGTCAGGCACTGTCACTGTGGAGCTGGTATCACTTACCGCGCAGACGGGGACGGATCCCGTTTGCGCGACACGGAGCATTGTGCCGGGCAAGTCGGCAGTGCTAACAACGGGAGACGCGAGGGCCTGCGAGCAGAGCCCGTCTGCAAGGCGGGAAGGAAGGGGCAGGGTGTGCGGCGGCCGCGGCTCCGAGCGCACCCGGCTCCCGCTCTGGCTACTGCGGAGAAATTCCCATTTCCGGAGCGGGATCCTTTGCCCCCCCGGGCAGCTCCGGGTAGCGGTTCCTACCCGCTCTGCTGGCGAGGCGCTCCAAGATGCCGGATGCTGCGCTGGGTACGTGTAATGTAATAATTCAAAGTAATCAAAGTTAGATATTTACTCAGCAAAACCTCTAATGTGCCAGGAAAATGCCAATACATGCAAAAGTATCTGCACGTCCCAAGATTCAGCGTTAAGAGTTCAGTGTGTCGGGGTGTCTGGAGCAGCCCGGGGAGAAGGTCGCCGTTTGGGCAGACTCTCCTCCCTGCAGTCTGTGTTTTAGCAGCGTGCTCTGCACAGCCGGTGTCTTCGCGTTCTCTTCCATGTCTTTGGGAAATAAAACTGGCAGAGAACTCAGTAAATCAACTGTTTTCCCATTGACGATATTTTGATTCAGAAAGCGCAGCAGCCAGCATAGCGCTGAATTATTAACTAAGGCCTGTCGTGCATTTGGGGGAGATCTTTAGCAAAACAGAACAATCCTTCAAATCTGATAGAGAAAGGAACCTCATCAGTGAACAAACCAGAGCTTTAAGCAGGGAAGCCAAGGATTTTATTTTATTTTTCAAAAATGCCTTTTCTCTGTATGCTGGATATGGAAAATGTGTTTACGTTTTCTCTTCTGTGCATTTAGTGCCCTGTTTTACGGCGTTCAGTAGGACACTGCGTTTTCCTGGCAGCTCATGCTCTGACATGGTGTTCCCCAGCGGGGGACAAATGAGGGAGGATGTTTGGGTTAATGTGCTTTAATAAAAGATCTGGTTTTAGGTCTGGAAAGAGCAGAGAGAAGAGTCTTTGTCCCAGTGTTATGGCAGGGGACTCACCAGCAGTTTTTGGATCAGAGAGTAGAGGAGGAACATGGAACGTCCAGGGGTTTTCACAGTTCAGCTCTCGGGAACCAGCGCGTCGCGGCCGGCGGAGCTCCTGGGCTAGGGCAGCAGTGGCTGCTCTGCTCTCCCGCGAACTACGTGGCTTCCGTTTATTCCTAAGAAATCTCTCGTGCGCCGTCTGGCTTCGTGTTTGCTTTTGCCTGGCGAGGCCCTGGGGCAGGGCAGCGCCGCTTGCGCTC
>VZSV01000124.1:413794-428641 GCA_013398735.1 Nothocercus julius | reverse complement strand
TAACCTGCCGGACACCGCGAGGCCCCCGGACGCCCGAGCGATGCTGCCGGCGGCCGCGCGCGACCTCCCCTCGGAGGAATCCGGGGCAGTGAGCCCGGATTGTCGCCGGGAGCGAGCGCCTGAGCGCGGGCCCAGCGAGGCCGCGGGCGCAGCCCGGGGGAGCTGCCGCCCGGCTCTGAGCTGCCACCGTCCATAGCAGCCAGCGCCTGGAACTTGGAAAGCATTCCCAGCGCGCCGCTTTTCCTCCCTTTGCTCCGCACAAACAAGTCAGGCCCTGGCAGCATCTGGGGCTGCTGGTGAACTCTCTGTCCTCCCCGTCGCGGCTGCTCGGGTCTCATTTATTTAATCACTGCAGCAAACTGCCAAAGTGTTCCCGTCCACCTTGCCCGTGTCTGAGGTCCAGCGCGTTTCTAGCGCTTGTTACCAGGCTGGGTCTGTGCGCTGGAGAAGAATTAATGATTGTTTGGGGTTTGTTGTGACTCAGACACTGGGGAGAAGGCGGCTTTGCAGACTTTGAACACCTCGGGGGCTTTGGTGCTCGTCATGTGGATGTCGCTGGGCTCCTAACGATGATTTGAGCTGTGCCGAGGCCGGCGCAACTCGGGACGTGTGTGAGCAGCACAACTAACCTCCCCCAGCACCGCAGAAGTAGCTAAGTTCTGCCTTTTCCTTAATTAACCAAAACGAAAGATTCTGTGGTCAGTGGTCAAAACATCAGGCAGTAGATTCCAGGTTCGGTTTGGGCAGCTTCCCTTGTGGGCAGCCCTTGGTCTTGGTAAGGAGTGAGCTCCAGCCCTGTAGATCTTCCAGGCCCAATACTGAAGATCTACCTAAAAAGATAACATCACTTTACACTAAGCTCCAGTTCTTTTTTTAAAAGCCCTAAAAACAAAATAGTGTTGTAGTGGCCATATCATTGAGCCCTTTCTCTTTTTTGGCCACATTCTTGCAATCCATGTCCCAGGTTAGTGACAGGATCACTTGGAAAGGATGTGGTCTCAACGTTGTTCTTTGCATTTATTGAATGGTACGTGTATGAAGAAAGCAAACAGGTGTAATGTGAGATCAAAACAAAGGGCAGGAGAGCAGCGTGCAGGGCGTCGTGCTGGTGCTGGGGCTGCGGAGGTGTCCCGGGCGGGCAGGGCTGCCCCTCTGCAGCCTGACGCTCTTCTCGGCCGCACCAGTTATTGACTTGCTGCTCCCGGCAGGGCCGGTGCAGCCCCGCGGCCTGAGCGGAGCGCCGAGGTGCTCCGCGTGCTGGGGCAGCTCCCGCCGCGCGGCGCGGGGGCTCCTGCCCGCCGCCAAGCCCTTGCTTGGGGAAGGTCTCCCTTCGGGAAGCGCTGAGCACTCAATATATGCCCTTGCCTTCTGTGGCAGCTGCTGAGTACTCAGCACCGCTGCAAACAAGGTCGTCTGAGGAGTCTTAATAGTTCCAGGAACATAATATCACCTGCCCGCGCTTCTGGGCGTTAGGTGTTCCCTCCAAAACAGAAGGAATCCCTCCCGTTCGGTGCATCCCAGCGTGTTGCTGGCCGTGCCTCGCGTCCCCCGTGCGGGCGTCATTGGTGCTTTGTAGCAGACCAGGTGAGTAGTGTGTAACATTTTAATGGCCCAACCGGCCCCATAAAAGGTGTCACAATCCATTAATCTCTTTCTCTTGTACACTGGGCCTCGAAGAGTCACAGCACTGAAGCTTTGTATTCAGCATACAGGTATTTTACAGCTTTTCTGTAAAAAGGAGAGGCTGTGCATAGCAGAGGCTGTGCGTAACAGTTTTCTGTCCTGCTTTTGTCTTCCTTTGTGTCTCTAAGTTTTTACTGTTAGACCTTAGGTAATTCTCATTTGTGGCTCTCTGCTACTTTCTTGTGCCTTCTTCTAACCTTACCTGCTTTGGCTTTGAAATATATTTTATGTTTATATCATTTCTAATTCACAGATTTTTTTAAAAAAGAATCCCCTAGTGTAATTGTTGGTCCGAGTATGAGTTAAGCTGCTCCTCTCTTCTATCAATCTATTCATTCTCTCTCTCTTTTTCTTTTTTTTCCGTCCTGCTCTTCCTCCCTCCATGGGCCCAGCCTCTGTGATTAAGTCTGCAGCTCTCCTGCTGTTTTTAATAGGCCTGTAGACCTGACCATCTGATGAGAACCAAACTGCACAGCGTGCCCCTGAATACTTTCACTGGAATCTCCTAATGCAGGGTATTAATCATTACTGTCAAACCATTCAGGCCCTAAATATGTCCCCCCAGTATAAAATTATACTAAACAGGAGGGGGAAAAAAGGACTTGGCCCATATTAAAAACAGACATTAGACAGTCCTCTGACTTCCTCAGCATGATGGCCCAGGGCACTGTCCAGTTTAATAAACAATGGATTACTCAGAATAGATTGTCCGTGATTGACGTTGGTAAAGTTTCAGAAAACAAGCCCGGTGGGTTAGCGGCGGTATGGAAGGCGTTCCTGCCCCTCCGTTACCAGCACCTATTGCTGCGGAAGAGTTTCTTGTGCATCTGCCTGGACGATCTCAAATACTTCGTGCAGGTGGGTCCTCTTTTGCTGCAATTAGGAAGAGATAATTGCTAAATCAGTTGCTGGCTTAGTGAGTTGTGGAGGTGCAGAGTCTGAGTGTTTCCTCAGTGTGGGGCTTGAATTTGATCCTGGGAAGCGCAAAGTGCAACGTGTGAGCGAAGCTCAGGGTTTCTTGTCCAGCCTCGAGGAAGGTGAGGCTCCTTCTCTGCTAGCTGGCATTAGATATGGATGTTGCAAACTACATTTGCTCGTAATATTTCCAAGCTGCTGGGGAATGCAGCCCCTAATGGTAGAACGCGCCGTTTTTTCCACCAAAAGACTGTTTCTAATTCTCTGCAGTAAGAATGCCTTTATTCTTTGGAGTTGGTAATAAAAGTTAATCGGGTGTAAAATAAAAGTTACATAAGGTGAGTGGTAAAATTTTATTATTACTGATGTTGGGTTTATTGATGGCTCCATTCAGTGTCCCACGTTACGGCTCAGCGTCAAGCCCAGTGCTCCATTTTCTCAGTGGCTCCATTTTCTCAGTTACCTTTTTGTGCTTTTCGCACCCTGCGTATCGACAGTCTTCACTTAGTTACTCTCTTGTTTTCTTGCATGCCTATCATAAGAATAATCCTCAGTAAAAGTTATAAAACAAACAAAACCCTCTGTGTTACCGTAGACATTCTGGCAGACTGTGTCTTTTATGCCTGACTAGCTGTATTAATTTCTTTAAATGACTAATATGACTAAATGATCATTAGCAGCTTCATTTATACATTTAGTTCAGTATATTACTAATCGAAGGATTCTCTGTTTTCCACTGTATTGTGTCTTTCTATATATGGCTTTAAAGGTCTGGGTATTTGCCGGTTATTTTTTGGTTAATTTTTTTTTGCTAAATTTTTTGGTTAGTAGCTTAGGTATTTAATTCCTCTAAAAACTGATAACTGAAGCAGCACTGAAAAATAGATAAGCCAGCCGATACTTGGAAGAGGAGTAAAGATGCCCCATTTGTGCCCTGACTTGTGTTTCATACTGATTGTATATGTGAAAAACAACCCAAGCCAAGGCCCCGGCCCCGCCGGCGGCTGCGCAGGGAGCCCCATGCTGCCCACTGGGCTCCGTGCGCCGCGTCAGGACCGCGAGGCAGCAACCGAGCGCGCTGCAGCGGGATGGGCCCCTGGAACGGAGCGGGGATTCCCGGGAGCGGAGCGGAGGTCGGTCCGCAGGAGCTGGACGGCTCCGCTAACAGCGGCATCTCTCTGGGTCTAGGTGACCTGGCTGACAAGAGAAGGAGTCTGGACTGGAAGCTGTGGTTTTCCAGAGGAAAAGCAGCATGGAAAGGGATATTAGCTCCAGTGGCCCCGTTTTGATAAAGTGGGGATGAATTAAAAGTCAATGTTGGCAGAAGATTTCTGGAGGGAGGACTTGCACGCGCAGCTTGCAGGCCGCCTGTGTTTCCAGCACCAGCATCCCGGTTTGGGGGCACTTTTGTCCCCTTGCCTGCTGCCTCTGCGGCTGCCCCTGCTTGTCCCCCTGCCTGTCCTCTGATCGGGATCTTCCCTTTGCCAGCGCACAGCAGTGCACAGTCCCTTGCAGGTTGCAGCGCTCCGCGGTGCCACCGCCTGCCCCGGTGCCCACACAGGGGCAGCAGCAGCAGGGGCAGCAGCAGCAGCTGCAGTACCCGCAGCCCCCAGCCCCGCAGCCCGGCCCGCGCGCCGCTCCGCTCGGAGCCATCCCGGCCTTTCGGCGGGCTGTGTTGCTCCCTAGCGGATACCCGGCTGCACGAGGCGGCTCCCGGCGCCTTCCGGCTCCGCAGGAGCTGAGGGCCAGGCTGGATGCTGGCCTTTCCCTCCCCATCCAGCCGGCTGCACGGAGAAGGCCGGGACGCGCGGGACACCGATGGGGGATAATCCGACCTTGCCGAGGGCCTCGCGCCGGCCAGGCCGTTACGGGACATTTCGGGATGTGACTCTGTGTTACGTGTGCCCTCTAGGATCCGCGCCGGCACAGGGTGCCGGCAGGGCAGGATGTGATGCACCGCTCTGAGCGGAGGAGAGGGGCTCTGAGTGCCCTGGGCACAGCAGAAAGTGATTCTGGGCAGTGGGGACGTTTAAGCGGCTTTACCTGTTTGGATGCACGTTGTCGCCTGCTTCCAGCTGTCTCCTGATGCACATTTTATCAATCCGTCCGTGCTCTCCTTAGATGATAATCCATGTGTATTAATGGGCTTTATTCCTTATGTATCTGTGCTCGTGTAACATGTTTCCATAACTGTATTATTGGTTTTGTCCAGCCTATAGTAAAAAGTGATACTGTAGCTGGCATCCTAGTGTTAGGTCATATTAAAACCATCTGTAACAAATCTTTATTTGCAGTTACTTTGGAGTTCAGATTTCAGCTTCTACTCCACCTGTCATCAATGTTTATCCTCATAAACTTTCACAGCTTCTTTTATTCCGCTTTTTTCTCCCTCTCTCTGAGAGTCCTTTTCAGGACTGTTGGCAATCCTGCTCTTATTTTTTCTAACAAAATTTCACTCTCTTTGGTTTCGCAAAGGTTTAATACATCTACAAGGTCTTTAGGAGAACGAGCTCTCTTTTTGATGTGATTTCCAAGAAGCTAACAGCGCTGTGGCTAGATGCGATTTCTGTGTAGACTTTGGCGTAGGCAGATGCGATCCGCAGGGCAGTTGCCCCCCGCTGCTGCGGCACGGCCGGGCTCGGAGCAGCTCCCGAGAGAGGATGCTGCCCGGTCACAAGGGTGAGCTCGCTCAGATCTGCCTGGAGTGAGTTCGGCCGGTTATTTTTTAAGCTTGTCAAATAAAGGCGATGGTAAGTCTAGCTAAATTAAAAGCATTGTCAAGAAAATATGCAGCGTGCATTTTAGATTATTTTTATTCTAGAACATATTGAGAAAATGACTTTACCTGTGTGAATGTCTGCATTAAAAAATCCTTTACTGGCCGTCGTCTAGGACACATAGTATGGGAATAACCTTTTTTGAAATAGAGTTTGCGTTTTGAACCTCCCTGAGGGTACTTGGTTTGCCATGACCAGTTTGGTTCGTGTCTCACCTAAGGGAACACGGCCTGTAAGCGGCAGGAGCTGCCTAAGATTGTCAGGGTACGTGGCTGTACCTGGCAACCTCCTCCCAGCCCCGGAGATTTCAGGGGTAATTTTCCCGTTCCTTGACCCTACGAGGAGGCTGGGCCTCTCCCTGGACACGCAGCCCGGCGCGCGAGGTGTCTCCTCACCCCCCGGGCACTTTTTTATCGATGCTGCACAGGGTGCTTCAAATCTCCTTGACCTTGTGGTCGAGGAAGGGAACGGTGACAAACCCCCAAAATCCAGGGTTGCTCCCGCGGGCACCTCGACCCGTGCGCGCCGCTAACCATCCCGGCCCCTCCGGCCTCGCTCCCCTGCTGCAGGGACAAAATTAACCGGCCGCGGATGGCAAAACGGTTATTTGCTGCCCAGGCAATTACATAGCTCCAAAACTCTCCGTCGCGGAAGGCCAGATGGGCTTTATGGAAACCAGACCCGGGCCGCAGTTTTAATTATCATAGTCCTGTCAGAAATGAGTGAAATTCTGAATGACCGCATGAAACAAACCAAAAGGCTCGCACATGGATTTTTTCCTCAATAAAATTTTATGGCTTCTTAAAGAAACAGCATTCATATATTTTACGAGGCCTAATCATTCACTAATGCGATATTAGCGCACCTGTGGCACTGGCCCCTGGAAATTGCGGCGCAGGGCTCGGCCCGGCTCCGCTGCCCCTTATTGCAGCGCCGGACAAAGCGCAGCACGTGGCCGCGTTCCCCTCCGTTAATGAGGTCCAGACATTTACGGGCACTTTTCTGCTGAAATTTTGGGTTCATTCTGCATATAAATAAAATGGCCCCTGCTATGGCAGGTATTTGGCAGCCAAACCATCGAAGGGCCTGGGCACGGCGTGTCACCCAGCCCCGTGCGGCCTCGATTTCCTCCCCGGGCGCATCCACAAACGTGTCTGTCCTTGCGCCCGCGCCGAGGCCCTGCCCCGGCTGCGCTTGCACATACAAAGTGCCCTTTATCGCCTCTATCGACTCCAAAAGGGGCTGCTAGTAAACTGAGAATATTTGGATAAACTTGCTGGCCCTTAGGACTAGAAAAGGACTTTTGTTCCTACCAAGAAAAAGACTGTTACATTACCATAGGATCACTGGATCCCGTCCAGTAAAAACTGAGCTTGAAGTATATAAAAAAAATAGGGGTGTCAAATGAAGGATCTTTTACTTGAGGTCCAATATTTATTTTTATGTACTAGGATGCGAGATCTCCATCGATTGCATCGTGAAGGGCTGCAGCAAAGTTTCTCTTAAGAATATTGTCTATGGACAAGGAGAATATTGTGGAGGCGGCGCGTGGGCAGCGCCGAGTTTGCAGCGCTGAAGCACCAGCAAATAATGGCCTAATGAGACACCCCGAGCAAGGTGCCCGTCGGGAGCAGCCCGGGATGGCAGCGGCGGCTTCTTGGTCGGAGCAGGAAGGAGAAGCCGTTGGGATCCGCAGAGCTGGTCCCGGCGGGGCGGGCAGAGACCTCCACCCTGAGCAGGGTTTTCGGGATACGCTCCTGTGCAATGTAAAGCACGCATTTGGTGCAAATGCTTCTAAGATTTGTTTGTATCCAAGCACTTAAGAAAGCTTTACTGAATTTAAAGAGCAAATTTGCTAACCACGCATAAACTGTTTTTCTACTTTAATTAAGCCATTTTTGTCTGTGAGGTTTTATTCACACACTGACAACAGCAATATAAACATATCTCTGCCACAGGAATTAATAAAAGCTGGCAGCTCAAGGGAGCAAAGCATCATCTTTGCAGACCCAGCCATTGAATAGCTCTTCCAAAAAAGCTAAAAATCACCCCAATTAAAATGTTATGTGGCATGTATATGTTCAGATGTAATTTGGCACAGTTGAATTTGTGTTCATCCATAGGGAATTCACAGGGCTGCCAGATATGCACAGGAATCATTTATACCATAGAAATACTGTGCTATTAGATTTTTTTAAAGGCTGTAGGATTAGGTCTTAATAAACCGTTTCAGCAGCATTTCAGGGTTTGAATAGATGCTTGAACATACTGTGCGGGTATTTTCAAAGGGGATGAAGATAATATTGTCATTTTCTCAGCATGTTTCAATTATTTTGCATGCTAAAGAATTGGTAACAAATGTGATACGGTGCTTCCTACTTAGCATTACATCAATACATCTTATTGCAGTTTGAAGACGTTTTTGAAGTTTTTTGTTCTATAATCTATGCTTTTTAATTTCAAAATAAGCTTGAAAGGAAACTGCCTCCAAAGGCATCTCTCTGTTAATGAAGAAGACTTTAGGATTGTTTTTAGGTGAGACTTTGGAAAACCTGAGGAGTCTTTGAAACTTTTTCCAACAGTTTTTCAGTGGTGGAAAAGTGTCCGTTTTGAAGAGAGAAAGCCATCGGCACGCTTAGGAAGTGTTGGAAAGTGTTGGCTTGAGAAATAATGTTCTTTTCTGTCCCTCTCAAAGCCCCGCGGCCTCTTTCCTTGGCGCTTTGTTTGCTGCCCCATCTGGTGTGCCGGGCGCGGGAGGGAAGGGTGCTGACCCCACGGACAAGCCCAGTGTGTGCGAGGAGCAAACGGCCCCTGCGTGACTAGGAAAGCAGGAGAGGAGAGATCCCGCCGGGGCCCTCCCGCCCGGCGCTTGCCGTAACCGCCTCCTGCTGAACTTTCTCTTGGCCCAGAGATGGTCCAGGATCTGAGCGGGAGATGTTGAAATGTGGTTTCTCAGCGTATTCAAAGGGCAGATTTATCATTAGAATCGATTCCCAGGAGTGTTTAATTTCGTAAGTAGGTGAACCGGCTTGGGGTAGAGTTCATCCCCATGGCTCCCGGGACTGTGCAATTTGCCCTCGTGGCTGGGTTGCACATCTGTGGTGATAAGATTGCAGATTGCGATGTCAGACTAGATATTTACGTAGCTGCAGCTGAGGAGAGGTCAAATCATCAAGCCTCCTCAGAGCGATACAATCGAATCAGGCTTTCATTAGCCGTAATTTTCAAAAGAGCAACAAGTTTTGCCTAGAACGGTGCTAGAGCTTCATTTAAAAAAAAAAGTAAGGGAGGTTCCCGCATAATCAAATGACATGTTAATAGTCAAATTTCTTTGAAGGATGCAAATGTCCAAAAGGGAAGGGGATTGTTTTAGGATCCTGGGTGGGAGTACAAGCTGTAGATAAGGTGCTCAGAGCGCCATGCATATTACATGCCATTTGTCTTCCCAGAGAACAGCGCAAGAAGACTTTGGCACTGGGTTTTGTTGTGACTGATACAGGTGAGAGTAGCAGGGGGCAGTAATGAGATGGAGCGGAGCAGGGGAACCCGCAGCTCGCCTGGGCTGCGGGGCCGCTTTGCCTCGCTCCGACGCGGTGCAAGAAGCCCCAGAGCGGCGGCGGCCCCTCCCGCGCGTCGCCGACTGTTGTGATTCTATAGCAACGCGCCGAGCGCTTTAGAAACGGAAGCACGAGGAGCTGGGGGATGTCGCGGTGCCTCATAAGGAGCTGTTAACATGATGGATGCCGATATACGCGGATGGCTCCAGCCCATCCTCTGGCTGCACCTTCATCGCCCAGGTCCTGCGGGACCTGTGCTAAATACCACATGTTGCCGCGGGGCTTTTTTTTGTGAATGCCATTTGCGTAACTGGCACCTTGTACCTTCCGATGTGCTCGACGTGTGTCTGATCCACGTTACGGACTTGCCTTGGGTGTCAAAGTGTGTATCCCGGCGGAAAGATGCTCGTGGATGCGCATCCTGGGCCTCGGCACATAGCGGGCTCTGCGGCCAGGCAGGCAGGACTCACGCCTCTCCTTGTATATATATATATATCTATATATATGTGTATATGTATACGTATATATGTGTGTGTGTGTGTGTGTATATATATATATGTATGCATTCTTAAAAGAAACCAAGAGGCCGCTTTTGCGCGCAGGATGCAGCTCGGCCGGCCCCGCTGCGTTGCCTCCTTTTTGCACCTCCTTTCGATAAGGTTTTCGGTAAATATCAGCTCTGCAGAGATCACACGTCGGCTCTGAGCGGCGCGCGGGGCGAGAGCACTCTCGGCTTGCGGGAGGGGGCGGCTTCGTGTCCGAGACCCCCAAAGGGAGCCGCAGCTCCCGGCTCGGGCCCCTTGGAAGGGGCGGCTGAGGCCGGGGCTCCTGGTCGGAGGCTTCTGGGCAGGAGCCACGAATAAACCTCTGAGTTCCAGAGGCCCGAGGCAGAGTCATGTGCATCAAATCTACCCCCTGATGTGGCGTCCGTTATCTGAATCTTCCTATTGCTTGAGCTTGGGCCGTATCTCTCCAAATCTATTAATTAAATTGAAAATACATGTAATTTCAAGAACATCAGCTATCTGAATGTGTTCACCTTTCTCTGAGGTGTCTGGATAATTGATGTTATAATTTGTTTCATATATTATTAATGATCAAGCACAATCAGAGGGCACAGGGTTTGAAGGAAAAGATAGAGGAGCTGCCAAGACAATCAGAGAGCATCGTGTTCCCCTGGAGATGAGGCTTGCCCAAGGCATCGTTTCCTACGGATGTGCTCGCGCGAGACCTTGGGTGGACTTTGCTAAAGCTGCAAAAGGGCCCGTGTGCTGTGATTAATATTAGCAGTATGAATGGACATTGGAGGGCTTTACTTCAAGTGTAGTGCTACTTTCTTGGCCAGTGTGTGAAATGTGGCAAATGGTTTTGGCACTCAGTGCTTCCATAAATCAGGCTGAAGAGGTCGACATGCTCGTGGTGTTCCACAGCCCCGTTCCCCAAACATCATTAAAGTAAAGATGGTGTAATAAGAAATAATTTAAAACAAGCAGCAGTAACCTCCATAAATACTGATCTGGAAGATTCCCCAAATGCACCTAAAGAAGCAGGGCAGAAGTCGTCCTTGCTGGGCTGCCTTTTCTGTGCTGCACTGACACATTTTGAGCATGAAGAAATGGCAGGAACGGGTTTCCTTGGTCAGATTCCTGCTGCGCCGTGTGTAGGGTGACGCTGCAGCTCCTGGACACACGTGGTGAATCCCGGGATTCCTCACTGCGGAGGTGCGGGAAACCCCCGGGGTGAACCAAGTGCAGGCAGCAGCGTAAAGCGGCGCCGTAAAGCTTCAAAATTTGTGTGCATGAAACTGGAAATCCCTTTTGGGCTTGTGTCGGCATCACCCTGCGGTTCGAGTCCACCCTAATTTTTTATGGTTTACTCTTTAATTTAAATCAGTGTGGAATGAATTACGTTACCGGTGAAAACTGAGCTTTTGTTGAGGTGAATGCTTGCCCTCATCCTCAAAGTCCTCCTCTGTTCTGACGTTTACGCCTCGTGTTTTGCTGAGACTCGGTGTCACCGGGCAAGGTTAGCCGTGCTCGCCACGCCGGAGGGCCGCGCGCGGGCCCCGCACCCAACACGTGTGCGTGCTATCCAAGACAAGAGGAGTGGCAATGGGTGCACCTTCCGGAGGGTCTGCGGCTCAGCGAGGGCCAGCAGGGAGCATGCCCGTGTCCCAGGGGGAAGCGCTCCGGAGTTGCCTCCGCGGAGCTTTCTGAATGAGCCAACGCGCTGCGCCTTCGTCATGGAGCCCCGGCCTCCTGGCGCTGGAAAGCCAAAGGGTCCTTGCAAACATGAACGGATGTGAGCGGGGGAGGACCCGGCGCTGGTGTGCGAGGCCAGCGAGCCCGTCCCAGCTGGGTTAAGGCGTCTGATCCTGCGGCCACTTAATAACAGTTAGGGCTTCGCTCCTGCGAGAGGTCCCGGGGATCAGCAGGGCTGTTTGCGCACGTCCCCAGGGCACGCACACGGTTTACGAGACCGGGGCCTCGGTGCTTGCTCGGGCGGGCGCTCTGGCGCGCGGGTGGGGGTTAGGAGCCCCGTTCCCCGCTCGGCGCTCCCCTCTCCGCGGGGCGGGCGGCCTGCGCGGGGAGCTCGGCTCCCGACGGAGCAGCCTGCGGGGCAGGCGCTCGGAGCCCTTCCCGCGGCAACGCGCGGCCCCGGCAGGGCCGCCCTGCCCGGCGCTTTTCAGCGCTGCCGCCTGGCCTGGCCTGGCGCGTTTCTCATTAACTCTTTGTCAAGTCACCAGGAAGCCTGCTTAATTGCAGGCAGAGTGCTGGATTTATGAGTTCATCCAGGCTTCGTGTCTACACATTGGCCGAGGTGTTTCTCTGGATGATTTTTTTTTTTTCTCTGCGTTTTGTGGCAAGAATGGAGTTTCTGTTTCAGTTACTTCTGAAAGTCATAAATTGTAGCAGCCCCCCCCCCCTTTATTTGAAAGAAACACAACAAAACTTCATGGCAACAGTTTATTGCTCTAAATCAGCTTGTGAGTCATTAAAGTAGAAAGAAAAAAAATCTCCCTCTAACTCCTGCCAAATAAAATTCGTACATCAGCCAAGCTGTCAAAGGCAGATCCTGCAACTATGGGATGAGAAGGTTTATTACACTTTCAGCTTCTGGGGAGAGATGTTATAGCAACAGGACGCTGGGTCACTGATGGCAAGCTCGTGGTTGCTCCGTTTCTTCGTGCACACTAGGAATCCATTAAGCCAGCTGACGACAGATCCCCAGGCATCCGAGCGCTGCAGCACACCTCTGCCGAGGCCAAATGTTGGACTCTGCCCATTACAACGTGAAAGAAACAGCCCAACAGAGAGCCCACAAATTAGAGAAGCAGGAAACCTCAAATGATGTGCAAAAAAAATTGTAAATGTTCAAGAGAATTTTTCCATAACTTTTGCTTCATAACTCAGCATTTTTGATGTTAATAAATTATGAAGCAGAGTCTCTGCAAGATCAATGAGCCTTTTGGACTCGGATCCTGCAGGCTGTTCGGCAGAAAGCAGATGAAGCTGCAAAGTGAGTCCTGGAACATGACAACAATTTCCTGTTGGCTGGATAAAGATGAGTCTGAACCGCAGCCGAGCCAGCGTTCCAGGTCTGGATCCAAAACTTGTGTCTCTGCAGTCGGGCAGTTTAAAGCCTTTTGCTCCAAATGGACACGAAGGTGCATTTGCTTTAACCGGATGGGCTGCAGGGGAGAAGGACGGGTCTGGACTGGGAAAATACAGCCAATGGCTCAGGCCACCGCAGCATCTTCACAGGTTTTCACTTGCGATCTTTAAAGTCCCTTCCCGTGTCTCCCTTTTCCTTCCGCCTTTGGAGTTCCTCGTCAAACCACTGGCCTCTTATTGCTCGTCATGCTTCTTCCAAAAAACATAAACACAACGAAAGCTTCTGTGTGTTGCAGAAACAAGACTCACAGCAGAAAATCTGGGTTGTTATTGACAGTGCTGTAAACAGTTGCTTTAAGGAAATTTCTGATTTTTGTCTCACCTAAACGGCAAGAAGATGCAGCAAAAGATTTCAGCTTTTGTTTTTCTGCAGTTTTTTAAGGGAGGAGAAGAGGGTCTTAGAAGATTATTCTGCGTGTGCATATGCTTGACAGGGGAAAAGTACACCTCACACTTTTGCTTTGTGATCAGTATTGGATTTTACAGGTTTTTTTAAGTAGCAATGTGACTTTCCTACAGAGCATCAGAAAGGAGCGTGGGTGGGTAATCTTGGGCTCATTAGAGGTGATAACCACAGCGCTGCTTTGACTCGAGGGCCTCTGCTCCTCTGTTAGAGACACCGCGTCTCACCCGGGCTGAGAAAAGCCATCCCACTCCAACACCTTGACCCTGTGTTAGGCAAGTAGAAAAGCATCACAGCAAATGAACATTTAAGGTAAAAACACACTCTTTGCCATTCTTGGAGATACCATCTTTATTTCTCACTTCAGCTCTAGGGGATAGTCAAATAAAACATGTTTGCAAATGCTGGCATTTTTATGCAATAGTTGTCATTTAGAGGCCAGATTTATGAGACTGACCCGTTCTTGCTGGTTCTATTTTTGAACCAAGTAACTGGTGAATACTGAATATGGTGGCTAAGTAGTTAAACCTGTATCTGCTCCTGCCCTCCCTGCTGCTCATTGTGGGCATGCACTAAAAATGACCACTGTTAATTGGACAGATAGGGATCCTTGAAATCAGAAGGTTAGATGTCCAAGGGCAGAGAGTTCAGGACCAGTTTCCCATGGTACATGTTATCTACCTGACAGTAAATCCCGGGATCCGGACCCTCTGTGCCTGGTGTAGTTTGAATGCAGAGGAGGAGGCATCTCTCAGGGCAGACACGAGTCGAGGGCTTGATCCTGCATGAGGGGTCTTGAAGAAGGAGCCTTGACTGTTCCTGCCCTTCTCTGCAGCGTTTCCTGGTTCCTCCGGATCTGTGGGGTTCTTCCCAGAACGGCTCAGCTCCATGTGCGGATGCTCCTTCGCCCGCTGCTCGGCCCCGTCAGCATCCCGGGGTCTCTCGGCTCACGTACCTGCTTTGCTGCGGCGCTGCTGGCCAGTGGCAGCTCGCTGCCATTCCTCAACTGTCTTCCTTGCAATAACCGCTCCTCTCTTCTACTTCTGTAACAGCTGTTTTGTTTTCCAGCTGTTCTGATTTCAGAGGTTCCTTGTTGAAAGCAAAAAAAGGACACCATACAGGCTGGAATAGTAACATGCAAAATACAGTTCAGTGGCAATGCTGGCTCTGGTTCATCATGTTTTGTTTTATTTATGGAGTAGAGTTAAGTGTGTGTGAAAAACAGGGGCTTAAGTTCCCAGGGTTTCATGAAACTTTTTTTTCTCGTTACGATTTGTGAGATTTCACACCCCGAGTTTGGTTTTTAAAGCACCACTCAGATAAAACCACTGAGTTTCAGGTGATTTCTAGCTAAGGCAGGACCTCATCCTGAGGCAGAGCTGTCGAGCTTCGTGCAGGAGCCTTGCAAAGCATTTGATGCATCTGAGCTCACTTCTGAGTTCTCACTAGCTGAAGTGCCTTCAACCAAAGCAGTCTAGAATGTAGGAGAGAGCCTGGCAGATAGGAGACACTCATTTTGCCATCCTGCAATTTGCCTTCCTGTGTTCCCAGCCCTTAACTTCGCTAGTTGCTGCTCTGGTCTGCAGCTTGGGGAGGCTGTGGGACACTATTCGGTGTCTTCGCATCAGCAGCGGGACGCGCGTGGCTCGTGCTTGAAGGGTCTTTCACGAGGCTCAGGCCGCGGGACCCGTGCAGCCCACGCGAGGGCACGGGGGGACGCCGTCCCAGCGCGCGCCGCGCCACGCGCGCCTCCCGGTGCCCCGACCTGTTGCTGACGGGTGACAGCAGTTGGCGAGTTCCTGAGCAGGGTGTCACCCTACGCAGGGCTCGGGCAGGGC
>VZSV01000124.1:375196-392858 GCA_013398735.1 Nothocercus julius | reverse complement strand
AGCCCTGCATGCATCCAGTGCAGGTGTCACGGAGCGCAGAGCCCTGCATGCATCCAGTGCAGGCGTCACGGAGTGTGCAGCCCTGCATGCATCCAGTGTGGGTGTCACGGAGCGTGCAGCCCTGCATGCATCCAGTGCGGGCGTCACGGAGCGCAGAGCCCTGCATGCATCCAGTGCGGTCGTTACAGTGCAGAGCCCCATGCACATCCAGCGAGCACGTCATGGAGTGTGGAGTCCCATGCGCATCCAGCACACGCGTCGCGGAGCGCGCAGCCCCGCGCGCTGCTGCCTGCACCTTGCACCTTCACCTTGCGGCGGGGAGAAGCTTAGTTTTACAGATGGTTGTTTTTCGAAAGCACGTTCCCATAAAAGCACATGCCTTCCAAGGGGCGATAATTATGACTGCATTTCCAATCCAGTTCTTTTCTTCTCCTCTGGCTGAGAAAAATTAAATGCAGATTAAGTACAGTTCGCTAAATAGCACTCGGCATGACTCTTCCTTTAAACTCCTTTCGTAATTTAATCCACACACCAATCAGCTGAAATGCAGCAAAATAATTTGCTGCATTTCAAAGCTCTCATTTACTCTGCACTAATGTAGTTAAAATTACTCTTACTATTGGGTTTCTACAGGTAAGATGAGACTGACTCTGTTCCAGTAATTCAGAGATGCTGCTGCCTTTACTGGGGTTATTTTGATGACACCTTTTCCGAGAGGACATTGCAGTTTGTCATCCTCAGTGGTTCCTTGCCATAGTTCCCCTGCAAGTAGAAAACTTGGTGAAAGCAAGACAATATTTTCAAAAATAGGGGCCTAAATTTAGGATTATCTGTCCATAGTAAGGTGCTCAAGTGTGGGATATTTAACAGTGCTAAGTGACACTGGAAGAACTCGTGTGCCTAAGGCACTTTGGAGTCTCCCGTCAGCTCCTCACCTGTAAGGTCGGTATATAACCCGTAAGGTCTGTATATGTCTCGTGAGGTTGGTATATAAGCTGCGAGGTCTGTATATAAGCCATAAGGTCTCTGTATGTCCCATGAGGTTGGTATATAGGCTGCAAGGTCTGTGTATAACCTGTGAGGTATGTAACCCTCTGTGTTGTTGTCCAGCAGGGTGGAGAAGCGGAAGGTGACTGACCCTGTGGGGGCCCTAAAGGAGAAGTACCTGCGACCCTCCCCGCTGCTTTTTCACCCCCAGGTAAAGGCAGTAAAGTTTTAATGCAATGTGTGGTTGAACGTGGGCAAGGTCAAGATGCAGATGCACAAACTAGTCCCCTGATCGGACCTTTTCTGCTCCTTGCCACCGTGTAGGAAGGTGAACATGGTATATCCCGCCTCGCAAAGCTGCTCGAGTCCCTGTTCTCCTGACAGCTCGGGGAGTTTTGCTCCCTCTATGTCGCCATCAGGTCCGGGTTGCCGCAGAGCAGTGGGAAAAGCTGCTGGGCAGCGTTCCCAGCTGAAATGGGAACAGGAGTGCGAGCGAGACGGCCGCGAGCAGCAGCTCCTGATGCCTTCCCGAGCTCGTCCCACCGTCGGCTGCTCCTGCCGTGCCGTGCCTGGCCGGCCCCGGCTCCCGCAGCAGCCCCGGGAAGGCAGCCCGGCGCTGCCCGGCCTTTCTCCCTTCCACCTCAGATACGTAGCGGCAGGTTTGTGGGAGCTGGATCCCAGTGGCTTTCACGGCTAAACTTAGTTCCTTCATTGTTCAGCGCCGGCCCCAGAGTTTGGTTAACAACTTCCCGCGATTTTGCCCCGCGCTGGCTGGGGACGGCGCGGGCCGGCCCGCGACATCCTGCGTTTGTGTGCGGAGCGCGCGGCGTCCGCCCGCCGCCCCGCCAGCCCGGCCCGGGCTGCCCCACCGGCTCTGCGCTTGTTCCCTAAGCAGCAAAGTGGCCCGGGGCGGTCAAGGAGCTGCCGTGTCTGCCGGGGCGCAGGGCGCCCGGCGAGGGGCTGGCAGCGGGGCCGAGCCTGCGCTGCCAACCATCGTGTCACCGTCTCAGGAGGTCTCTCTGCCGCTAAGGGTTGCTTGCTGTTTATCAGGGGCCCGGAGCCTCCGACCAAGGGGCTGTGGATTTATTAACGGGAAGTGGGGTTTACTAGTCCTCCTTTTTACGGCCTGTGAACGCTTGTCAGCCCTCCACAATGTCTTCTGCGGTGATTAAGGCAACTTTTTTTACAGTCGCACATTTTAAACAATATCTTGGCTGTCTTCTCCCCCTGGAGCCCCGTTTAATAAAGTGTAAACGTGCAGGAGGTCAGCCCTTCCTGCCCAGCCGAGCATCCCGGCTTGATCTACGGCTTCCTCCTGCCGTCCGCCCGCTCCGCTCGCTGCTGCCGCTCCAGCCTCCGGCGCAGCCCGCGCAGGCCCCGCAGCTCCCGCTCGCTCTGCCCGCGCGGGGCCTGGTGCTTAGGGCTTGGCTTTGCCAGTTGTGTTTTACCTGGTTTCCCTTAGCCCAGTAGCTTCCCCCTATCCTGGCCAGATGCAGTGAGTCCATTTTACCGTGGGGATAAGAGTGGACGTCAGCAACAGACCCGGGCGGCCTGCTGTGGCTGAGACGTGCCTTGTGCATCCGATACTGTTCTGGTGACACGCGGTCCTTCCTTGTCCTGGCAGATGTCAGCCATAGAAACGATGACGGAGAAACTGGAGAGCTTTGCAGCCCTGAAGGCAGACACGGGCACGTCCCTGCAGCCCCTCCCGCACCACCCCTTCAACTTCCGATCGCCGCCGCCGACGCTCTCCGACCCCATCCTGCGCAAGGGCAAGGAGCGCTACACGTGCAGGTAGGGCCGGGCGCGGAGGCAGCCTGGGAAGCGGTGCTGGACACGGGCGTGCGCGGGGCAGCTTCGCGGCGCGTCGGCAGGGCGCGGAGGAAAGCAAGGAGCAGGAGGATAAGAACAGAGCTTTCTGGTGACTAATTCGCTCGGAAATAGCTTGTTTTGTCTGGGAGGAAATCAACATCTTCTATTTTCTTTGTGTTTTTTAATAGCCTTAGAGCAGATCTGGAGATTCTCAAGCAAACCGATCTTTCAAGCCAAGCCTTGTGTGCGTGGTAGCAAAGGCCACAGTTTCCAGTGCAAGTGCATTGCCGTCCCAGCTGTGCAGAACAGCGGGCTTTAAAAACAGCGTGCAGTTCCCCAGTATTTCACAGTTGTCTCCACAGAAATACTTGTGTATCCACTGCAGCTGTAAAGCTTCACATCAGGGTGTATCGCCCAGAGAGTTGAAACCTGTATCTGCTCATGAAGTTTTACCTCCAAATCTGTATTTCTTGTGGAACAGAGTTCCTCTCTTATTCTGCGTCCTGCTGATACATTTCCATATTCTAAGCATGGCCAGGCTCAAGGCAGCACATCCTGATAACAGTAATGCAGTGCTGCAGCATTTGTCCAGAAGAAAACGCTGCAAATTGTGTAAAGGATGATCAAGTCGCTTATGGATGATAAGTGACAGACTAGGAATATAAGAGGTCTATAAACATCTCGAGAGAGGGAGAACATGAACAGGCAGTGATTAGACACTATTCATCCTGATGCAGGAATGAGGTGCATTCAAAAGGCACCTAGAAAAATAGATGGAAGAAACTTAGCCGAAGGATACTGAGCACAAAGATTCATCGTTAGTCCCAGGAGGATCTTTAACTTCATTTTACTGAAAACTGGGAGATGTATTGGGGATGCATCACTTCACTGTTACTGCCTTCCCCTGTACTTCTTGTGCCTCCAGGATAAGCTACTAAGTCAGACAGACGTCTGAGCCACCCTTTCTTGTGACGGGTTGTATTTTTCCTTTTCCACGTTCCCCGAGGCTGGAGCACAGTGCCCAGGGTGCCGGCAGGGCCTCGCCGCGTGGCTCCCAGCGCGCCGGGAGGGATGGAGCTCTGTCACTTCTTGCCTGCACCGCTGCCCTCCCGCGCCTCTGTGCCTGCTGTGGCACAAAGTGCTTTGGAAACGTGAGGCACGGCACCCAGATGAGTGCGATGGGCTAGCAGGGCGCGATGCAGCGTGCGCGGATGCTCTGCTGCGCAGGACCCCCCGGCGCTGACGGCTCCTTTGCCTTTCGCTGTCCAGGTACTGCGGAAAGATCTTCCCGCGCTCGGCCAATCTGACACGGCACCTGCGGACACACACTGGAGAGCAGCCCTACAGGTGATGTTGTCCCCCAGTAACGCCCCTTCCCCAGCGCCCTGCTCACTCCCCGCTGTGTTATTTTTTTTTCTCTCTGTAAAGTTGTGCCAACAAAGTGCTGCAATCCTGTAGCATTACATGTAATGATTCATAGGATTGTATATTATGTGTACCAGCCAAAAATAATCAGACTTGGCAGCTTCCAGATAGACACTTAACTTATATTTAGATGTATGCTGGCGAATGAGTGGTCCGATTTTCAGTGTTGTTTAACACTCACATTAACCATTCATCTCAAGGACAGCTGAAGGTGCTGAATGTCTCTGAAAAAGGGGCTGTTTTGAAGGGTTTGCCAGTGAATTAACTGCTGCGTCTGGTTGGATCCTTTTTTCCTTTCCTAATGCACATCAGAAACCTCTGCAGTAACGGATCAAAGAAACCCTGTCGTGCATCGGTTTTAAAATATAAATTGGGGAGCGCATCATGTGGCAGAGTTTAGGAAGGGGGTTGGAGGATGGGGATTCAGCTCAGATACCAAAGCTCAGGGCCTGTCCTTCTGTTTTCTGTAATCGTGGGAAGGAAGAGGTCAGATTTGGGGGTTTCAGTTGTGCTCATGTGGGTACGGAAGGGCACCAGAGCAGCTCGTCTCTGCCTCCGGACAAAACCCCGTGTGCATCCACCGCTCACGAACGCTGCACGCAGAAGCGATGGGTTCCCATAACGGGGCTCCTGTAAAAGCGAGTGCTTTAAATTGCCATAAAACTCATGAGAAAATATAGCTGGGTAGGCAGGTATATACAGAGAAACGTTTTTCATTGAAGACAAAATGGGTATTTTGGAGTCCAGTATTTTTTCTTTTTGGTTTGCAGTCATTTTCAAAAAACTTCAGCAAAAATGCTTTAACTGATTTCTTTCTAGAATAGGTACCTACATAAGACGAATTGAATGAATAATGTATTGAGACCTCACTAAAAATCAGGCACGGTGTTTTCCATAATACAGGGAAGTGTTTTGTACATTGTCAAACAATAGTAGCAAGTCAAGCAATTGCATTTTTTGGTAGCTAGTATTATGGTATTTCCTTACGCAGACATAAGCTCACAACAAAGCTAATATGTAATAGTTATTATATAAAGAGAAATGCAAACAAATTTATGAGCGGCAAAAGGCCAGCTGGTCAAATCTATGAAATTTTTATGCTCAGTTTAAATTAAGAAGCTACTTTCTCCCACATTTAAATCCTTGGTACATAAAGTCATGTTTTTTCTTTCTCTTTATTTTTTTTTTTCCCATAGAGAGTCGAATTCTGACTGTAGACATTAGGTAAACTTTTAAAAAAAAACTCTCCAAAACAGACATATATTTTGGAACCATTCCCCGTTCTTCTAATTTTTCACTTGCATTATATGATAGGACCTGAATGAATACTGTGCATTCACTATACACCCCTGTCTGACCATAACGCATGCTCCCAATTATTCAGAGGTTATTAGTCCGGTTTTCTTCCAAAAAAGGAGACTTGCAACTTAACAAAGGTTAGAAAAATAAAGATTTATTTGATCTGGTCTTCTCCCAGAAAACGGCCTGTGTGTTTTTTTTGTAATAGAGGTTTGACTTCTGGACAATGTTCCATTATAATAGCACTCCTGAGGGCTAGTGCTACGTTTACAGAAGAGTTTAATTATCATTGATTTTATTCTGCTCTTTGAGAACTGAGATTCCCAACTTTATCAGCAATAATTGTTTTGAAAGCTTGGTTTGTAAGTGCTGACTTTATTCAGGTATAAGCAGATTGCTGAATTTTCAGTGTTTTATTGTTGCTGTTCTTGTAATTTTTCCTTTGAATGTTTGAATATTTTTTTCTGTTGACTCTGTTAGTGTGAAAGTTCATCCAACAATGAACTAAAAATATTCATAAACTTATACAAACAAATCCAATGTCAACATGTAGGTAGAGAGACATGCAGACGAGAAAATCCAGTGCTCCCCATTTGATTCCTGATTGTCACTCATTGGCAGGGATAAATAGCACATGGGCAGGGGGGAGGTTAATGAGTTCTTCTGGAGAAGGAAAGTGCTGGGTATTTTGGTGCCTGAGATGTACTTGGTGATGTGCTGCACCTCCTTTGAAGAAACTGATTTGAAATGACTTGAATGCAGCATGTTATGGGGTGGAAATAAGCAGAATTCCTTCTTTGCACTGTTATTTTTTTGCGCTGAATCCATAATCCAACAGTATGTATTTCAAACCCTCTAGTAGCAAGGTCTATCAAATTTAACTATTTCCATTTTTTTCAGAGAAATGCAAAATCAGTCAGGCTTGTTGTGAAATAATGTCAGGCTGCTTTGACAGCTCACGTGGTAAAAAAGAAATAGGGCTTGTCCTTCTGAGATTGTGAAGCAAAATCCCAAAGAGGCCGTGGTTAATGAAGTTCCTTATGCTCGAAGCCATGAACATAAGGGTGTATTGTAGTTGTGGGCTGGATTTTTATTTTTGGTTTTCATTCTCTGGAACTACATAAAACCTGGGCTGAGAACAAGTGAAAGCTATTTGATTCAACCAGACTTAATTTTCTTCTTTTAAATGCCCATTCCCTCCAGGATGCCATCTAATTGATTCTTGAATTACACCCAATCCTGCAGCATTGCCTCTAAGGCTGCGATCCCATCTAGAAAGATGTGCTTCCTGACGTCTGTTTTGAATTTGTTTTTCTTTAATTTCCTTTTCAGCCCCCACGTCCTGTTATCTGCATTAAGCTGAAACTAACAGCTAGAGCTGACATTTACCATGTCCTGCAAGATTACCCAGGGAAAACCTCTTCTTTCTTGTTTTCTTTCTAAAACTGTGAGCTAAATTCACGCCTGGTGTAACTGCACTTGAGATGAAGGAACCACTCAAAGAAAAGTAGCTCTCTGTGTGTTTTATGGTTTGTTGCTGTAGTTCTGTCTTTGCAGCTCCCGTTGCCTGATACCTGAGGAGAGTAGAGTTTGCAAGAGCGGTCACACTACTGAGACTTGAATGACGGGGACGTGGCTGTTACATTTGAAGTGTTACCAAACTGTCTTCTCTTATGGTGCTGAGCTCAGTTACGCGTTCTTCCCCCCCCCCCCCCCGCCTTTTGGTACTTTATTAGATTGAGTGTCTGGGCTCCCTCAAGGTGCCAGGGTGCCCTGCTGTGTCTCTGAGCTTCTTCTCCAAGTTCCCTGCTCTGGGCTTGTTGTGCACTGTCATTCACTCCAGCTTTTTGTTTTTTTCAGCCTGTTGCTGTGTTACTCTAAACTGACAAGCAGCAAATTTCACCAGCGTTTTGTCAGTGTGTTTACAAAGCAAACAGAGCTTCTTTTGTGTTTTGCTTTCCTGCTGCCTCCGTGTTCATCTCTTCCTTGGTTTTAGAGTTGATTCCTCTGCCTAGGTCATATATTTAGATTAAAACCAGCAGAGATCCAAGTACTGACCCCTCTGGGACCACAAATAATACCGTGGGGCTCCCTCATCCCTTTACCTTCAGACATTAGATACTGCTCCTTCCGAATGCCCCTCTGTTTCCTATTTTTCTAACAAGCTCTTTATGCTTTCTCTGTGTCTCAGCCTGGATCCACATAGCTCATAGCTAGAGCAAGGGCCTGTCAAGAGAAACTTTTCAAAGACTTCCTGAACATCTAAATGAGCCGTCGCGCGGGAGCCGGGTCGCTGCCGCCGCGCCCGCGGCAGCCGGGCGCCTTTGAAGCCGCGGCAGGGCTGGGGGAGGATGCGCGGCCGCCCGCGAGCGCCTGCCGGGACGGGGACGGGGACACCGAGGGGCGGCAGCAGCGCAGGAGGCCTGGCGGGCGCTGAGCGTCGTCTGTTGCCCGCGGTGCAAGGAAGTTTGAAAACGGGAGTGATTCGGGTGTGGGGGATCAGCCAGAGATGCCGTCCCAGCTGGTAGGTCTGTGCGAGCCGTACGGCACAGGGGAGTCTGCAGAGGGATTTGGTGATGGCTGCAGGAGAGAGCAGTGGGATTCAGGAACGTTTGTCACGTGGAAGGTGGCGGCTGCAGGGGAGGGAAGCCTTGAGCGCAGAGCAGGGAGCTGATGCTCAGGATCAGCTGCAGCGAGGTGGGCAAAACGGCTCCTGCACGGCCCGCAGAGCAGCAGGTGCTGGAGCCGTGGAGCCGCTCCGGCCCCCTGCGTTTTGTGCAGCAGGAGCAGCCTGGGGCTGGGCAGCTCGTGACATCCCGTCCTGCTGCTGCCGGCAGGTAGGAGGAGAGAGCTGCAGCTCTGCGCGTGCTCTGCCCTCAGCGTCTGAGCGGGGCTCGTTCGTGCCGCGTTCAAATAACGACTTGTCTTCTTTCGTCCTGTGATTCGTTTTCTGGATTAAAATTAAAGGCTGAGGGAGCTATGGTTTAACAAGAGATTTTGCTTGATTTTTAGGGTAATCATAATAAAATTACGTTGTATGAAACATCTTAATTCTTTTCTGTGATTTAACAGTAGGAAATTTGGAAGGGGACATGGAATCCATAAACATGGAGAGAGAAAGTGTATCTTGGCTATTTCCAAAAATAATATCCATCTATTTTTAGAGATGGAATCAAAACCACAGCTGTAGCACATCTGGAAATTGTGTGTGTGTTTCACAGAGCAGACTTTTCACACTTGCACCTCCTTTCCCCGTGTGACTCCGTGGCGTTGTAGCAGGCAGCATCACGCCCCTTGCGCCAAGCCCAGCCCGGTGCCAGTCTGCAAGGGCTCGAGCACGAGCTCGAGCTCTGTGTGTGCTCTGCCCACGGGCACTAGTGGCCTTCCTAAAATGTCCTCGAATTGACGTAGCATCTTGAAGGCTGATCCGCAGTGGCTTAGTTCAGGCCAGTTTTGCTCTCAGTTACAGCAGTGCAGAGCAGACCTGCTGCTGCAAGTGCCCTTGCTCTGAAGCTGGGTGGCTCGAGCGGGGTGTACGTTGTCCCTGCGTGCGCAGGGGTTCGAAGCTGTGCAGCAGAGCAAGGGCTTGACCTCTTCTCATGCATTTTGGCCATAGAACCATGAGGAAAGCAGCTTTGCCGCGATATGAGTGCCGTATTTGGAGAGAGCTAATGAGGGATCCGTGTGGAGGCCGAGAGGGATGCAGCTCTCGTCCCACGCTCTTGCTGGCGGCTCGAAGCTGCCCTCTTCAGTAAGCTCGGCGCCTTCCCGTTCCGCTCGGGAAGCGCGGCAAGGCCCGAGCGCCCACGGTGTCGGAGTTTAGCAAAGTCTGGGGTCCGAGGAGTGGAGTCGAGGGAGGGCAACGGGCCTCGCACGCGCCGTGCCGGGGCCGGAGAGCTCGGCCCCCCGCGGGGAGCGATTCCCCGGCCTTCTGCCTCCTGGCATTCGGCATCTGCTCCCTGCACCTGATGCTCGCTCTCGCCCTCTCTGGAAGCTGTGCTGCCTCTGTCGGGAGCTGCTGCGCTGCCGTGATAGCCAGGTGGCCTTCGGGCATGCCCTGGCGCCCACCTGCCGGGGAGCAGGACTGCTGCAGGTAGACGTCGGGTTTTGTGCATCTCCAGGCGGCTGTGCCAGGTGGGACACACTGACGGAGTTAGACGGCGGGGTCCCCTCTTGCTTCCCCTGTCTTCCTGCCGCTTCCCTGCGGCTCTCATTCAAAATAAATTCTCCTTTCATGTTTTTACATTCTGTGTGGAAAAGTAATTATTTTATTTTAAATTCTTACTTGTTTGGACAGCTCACTTCTTAATTAATCCTTATCCTTTCTTTGTACTCCTGGAATAACAATATCAGATTTGTCTGGAGTGATTAATGCCTCGTGCTTTCCAGGTGCTAAGTTGAGTAAAGATTTATAGATCAATGTTTTCTGGTAGTCAGATTTTTTTTTTTTTTTTTGTGGTTCATTTTTTGTGTATGTGTTTTTTCCCTCACATTATCCTCATTGGCATTTGCTTCTATTTTTCAGGTGTAAATACTGTGACAGGTCGTTCAGCATTTCCTCCAACCTCCAGCGGCATGTTCGAAACATCCATAACAAGGAGAAGCCATTTAAATGTCACCTGTGTAACCGATGCTTCGGGCAGCAGACCAACCTGGACCGACACCTTAAGAAGCACGAACACGAGAACGTTCCAGGTAGCGAGGGGCTCCGGCGCGCGGCTCGGCTGGCGCCGGCCGGGAGCCGCCGACGGTTAATCGCCCTGCTCACCCTGGGAAGCTCCTGTGGAGAGCACTGGTTCTTGACCCTGAGGATCATTAGGTGGCAGAAAAACACGGCAGCTTCTGCTGCAGCAGGAGGCGTTTGCCCCGGTGCGAGCTCGAACCGCGCGCCCGCGCTCCTGCTGAGCCGTGTCCGCTCGTGGGGTTTCAGGTAGAGTGTGTTTGTAGATACGTGTGAAGTTCAAGAAGCCAAGTAAGTTCTGCCCTAAGAACTGGATGAAGAACCTCCTATACTGAAGTCAACTAAGTGATCTTTCAGCCCAGAGAAAAAAATTGTGAGAAAGTTGCAGGCAAACAGCTATATAATCAATAGTGGTCCTTACATTGTATATACCATGCCTAATGGCTAAACACAATCTATGTTTCTTTCTGTAGATAAGCCTGGAAAACTCAGCTTCCTTTGGCAGCTTTGGTTCATAACGTTTCTGTAAACGTTGAATTCTTAATGTGAACTATGGGGGTTATTATACAATATTCCACCTCTGTTCTTCCTCCTCACAATAGCTTTGGCAATATCTGACTGTCTCTCCTGTTTGTTCTCTTTTCTTGCCTCCCCCGTCAGTGAGCCAGCACTCTGGAGTCATCACAAACCACCTTGGGACCAGTGCCTCTTCCCCAAACTCGGAATCAGACAACCATGCACTTTTAGATGAAAAAGAGGATTCGTATTTCTCTGAAATAAGAAATTTTATTGCAAATAGTGAGATCAATCAAGCATCAACTTTAGCAGATAAAAGGTAAACAAATACATGAATTTATCTCGTAATATGCGTTGTTAACATGGCTAAAAGTCCAATCATCCTCTGCCTTCTTGGCCTTGATTTGAAATGCTTAAGAGAAAGTGCTCAGTTTGGACAGTGCATTCAGCTTGAAGCTCTGAGCGGGCAGGTAGCTCCCGTGTGTGAGTACGAAGAAAACTTACATAGCAAAGAAAGTTGAAGTGTTGTCATCGAACCACTACCTCCCACCATAAAGCCATTCGGCCTGCTTGGTGCGGACACAGAGGTTGCTGATTAAGGAGAACAGAGCCACCTGATCTTTTAATCTGTTGGTTTGGTTTAAATCTCTCCCTACAGCCAGGCAGGGAGTGAACTGTGGCTTTAGGCAAATGAGAATGTGGGATAAGCTGCCCGTGGGCTTCTAAATGACCTTGAGCCTGTCGGTGTGTGTTGAGATGAGTGTGGGGGACACGGCTGCACCTGCCCGCTCCGCCGCCTCCTCTCCAGGGAACAGGCTCTCTGGCTCTCGAGGCTCTTGAATTCCTTCATATTTCTGGGAAAACTTCCCAAGGAGCCTCTCATTCTATCCGCGGTGCACAGGCCCTGGAGGTTTCAGTTGCATTTAGAAATGCACAAGTCAGGCAGATGTCAGATGGGACCGTAGTACACATGCAGAGATCCCGCTTTGCCAGCGCTGCTGCTGTGCCAGCAATATCCTTCTGGAATGGCCTGCGGAGAATACAAGACTTGCCTTTTCCCTGAGTGCTTGTAAAAATGCTAATTTTAGGCAGAGTCTCCATTTCCTTTCCAGTTTCACAGTCTTCATTTCATTTGCTGGATGCGAAAGCAGAATTATCTCATACACTGACTCCTCACCAGAGTTCTTGTTTAGACTGTGTGCTTGGAGCAAAACAAGGGGGATGGTGAGAACTAAGGATTTGCTGGAATTTCCTGGGGGAAATTGGGAATCTCTTGACAGTGCTTGATACAGAGAAAAAAAAAATAGGCAAGGGGAGGAACTCTCAGCAGCCTGGGGAAATTCTTCTAGAGGAAGAGGCACTGTGGACTTTTACCTTAAAAAATCTACCACCATTATGCAAAACAAACCCGCCGCCGAAGTACTTGGGGTAAGTGGCAAGATCCAGGGCTTGGGAAATGTCTGAGTTCCCCCTTCATTTTTTAAACCTTATTTTGACGAAGTGATATTTTATCTGCCCGCAAACCCAGTGGGCTATGCTGGGTTGTGCAAATGTCATTTTGTCCTGGGGCCAGTTGTAATTACATTTCTGCTGCTCTCTTGTTTTCACAAATAGCTATTTAATGCCAATACTAAGACTTAAGTCTAAAACACAAGTATGAGAAATTCTCAGAATGATGCAGTCCACCTAAGGAAAAGGAAGATGCTGAGATGTGCTGGTGTGTAAAGTGGTGACAATGTTAAGCTTAGCTATGCCACCTGGTGGCATCCTGCTGTCTTCAACGTCCGTAATGCTGGTGACCACGTCTCTTTCTCCTGCCCTAATTTAAAGCTACCTGCCTCTTAGGGAGCCTTCGGTGCAGACAGGTGTGACTAGGAAAAGTGATGCAAGAGCGACCTGGGGCCGGCTGGTGGTTACTCAGCGAGGAAGCTGCCGCATCCTGCTTGCTTGCAGGGAGCTTGCTGGAATGTGGTCGGGCAGAGAGAAAGAAAAGCCCTTTGTCCCACAGAGGTTCTATTTTAAGAGAAGAAAATGCGTTACTTAAATCCCGACTAGACAAAATTCTAACTTGAAAGGCGTTTGGGTTGGTATATACTTGACATGAGCATTGGCCCTTGGACATGGCAAGGGCTAATTTTTAACTGGCTAAAAAACACCCATTTTCCTTCTTGCTGTTTAAATCAGTTGTGTATGTACACACATATGTGTCTGTATGCATGTATATATGCACATGTGCAAAATGAACTAAGCTTTGCACTATGGTGGAAATGCTTGACTTCACTCATTTGACATCTCCCCCCTCTCCTTTCTTTTTCTTTTTTTTTCCTTCCACTTTGACCCAATATTTCAGACCAGAAATCCAGGATATTGATGGCAATTCCCAGTGTCATGGATTAGCAAATGAGAAAACAGAAGATGTGGATGATGAAGATGAAGAACTGGAAGAGGAGGATGATGACAGCCTGACAGGGAAGTCACAGGATGAAACAGTATCACCCACCACAGAGCCCCGAGGAGCATTTGAGGATGAGGAGGATGAAGAACCCACGTCTCTCACCATGAGCTTTGACCACACCCGAAGGTGAGGTGGGCTGTTTCCTTTGAGAAGTCACACAGGGGTCAGACTCTTTACTGTGTCCGTGGTGGATTGTGAGTGCTATTCTTTTATTTTCCAACCCATGTATCATAGCTCCCATTTGATTTAAGCATTCACTTGAGAGATTCCATTTTCACTATGGCGGGGGACACAAAAAGCCTTGGACTGCACAACAGTCTGTGATAAGATGTATATCCAAGACTTGAAAAGTTTGTGTCAGGAGAGCACTTAGTGCAAAATAGAAAACAGCTCTTTCAGAGTACTGCCAGTCAGTGGATCAGATGTTTTGTCTCCAAAATACAGGGCAGGAAAAAAGGAGGGCTGTTTGTATAAAATCTATTTGGTACCACTCTACACATTTTAGCTGTAGTAAAATGGGGTTGTCTTCAAGTGGCTTTTTTAGAGTCCTGGGGAAAAAGTGAAATTTTGCCCGAACTTATGCCATGCCTAGAGACATTTAGAATTTGTTGCTCATGGTATAGGCTTAGCCTCCCTTTTTGCCTCAGTTTTCCAACTAGTGTTCATAGCAAGTATTCATGATGCAAAGAAGTGTTATGTGTCGTCTCAGCGCATCACTACTTCCATTGCAACTCAAAGAGAACATAGTACAGCAGCTTGCTTTAGAGTTTAGTGTAGTGCCAAACCTTTCAAGGAGTGGACAGCATTTGGACATCTCCCCACAGAAGACCAAAGTGAATTGCAACCACGCTGAACCACAAGCATCTACAGCTCCAATGCTTGTATGTGCATAACCACACCCTCCGCTTTGTCTTTGCTCTTGCGTTTGGTGTCATTTCCATGTTTGTCCGTGTGTTGTTTCACGCATGTGGCTTGTGAGACCCCCATGGTATGTGCATGCAGGCACTGAGTTAGCAGCACTCACATTGGTAGATTGTAACGGTGAGATGAGCTAACAACAGGTCAACCCCTTCCCCTGGTCATTGGTACAGGTGTATTGAGGAGGACGAAGCCGGCTTGTTAGATTTGGAGCAGATGCCGAATTTTGGGAAGGGGCTGGATCTTCGCAAAGCAGCCGAGGAAGCATTTGAAGTTAAAGATGTGTTTAATTCCACCTTAGACTCTGAGACAATAAAACAGACTCTGTACAGGCAGGCTAAAAACCAGGTGGGTATCTGACAGACCGTTTTCTCTAGCTCGCTGCCGGCACGCACTGTAGGACTGGCGAGCTGCTGGCCTCCTTCAGCCAAGGGTTCGTCTCCCCCTCGCACTGAGCCGGAGCTCTCACTGTCCTGAGTGAATCGCGTGTGAGCCCTGCCTTGCTGCAGCTTACTGGGGGTCACAAGTGGTGGGGTGCACACGAATTTTAGGTCACCAGCCTATCTGCTTCTATCTGTCTGTATAAACGTTGTTATGATTATTATTTATTTATACTTTGGGCTAGATCTTCAATTGTTACCTACCAGGAAACTCAAGATTTGGACCACAGAAACAGCAAGAAGATATAATCATATAGTTATGTGTGATGATCAAAAATGTAGTAGTATTTTCTTGGCTTGCAGTCCAGCAGGTCTAGAAAACTTCTTTGTTTGTCTCCCTGGTTTCCAAAAGCAATCTGTAAAATAAAATTCTGCCTTGACAGATAGATCAGTTCGGACCTCCCAAGACACATCAAAAAGTCATGTCAGCATCTCCTGGAGTTTTAAGAAAAATCTGGAGGTGCGGGCTAGACCTGTTCGTGCTTTGTGCTTTTTCATTAAGCAAAAATACTCAGTCTTCAGATTCACGAAGTTCAAGTCTTGATTTGTATGAAGGCAGTCTCATGAAGGAACTGTTAAATGAGGTTGCATCACTGGACTGGACGGGAGAGATCATATTAAAACCTTCCAACTTAAACTTCAAGCCTCTATCAAGGCGCCCTGAATGCCAGCCATCATTACTGCCTGCATAGGGAACCTGGGCTTCTGCTTTCAGGGTGCCACTTAGTACCTAACTCAGCTACTTGAAGTGGCCTAAAGCAGATGGGGTGGACAGTGCCAGTCTGACAAACAACAGGAAGGCATTCCAGCAAAATTTGACAGCATTTCCCCATTACTTACCCCTGCTGCTGTGTGTAGGAAGAAGTAGGCAGCTCAGACATTAGCAGAGGTTTGGCCACATTTGATGCTGGGGGTGAGTAAAGGTATTGCCTTGGAGTCCTTTTTTAGCCTTCAAGCAACAGAATTGGGCATGAAATCTATTTTAATTGTCCAACAAGGCAGTAGCTTAATGCGGCTGACAAGCAGAGCATGGTTTCTGATGAAAGGTAGCCCTAAGTTTGCAAATTCTTGTCCTGCTTCATATTAGGTGCTGGTACTGAAGGTGGGGAAGGGAAGGTAGCACAAGGCTTCCTTCCTGCTGAAAGTGTTTTAAACACAAGCCACTTGCCTGATTCTTTTATGTGTCCTGTTACTAATATCCCAACTGTACTAACTATTTAGGAACAGCTTGCTCTTTCAAAATTTGTTCTGCGTTGTTGGTTTTAGTCTATCCTTACCTTTTTCATGGGAAGGGGGGGTATTTTATGTATATATTTTTAGAACCAGTAGCCTCGTTGCAGTTAAATGATAATAAATAGCTTGAATAATTTGAACAATCTGTTATCCAGGGACTATAAAAATAAAACACCTTGGAGGTGACCAGCACAGCACTCCTTTGTGGCTTTCCCCCAGGCCCTTTGAGACGCGGGCATGTCCCCAGGCCGTCCTTCTTTCAGCACACACCCTCGATAGCCAAGTGGGTGGACTTGACAAGTAGATCTGATTCAGCTTTTAAGGGGAGAGGCTAACACTGGGTGACTGCTTGGTGGAGCAGTCTTTGTCCCCTGCCCTGCAAAAGATTACGTGTTGGGGGGGGACCACCTCGCTGCGAAGGAGGGGGCAACCCTGCCACGGTTTCATTGCAAAATAGCAGCAGACGCTGCACCAGCTAGTGCTAAGCAGGGAGGTGGGGACTCCGTACTCTGGTTTAGATCACAGGCTGCAGTTTCATTGGCTTTTGCTCTAGCACATGAAGTATCACCTGCGCGCTCTGGAAGGATGCAAAAGATGCATAAGATAAGCAGTTTGGAGGAGGGAGAGCATCTAGGTTGCAAAGAAGCAAGCAGATTAAAGAAAACCACAAATCTCAATGATTTTTTTGGCAGACATTGTTAGCTGTTTCACTGCAGTGATAAAACTATCCCAGCAAGAGCGTATGCACTGGCAATGCCAGTGAGCATTTTCGTGCTCCTAAATATCCCGTGCAGGCTGCTCAGGTAGCTGCGGGTCGTGCCCGGCGGCGGCTCGGGGCGGTGAGGCTGCCGCCAGCGCCTGCCCGTTGGGCCCCGCGTGGCTCGGGTGCTGCCGCGCCACCTCCGTGGCACGTGATGGGGCCCTGCCCTGCGCTCTGCTCACCCCTGCCTGTGCTACCAAAGGAGCAGCAGCAGCGTGTGGCATCCTGCGCGTTGCCGCTCGCTCCCGAGAGCGCAGGCCGGGCCGGCTGCCCGGTGCGGACGCCGGCTGCTCCTGCCCCATGCGCCTGAACGGAGACCTGCTGGCGGAGCGCCCGGCGCCGCGCCGGCTGCGCTGTCCTGCGGCGCGGGCGCTGCTTGCTTTGCAGGGCTGCGGAAGCGTCCCGCGCGCGTACTCACCCCTGTCCCCACGTTGCTCTCTCTCCCTCCAGGCTTTTGCAATGATGCTGTCCCTGTCTGAGAACGCTCCCCTCCACGCGTCCTCCCAGAGCTCTCTGGGTGCTTGGTTGGACATGGCAGGAGCAGCTTCAGAGTCGGGGACCTTTAACCCCATCAACCACCTCTGAGAGGTCACCAAGGCACTGGCCAGAGTCCAAGCGAGGAGGCGGTGGTGCTGCAATTGTCCTAGCAAAAATCCTAGCAAGCAGAAGACGGACGAGAGGGCCTCAGGGAGTCGTCTGGGCTTTTGGCTGGGAAAGAAACCTGTTGCATCCGACCTACAATGCCTGAATTTTTACCTATCCACAGTTCTCATTCCTAATTTATCAGAATGAACCTCTCCAAAACTGGATAACCCTGATGCAGCCCTAGGATTTCACAATCTCGAAGAGTAGCATAAACAAGACATGAATTGCAACAGTGCAATCAAATATTGGCCCCTTTAACCTTCCAAGACAGTATCACCAAGCCAGTGGAGCTTGCCTATGAATGAAAGCTTGAAACCATTTGGTTCCCTACCCTTTCAATTCAGCTGAATAACGAAATAATAAGGAAAACCACGGAGCTGGGTGTGACCTATCCCTGGTGCAATTCTGTCGCAGTCACTGGGTTCCACCAAGGACGGGGAGACGCAGCCCATCTGAGTGACCTCCGGAAGCGCCGGGCGCTCCGTCCTCGC
>VZSV01000124.1:358413-370206 GCA_013398735.1 Nothocercus julius | reverse complement strand
GCCACCTGGGTTTCCCTGGGAGCAGCAAGGCGAAGAGGCGCCCTAGGGAGCCAGGGCTGCTGAACCGCGGGAGCGACGGCGCGGAGGAGCGGCCGGGCTGTGTCAGTGCCCAGCGCTCGCGGTCCGGCCCCTCCACGCTGGCCGGGCTCGGGGCTGGAGATGCAGGTGCATTTACGTTGGCCCCCCTTGCCTATGGCACCTGCTGGGAGTGGGCAAGGACAGACACGTGTTGCTCTACTCTGCCCCTCGTTTCATTGAGGCTTTTGGACACCTCCCGCAATGTCTGAGATGGGAGAAGCTCAGAAGAGCAAAGGGGTGAAGTGCTGCCCGTCCTCTTGGTAGAGGATCGTGCGGACGCTGGGAACACGCGTGCGGTGGGGATGGGTGTCCAGGTGCTCGTGTCTGGCGCTCCGGGGCCGCTCAGTGCCCAGCTGGTTCGTGCGGTCCCCTGGGGAGCTGGTGAGACCGTCCTCTGCTGGGGTGGAAGGAGGTTTCTGAGGTGTCTTTTGTTTTGTCTTAGCAGCGTCCTGCTCCCCTGTGCTGCCGTCATGTCCCGGAGCCCCCCCGGCGGCTCTGTGGGTGACAAGAGCTTTTTCCTGGAGTACCGCTGCCACCCGGAGCTGCCGGCGCCGCCGTGCCCAACCTCTCCGCGCGGGAAGCGCGGCTCCGTCGCGGCGCTGGACGGCGCGCCATGCCCGGCTGCGGGCTGTGCCGCCATGGCCGAGCCCCGCCGCGTGGTGCTGAGCACGGAGAGCCCGGCGGCGCTGAAGGTGGGCACGCAGCAGCTCATCCCCAAGAGCCTGGCTGTCTCCACCAAGACCAAGAGCCCCTCCCGGCACCAGAGCTTTGGGGCAGCGAGCAAGGAGCCGCCGTGCCCCAACCCGAAAAGGGCGTCCGCCCCCAGCATCTCCCTGGAGGCGGAGGTGGAAGACGACTATGGAGGGGCTCTCAAGCGCAACCTGAGGAACATGTCCTACCGCGCAGCCATGAAGGGCCTGGGCGCGGAGCCGGAGGCCGCCAACGCCGCCGCCTCGCTGAAGCCGGTGCCGGAGGAGGGCAGCGCCCTGCCAGCCCGGAGCCCGGGCAGGAACAAGGTGGGCTGCGACACGGCCGCTCTCGTGCCGGCAGCGCCCGGCCCGGCCCTGGGAAGCCGCTCCAGGGGCAGTGGCGGCACCGAGCCAGGGCCGCAGCCGCACGGCAGCTCTGTGGGAGTGTGGAGCGGGATCACGGAGCGGGATCAGGGAGCGGGAGCGTGGAGCCGGAGACGGCCCTGGCGCAGAGCGGAGCCGGGCGCGCCGGGCTGCTCGTGGCTGCAGTGGCGCGTGGGCGCAACGGGCCGCGGAAGAGCAGGCTGGGCGCAGGCAAAGTCCAGGGGTGAGACGGGCGCATGAGAGGCGGCGGAGCCGCTCTGGGCCGTTCTGATCGCGGCCCAGATAACACGAGGTGAACGCTGAATCACAGCAGGAAGGCAAACACGAGCTCAGGCAGGGCCAGCCTGCAAGAACACGGTGGTGTTTGTCAATGGGCTTGGCAGCTTCTCCGCTTCCTTGAAGGAGGCAGCTCCTCCTGAGGTCCCGCGGCCGGTGACCTAGAGGGGTGTTTGGCCCGGGCACGAGCCCCTGGAGCGGCCGCCGGGGCTGCGTGTGCTGACTGCTCTCGTGGAGCGTTGTGTGGCCGGCGGCTCCGTCCCGGCTCCCCGTGCTCAGGGCGGGCGCGCGGCCCTGCCGCGGCCGTCGCGGTGGAGGCGGCAGCCGCTCCGGCTCATCTCCCTCTTTCCTCCCCTTGCAGAGGACCTTCGGGCGGAAGCGGGTGCAGAAACGCAGTGGCTCCTTCAAGGACCGTGAGTGGCCCTTGTGCTCCGGCAGCGTCGCCCCTGCGTGCAGCCGAGACGCCTCGGCAGGACGGCGCTTCCGAGCGCGCCGCATCCCAAGGGAGGCTCTGCCACGGCCTGGCCCGGGCCGAGGGGCTCTGCCCCACTCGTGTGAGGAGCAGTGGGTGCTGCCCTGGTGCTGCCGGCGCCGTGAGCGCCTCGTGCCCCGTCTGTCCTCCCCACACCTGCTGCGTTTGCTCTGGGCAAACAGGGTCAGGAGCTGCGGCGGCTCCGCTGCCAGCCCTGCCCAGCTGGAGGGCCAGGTCCCGGGATGCGGGCGGTGGGGTGGGAAGCCTGGGCTGGATGAGGCTTCTCTGACCCCTGGCTCGTCCATGCACCACAGAGCCCCGGCTGTACCAGGAGATCCGTGAGAGAGGCCTGAACTCTGTCAGCCACGAGTCGGACGAGGATTTGCTGGAGGAGACCATCCCGGAGGAGCCGTCGCCCACCGACACCGCCATCGTGGTGCAGAGCTACCGGCCGGCCCAGGCCACCTGGAGCCAGCTGCCCGAGGTGGGACCAGGGCAGCTCCGCGGAGCGGGTCGCGCAGCGCCCGGGGGCTGGGAGGACGCAGGTTGCGGCGTGTTGGAGGAGTCCTGGAGCAATCGGCACCGCTACGGAGGCTGCTGTGCTCTTGCCTGGGGCTCCTGCCCAACAGCTGGTCCCCCCGGGCAAGCTCTGCTAATCCCCGTCGCACAAGAGGAGCCCCTGCTTTGAACGAGGGCCCTGTGTCAGCCTCACCCCCGCAGGTGCCAAGCAAACGCGAGCAGGGTCAGAGGGACCTTTGCTCCTGGCTGCGCCGGTTACGACTCGTGAGCTTTGGGCTGCCGGCCGGGCCCGTGGGGCTGCGCCGGCGAGAGATGGCAGCCGGAGCCTCCGCCGGGACCTGCGCGTCCCGGGCTGCCGCTGGCGGCCGCGCGAGCGCTCCTGGGTGCCCGGCCACGCTTGCCGCGGTGGCCGGTGGCGTCTTGGCGGGGCCTTCGCGGGAGGGGAGCCCCCGACCTCACTAGAGGGCGCGCGAGAACCGCGGCCGGGCGGCGAGCGCCTGCGCTAATCCCTGCGCCCCGGCTCGCAGGTGCGGGACGCCGGCATCCTCGGCAGGATATCCCCGGAGGAGCGCAAGCGGCAGGAGGTGAGGAGGAGCCGGGGGGACGCGCCGGGCGCCTCGGCGGCGCTCAAGCAGCCGGCGGGACTGTGTCCACCTGGGGGTCCCAGGCGGCCGGCTCGGTGCAGCGTCATTTCCAGTGGCTCTGTTGCAGCCTGCTGTAAATAGGATGCAGCAAGTCTCACTTCAGCCCCTGCTCTTGCCAACGGTAACAGTTTCCTTGTTACATCCTCCCTGCTGTGCTTTTATGCAGGCGATGTTTGAGATCATCACCTCCGAGTACTCCTACATGCACAGCCTGAGCGTCCTGGTGTGCCACTTCATGCGGTCGGAGGAGCTGAAGGAGACCATGACGCAGACAGAGCACCACCACCTCTTCTCCAACGTCGGCGACATCCTGGCGGTCAGCACGAGGCGAGTGTGGCAGCGCGCTGGGACGCGGCCGTGCTGCCGACCGCGCCGCGCTCCCTGCTCCGCAGCGCCAGCCCTCTGCCGCGCGCCAACCCTCCCTGGGGCCGTAGCGCTGCCCTCAGCGCGGCGGCCGTGCGGGGCAGCGCTGCCGGCGGAGCTCCCCGTGCCTGCGCCTGCCCCGGGAATCCCTGCCGGGCGCCCCCCTTGGCCCGGAGGCCGGCGAAGCGGCGCAGGTGGCGCCGGTGTCGCTGCATCGCAGCTGCTCGGCCGCTCGAGGTGCGACGGCTCCAGAAGCCTGGGCTTGCAGGGCGAGGGCTGTGGCGCAGCGAGAGCTGCACCACAAGCTGCCGCGCGCTCCGGAGCGCGAGCGGGAGGCTTGCGCGGGCGCTGCAAGGAGCCCGCGTCGGCACGGCCCGCGCGCCAGAGCACCGCAGGGTGGGACCAGCAAGCACGGGCAGCGCGCGGGCTGCACTGCGCATGGCGTGAGAACCGCTGCGGGGGCGGCGGCCTCGCAGCTTCTGCAGCTGGGCCTGCGGCGGGACGCAAGTGGCCCTGGTGGGATGGAACTGAATCTTCCTCGGGAGCTTGGGCAGATTGGGATCCCAGCTGCGGTCGGGAAGAAGCAGAAGCCCTGGGGACTTGCAGGCTCACAGGTTACGGTCCCGTCTCCGCCAGGAAATGCGAGCCGCAGCAGTCGCGTGGGTGTCCTGGTTGCGCAGAGGCAGGAGGGTTCCGGGCGTTGTCTGCTGTGCTGGTCTCGAGCCTCAGGGGTTTCCTGCTGGCCACGACGACGGTGTGTGTTAGAGTCAGCCTGAGCTGTAATGGTTCCTCATTGCTCGCAACTTCCACGTGTGTGTTTTGCTTTTGATCCCCAAACAGTCCCGTTTGTCCAAGGTCGTGGCTTCATGGGCTTGCAAAGGCTGCACTTAGTCTGGTTGAAAATGCAAAGGCGTTTGGCAGGCAAAATTGCTGCTCCTGGCTCTCTGCCTCAGGTGTACAAACACTCCTTCTCCTGACAAGCTAGGAAGGAAGATTTGGGTTCATTTGCCAGCAGATGCGTTTTCTTGGATATGATCGTCTTGAGATGTTAGGTACATGCATAGGTGAATAAGGGAAATGGATCAGTGGTATAGTGAGGGACAGAGATGCCTTAACGTGGGAGTAGGATAGAAGCTGCTTTCGAAGTTCTTTCCCAAACTCATTGTAGCTGTGTCATAAGTGGAATGATGGAAAATTCATGCATCCCTGTGCATCTGTTTTTTACCATGGTGGTTTGTGTGGTCAGTAGACCCAGGAGGAGGTTGCTGGGGCAAGGTGTGTGTCCCACGTGTGCAGCGTCCCACCTCTACCAGGCTAGGGACAGCTGCGTACGTGGAGGAATTTAAGTTTTTGTCCAACCAACAGTTTAGCTGCAACCACTTGGGAATAACTCGTAGCATGGAAATATCATTTTAGAATAAATAACTGTAAGAATCGTTCTGCTTTAGGAACGCTTGCCATCCTGCAGTAGTCCAAATGGAGACCTATTTATAGGCAAAATTCACTCCAGTCTATTTCTCTCTTTAGCCAAACCCTTGAGCTTTGCAGTTTGAATGTTGCTGTGGCCTATTAGCCACAACTGTACAACCGTATCTTTAACTCATAATCCAGAAAGCTTTTGCTACCCCAAATCCCTTCTCTGCTTCCTCAGAAATAGTTGGCATCTATGCAAAGTACTATCCAAGGTCCAGAGTTTGAACTTTGACAAAGGGATCCTCTGCAGGGCTATTGAATCTGGAATCTCTGTTTAGCTTCTTTGAAGACTTGGAAAAGCGCCACCAGGAAAACCTCCTTATTCCTGACATCAGCGACATCGTGGAAGAGCATGCCTCGAACCACTTCAACCCTTACGTTAGTTACTGCTCCAATGAGGTCTATCAGCAGAGGACGCTCCAGAAGTTGCTGTGAGTACTGCCGCGTGCTGAGGCCCCGCGCCCTTGCTGCTCGCGGGGAGCTCTGCCGTGCCGTGGGGGACGCTGGCTTTTGGCAGTCAGGACCGCAGGACGCCTCCCTGCGGTGAGCAGGACTGGGAACAGCGCGTGGCCCATGCTCTTGTGGCTGCTTCGCTTCCCCGAAGGAGCCGTTGTTTCCCTTCTGATGGAGCCGTGAGCATTTTAATCTTGTGGGCATGAGATATGCTTGTGGGGGGTGAAGTTGGACATGAGTTGTGTTGTAAGGAGGAGGGAAGGAGGGAAGTGAGGATGATGCTACCGCACACTGAAGCTGTCCCATGGGACAGCTTTGGATCTTGCCAAGGCCAGTGGTGCGTATGGGGAGTTAGAGACACCTGTGAAGGCTGTTCGTCTCCAGGTCATGCTGGTAGTACACATCACGTCTGTGTCATCTGTTGATACATCAGTGTCTTTGCGTCCTTTTGCGGGGGCACTCAGCATCTCTCGCTGCTTTTCCATTACCTGCCAATGGATCGATCCTTTAGCATCAATCCATCCACAGCACCAGCTGTGGGCTCTGAACTCTACTGGCTGCTGCTGAACATCAGAGGTCCTGCCCTAGGAATGTCTCATGTATGGAAGCCTTCTGGAAGGTGTTGAAAGAACAGACCTAATGGAGGTTTCTTGTCCTGTTCCAGAGCCACAAACTCCACATTTAAAGAGGCCTTGAAACAAATTGAAAGGAAGCCAGAATGTGGAGGCCTGCCAATGATATCATTTCTCATTCTCCCTATGCAGAGGGTAACACGGCTTCCTCTGCTGTTAGATGTAAGTAAGCCCCACAGTCCTTCCTTGGCACCTCCGAAAAGGTGGCTGTCATTCCCTTCATCTGTTTGCTGAGCCCCGGACAGTATCCTGCCTCCATCCCTCTGTGAGCTGAAGCTGGGATACTGACCTGAGCTTTTATTCACTTTTTAGATGCAAACCACGTGATCTACTATATCTCTTCTTTATGCGGATGCCAGATGTGTAGCTTAAAACCTTTGTAATTAATGCTGCTCCATTACCTGAGTGGCTGGGGACACAGTGGTGGGTTAGAAGGTGGCCTGGGGCAGGAGCTTGCCCAGACAGAAGATTCCTCTCTGCCTTCTGTGCTGCATTTGGCATCTGGCAATGAGGGTGGGGTAGCACAGGCTTGGTTCATGGTCCAGTTGCCTAGGAAGGGAAAGCAGGTCTTGCACAAGCTTAATTTGAATCCACGGCACTGCTGTAGGCAGCAAAAGCCCTGGCTGTGGGATGGCTGATTCCTAATGCCAGTCTGTAACAGCCAGCAGGTGTGGGAGCCAAGTGGTGTGCAGGGTGACAGAGGTGGTCAGGCCGGTTATCTCAGGTGCGAGAGCCCCCGTGGAGAGCAAGCTCACGGCTGCCAGCGTGGCTAAACCTTGCCTGGAACGTACGTCAGTCCCTCTGCCTGCCTGGCACTTGGGAAAAGCTTGAGAAATTAGCACATCCTTATATCAAAGGGAGGCACTTGATGCACAGTTGCTCTGTCTTGCAATATCACTAAAGTGTTTTATGTTGAAATTCTAGACTCTCTGTCAAAAAACAAAAGCATGCACTGCAGCATATGGAGCTGCCACCAGAGCTCTGAAAGCCATCAGCAAGGTGAGGCACAGCGGCCAGCTCTCCACCTTTTCTCCCTCTTAGTGCACAATCTCATTTTTCTGGGCCCATTCTGCCATCTTAATTTTCCTTCTTGATTGATTCGCTTGAGATTTTTCTTTCCAAATAGCTGTTAGATGCCCACATGCTTGTCTTCCTTCACTTGTATCATGTTGTTTTTTGTTTGTTTGCTTTCTTCACCATTCTTTTCTTCCTTCCTTTTTGGTCCATCCTTTGTCCTTCCTCTCACTGTCCTCTTCTCTGCTAGTGCTCTCCCTACCCCAGAACCTCCCCTGGGGGTAAGAGTGGACTCCATTAGCCATTTGCCACATCTTTTGGCACTTTAGGCAAAGACAGTGAACGAAGGAGAGAAGAAAGGATAGAGGAGAAAAGGAGCAAGGGAAGCAGGGGCAGCTGTGAACCTTGCACCGTTCGTTCATCTCCGCTGCTTTCCCACCTGGTTATCGTTCAAGTGATACACCACCACTGATTACTGCTGCCTAGTAACTTCCTTTCGTCTCTATAGAGACCGACTCTTGTCCAGGTGCTCCTGCTGCCTGTGCCCTGTCCAGCTCGCTCATCCCATAGGTGAACAAAATGCCCCCAAATTCCTGCTCAACCAGCTGAAGCTTGACGGCCCTTTCCTGGGCTGGGGGTGCATCTCGCTGAGATGCCGCCTGGGCGAGACAAGCTGGTGGGGCGGGATGCGACGGGGCCTCCTGCCAGCAGTGTCAAAGCGGGTGGTGTGTCCCACCTGCCCAGGGGAAGCTTCTCTCCTCCCCTCTTCCTGTCTGGTCAGTCATTCGGCCTCCTGTCATAATCTCTTCTCCTCAGATGATTGATTCTTCCTCCTCTTATTGCGCCTTGGTTTTGGTCCAGTTTCACTTTGGTCCTTGTCCAAGCAGAGGAAACCTGCACACGCTCCTTGTGGAAGTTCTCTTGTGGAAGAAAAACTTACAGCCATCTTTCCCCAAACCGAGCTCAGAATCTCTTTTGTGACTCAGCTGTTTCTGCTGCTCAAAGTAAAAGGGTCAGCTGCAGTTTGAGGTGGTTTGAGGTCGCCTGCCTGCCTGGTGCTTTGCCAGCAGTACTTGTGCTTGTGCAGGGCCTTGTGCGGGTGGTCTGAGCTCCCTGGCATTCGCTTCTTGTCCATTTTCTTTCCTAGCTGGTTAAGAACTGCAACGAGGGAGCTCGTGCTATGGAGAGGACAGAGCAGATGTACACCTTGCAGAAACAGCTGGAGTTTGGAAAAATGAAGGTGAGGACTTATGGAAGGGGGGGGAAGGGAGGAATCTTCTGTGGTGTGTTTAGCTTGTCGGGCCTGTTCCGGGAAGGCTTCTGGAGAAAGTTGACCAGAGAGTGCGTCTGGCTCTGAAATAAATGTTTTCATTTAACATTTAGCATCGCTTTTGTCATGTCCATGTTCGCCATTTTTGTCTGACATTCTGTCTGAAATAGAAATTTCTGGACATTTCTCCTGCAAGATTGGAGAGTGAAGAAGAGTAGTCAAAGACAGTCCAGTCTCCCTTAAGACTCTCCACTTTTTCCTCTGCTTTAATCCATACCTTCATCTCTTGGATGTGCATAGTGAAAATGGCACTTGCCTCCTGACAGGAAGAGAGTCCCCTGAAAACGCTTCTGAGAAAGGAGGCTCCTACTGCCTCTCAGTTCGTAATGTTTCCACCCAAGCTGACCCTAGATTCTGAGTTTAGATACTGCCGCTTTACTTGCCTCTGGTGAGACAAACGCTAACTTAGGCTCCGTCTGGACCCATTCCAGCCTTTTCCATTGATTTCTGCTTCCCGATGGCTGTTGAAGAGAGGGGAACTCTACCAGCTCCTTTCAGAAGAGGCAGGAATCTTCCGCAAAGGCTCCGGCAGGGTTTGCTACCTCTTCCTGTTCAACGATGTCCTGATCATAACCAAGAAGAAAAGGTAAGACTTGGAGATACCCCTTGCTATCCCACGAGCTGGTTGGACAGAACCTGTCCCAGATTCTGTCGCTCAGGGGGGAGCTCTGATCCACCAGAGCTGTAGGTGCTCATTCCAAGCAGGACTGAACTGCCGGTAGCCTCCCTCCCATCGCTGTGATTGACACAGCAGTGGGCTGGGTGCTTATGTCACGGCCGTGCGGCGCAGTGCAAAGCCAAGGGGTGCTGCTAGAGCCAAGAAGCCTTCTGGTAGTGTCCTGGGTGTGCCTCTAATCCTTGAAACTAGCCTAAGGAGAAAGGTCGGAGCATCAAGGCCAAGGATTTGACAAATGCCACAGACCTCAGTATTCCGTGATTCCAGGATAAAAACCTCTAGGAAAAACAGCTGGAGCCTCGTGGCTGAATAGCAAGAGAATGGGAGTTAGATTGAACCATGGCTCTTTAGGCGGTGCTGGGAGGAAGCCAGTTCCCAAGCAGTTCCCATATCTGTTCTGAGTGTGCGCGTGGCTGAAGTGCTGATCCTGTCTTTGCCGTAGCGAGGAGAGCTACACCGTAATGAACTATGCCACGCTGGACCAGGTAAGAGTGGAGAAAATAGAGAGCATGGACCCACCTTCCCCTCCTCCGGGCAAAGCGGGGACAAGCGGCGCCGCCCGCGGCACGGCCAGCGGGCACCTCTTCCGAGTGGTCATGGAAAAGAACAGCGAGAGCAGGCAGGAGGAAATTGTGCTGTCGGCGGAGACGCTGTGAGTGGCCTGGGCTGCGCTGCGGGAGGGGGTTAACGAGGCGCAGTCTCGTTTGCAGGGCAGAGCCCTGCCCTGAAGGGCCAAGGGGGCTTCAGTCGAGCCCCCTTTCCTTCCCGCGCCTCCCTGCCCTGCCAAGAGGAACCTGCACGTGCACCTTCCCTTGCTCTAGTTCCCTCCTCTAGATTTCCAAACAATCTACATAAAATGTAGATTGCAAATTAAGCAAAATGCTGAGCTGCGTGTACTGCTCACAAAGCATCGTTACGTGGCCGGGGACTTGAACACTGAGTCTGGTGTTTGTTAGTCCAACTCCATCCCGCTAGGAAGTTTCTGCCCCTGCTATGCTGCTGTGCTGCCCCCTCATGTGAGCTTTCTCTTTGCCAGGAGCGACCGGGCCCGCTGGATTGCTGCCCTGATGCACAGAGAGCAGGAGAAGCTTGACGCCACTCCTAAAGGAGGTAAAGCTGTGCTGGGGGCAGGCCTTGCCTTGGGGGGCAGTAGCTGCACTGGCTCCAGCACAGGCTTCTTTTTGTGGATCCAAATCCCACTGTCTTGGATGGACTAATCTCACATTACTGTTCTAATCCACTTTTGGAGGAGATATGTGACTGTATTGGTGAATAGGAGGACTTGGGGTACAACGACTTTGCGAGCTAGGAATTGCCTCTCAGACTGTTCCTCAGCCATAGGAAACCCTGCGTGTGTTTCCTAAAAGGCCAAGCAAATAGTCTAGGCGTGCACTGGACCACGAGCAAGCAGCGATTCTGCTTCCCGTGTGCAGGGAGGGAAGGAGAGAGGGGAGAGATGTGGGCAAGGAGGCAGAAAGTGAAGAGCTGTGGGGCAGCTTTGGCGGCCCCGGCGCGAGTACCGTTGCATGAGGGGCAGCCCTCCCTGCCCTGGCATGGGGACAGCGCGCCAGCGCGCTTCCTGCCCGGCTCGCTGTGACCCGCTGCACGGGTTTTCATTTGGTCCTGCCTTTTGCTCTTCTCCTCTGCAGATCTGAGCCAAGTGGAGATCACCCGGGCCTACCTGGCGAAAGAGACGGACGAGATTTCCCTGCAGCAGGCAGATGTGGTCCTGGTCCTGGGTGGGGAGGATGGTAAGTGGGTGGTAGGCACATTGTCAAAAGTCTTCAGGAGTCCCCACGAACTGTGATTTTTTTTTTTTTTTTAGCAATCTTGAGATGCTTCCATGCAGTCGTAGCAGTTGGCAAGGTCCCTGCCCTTGACAGGGGCTGCTGCTGTGGCCCAGCAGGTGACAAGCTGGTGCTGCCGTGGGAGCCAGTGACGCCTGTGTGAAGACAAATACAGGAAGGGTGAGGTCTGTGTTGCAGAGCCTGGTGGCCATCACAGAGACCTCAGAGGCAAATCAATGATCTCCCTAATAAGCCCTGAAGCAGAAATATCCTCCTCTGCACACCTCTACCTGGCATCTTCCGGAGAATGGGAGCATTGGAGCTCTCTCCTTCCATTTCTGGCTCCAGGAGCTGTTATCCTTCCTCTTTTCTTCCCCTAGGCTGGTGCTGGGGCGAGAGGCTCAGGGATGGTGAAAGGGGCTGGTTTCCCCAGTCCTGCGCTCGGCGGATCACCAGCCGCGCAGCCGTGGAATGCAACGTGCGCCGGATGGAGCGGCTGCGGATAGAGACGGACGTGTAGGTGGTGGGCCAAGGACAAAAGCCTCTCGCGACTTGGTTTCAAGGGTCTTTAAGCTTCTGCAGACTGAGCCTGATGCAAGAAGCTGTGACGTCCGTTCTTCTTGAAGACAAGAATTCAACAGCCACAGAAGGCAGGTCTTAGTGCTCAAGACTGGTCTTTGTAGTAGGAGCAGCAGCCATTAATTAACATGAGACCTGGCGTCAGGCACTCCTGGCCAACACACTAGTACTCCCATGGAAGAGGCTCCAAGAGGTGTTGGCTCTTGCTTTTAAAAAATAAACCTGAGCCGGTTGTGGCCGTGTTCGTGGGTTCAGAGGAGGAGCTCGTGCTGCCAACTGTCCCTGCTGCTGTCTGTGCCATTGCTGCACACCTTACCTGTGAAAGCATGTGGTCTAGGGAGAGCACACCCGAACCAAGAAGTTCTAGGAATTTTTATCTATGTACTAGACTTACTCCTTGACAGAATTCCTTTCCTCTTACCCT
>VZSV01000124.1:321268-350612 GCA_013398735.1 Nothocercus julius | reverse complement strand
AATATGAGGAATACGCCAGGCCAAGGCATCACGACCCCTGGCAGGGAAGAAGCGAGTGGATCACTTCCTGCTGGTCTGACGCTCCATCGGCCTTTGGCGGCTGCTCTTAACAAGGCCAACAGCCTTTTCAACACTTGCTCATAGCAAAGGGATTGCGGGTATGTGTTACGTTTAAAGACAAGGAGAACACAGGAGTCTGTAGAATGACAATGGTAATTATTTGCTGGGGCTTTGGACCAAAGCTGGGCACTTAGGGTCAGTGCAGCCAGGCCAGAGACGGCAAGTGCAGAAGCAGGAACAGGGAGGAGATGATCTTCAGCTCCTCATGAAATAAATGACCTTGTGTTTCTACAGCATTGGTTTCTGTGTCAGACAGTTCCCAGGACACCTGATTGTCCTCGTTGCCGCCCTGACCAGACCCAGAGTCCCTGCTCAGATGCTCAGGGCTGGTGCTGGGGTGCTGGGCCACCCCCTCCTGCTGCCACCGGCCAGGGTGGCTCTGCAGCCCCTCCACGTAGCCTGGCCTTTAGAGGGGACCTCAGGGCAAGCAGAAAGCAGAGCAATAGGCAAAGCTGGTCTACACGGCCTGAACCGCAGCACGCGCAAGCCCTCTGCCCAGCGCAGAAAGCCGATGTTTGCCTTAGAAATTCCCATCCAGAAGAAGGTCCCACCGGGGCACGCGTGCGCCTCACTTACGGCTTTCGCACTTCTCGCCGGTCCAGCCGGGCGGGCATCGGCAGAGCCCTGTGCGGTGCTCGCAGCGCCCGCCGTGCTGGCACCCGCAGCTCCGCCGGCAGCCGGCCCCGAAGCGCCCCTGCGCACACTCTGCGAGCAAGGACAGCGGTGACGCGCGCGGCCGCGCACCCCGCCGCGCTCCCCGACGGCACGGGTTCACCTCGCGCCCCGCGCGGCGCCACGGCCCTTCCCTTTCCAGGGAAAGCCCCCTTACCCAGCTCGCAGGCCAGCCCTGCCCAGCCGTCGGGGCAGGCGCAGTGCCCCGTGGCGGGGTCGCACTGCCCTCCGTTTTGGCAGAGACACTGCTGGTGGCAGTTGGCTCCATAGGAACCGGCTGGACACCCTGTGGAAAAGCAACCCAAAGGGAAAGCCTCCGCGCTCTGCCCTGCTCCAAGGCGCGCTCGGACGCTTGCTGCTGCTCCTAGAGCAACCAGGACTAGCGCGGCCCACGTTCCCGTCTCCTGAGGTGACCGCTGGTGTTGAAATGGAGCATCAAATCCGGCAGCCACAAAGTTTTCCTCTGCCCCATCCGATCTGGCTTCCAGATCATTTTGGGAGGCTCCTCAATTTAGGAAGTGCCACCCCAAGGAAATGCAGAAAGACCCAACGCAGTAATAAGGCCAGAGGCACAAAAACAACATTGCACTGCTAAGGGAGCCCAGGAAAGTGCCACTGAGGTGACATTAACCAAGCACAGCGCTGGCCATGAACGCACTGGACACAGAGGGAGGGTCTGGCTCAGCTGCCAAGCTGCATGCTGTTCAATTCCCTCGCCATCTAAATAAAGCTTGGCAAAAGGCTGCTGTGAACCTGGCTTTTTCAAAGGCCACATGAAGGAGTCTTTCATAACAGCAAACTTGGACAACATGAACTAGATAGTGAACTCTGCTTGGCCTGTATTTTCCTGCGTTTGCTTTCCCATTCGAGAAGGGATTGGTGCTCACTCTCCTCGTTGTGCAGAGAGGTTCCCAACCCTGCGCTTTGCTATTCCCACCCAGCTGCAACTGGTGTGAGCTGGGAAGTCCCTAACCCGGCCGTGCTGCAGAGCTGCCGGGCCCTGCTACGCCTAGCAGGCAGGTAAGCCGAGACACAACACAAACTACGCCCCTATTTGGGGAAAACTTCTTTAAAGGAGAGGTCAGTAGAAGAATCACTTAGTAACACAGAGTTTAAGCAACCCATTTGTGTGTCTCATTGCTTTGGTGGTATCAAATATATAAAACAAAAAAAGTTGCGTGTCAGCAGCCATGAAGGGTGCTCAGCTGGTACTCAGTGACTTCAGTCCCGAGCTGCAGAACATCCTCACCTTTAGACCCATTGCTTAGCAAAGAAAAAGCATTTAAGCACACAAGTAACTGTGTGGAAATCTGCACAGTTTCACTGAGCTTGCTGGAAAGCATTGCTGGCTTCGTGCCTGAATGCTCAGTGCAGTGGAAGATCAAGCCTTATTCTATGTGTTGAACAAACTGCAAGTCAGGCCACTCCTGCTGCTCCGGGAGAGGGTAACCTTTTGGCTCATGTCTTTGTGAATGAGTTAGTAAGTGCTGCACAACTAAGAATGATCTTATTTGCAATCTTGTCCTGCTCTCACATTGCCTCAGCTCTTGGTAGGTGCTGCCCTGTTGAAAAGTCTGACCCATCCACAGGAATGGCATTTAGCAGTAGTGCACACTTTTTTCCCCCACGTTGAGGAAACAGACAGTCTGGATTATAAAGTGACATTAAGCTGCGTTACCTTGCTGGCATGTAGGTCCTGTCCATCCAGCTGCACAGAGACATTGGCCACTAACATGATCGCAGGTAGCGTTATTGGAGCAGTTGCACGTCTGACTGCAGTTCTCCCCAAAACTGTTCTCCTGGCATGCTTCATGGAATCAGAAGTAGCATAACTGTTAGATAACAGGTATTAATTACATCACCCAGACTCCTACCAGTGAACCAAACTGCACTCCTCTGGAAGAAGACCCAGCAGCCAGACACAAAATGGTGCCTGGCAATGTTGTTTTTATGGTGTCATGGAGAAATAACAGCTGTATTCTACATAGGCCTGACATTCATGCAGCCCCCCCAAGCACTGCTGTTATTCTTAATGTTACATCATTTTATCTGCTAGGAAACTGTTTCACCCCAGTTCCCATTGCAGGCAATGGCAGTTGTTGAGACAGCCATTCCAAGCTTTGGGAAGGAACCCCCCAGCCAGAGCACACTTGCCAAAAGAGTCCCGTAAGGCTGGGAGTCTGCTTCAGATAAACACTGAGCAGTCCAGCTCCAAAGCACCTCTGAACTGCTTTAGTCCATAACACTTGGCTAAGACGCCTATAAGAACAGACTCTTCTGAGATTTTCTGGTATTTCCTCCTTGGCCTTATAATAGATGGAGCACAAAAAAAATGCCCGTCTTGGCAATGGTACTTTGGGCCCAGGGTAGAATTTGGCAGTATTAGGCACATATAAAAAGAGATACAAAAATGATAAAAGCAAAGTCAGCATTTTACTGCCTCCCTCAGGTCTGAACTTATATGAGACAGTGGGGCTCTCCCTTTCTACTTGGCAGTGCTATTCTTAGCAACAAAAAGGCAATTAAATAAAAGCACATAAACTAAAATATGCAAGCAACCTTGTAGAGGGCAGCACAAGACTGTGATGTCTCCAGTTTCTAGGGTCATTTTTTACTGGGCACATGTACATTCTAAATCTATACACGCACACATACAAACACACACAGAGACTCAATCAGAGTGGAGCTGTTAGAGGAGGTCACGGGCAGATACACCCATTTACGCAGTCTGCAGAATTTGGACTCCTCTTTGAGGACGTTCTGGGTGAAGGGACAGCGACAGCTCCCACTGCTGGGTCTTTTGCAAGGATGTTCTGAACGCAACGTTACATCTACGAACACAGGCTGCCTACCCTGCCACCAGATGCACCTTAGCTGGGCGAGAGCTCGAGGCCATAGTGACACCTACTCTGGTTACAGCTGGGGCCGGCCCAGCCTGGGGGGCAGCGGCACTGGCCGGTTGCATGGTCGCAGTGGGCTCCATTCAGACATTTGCAGGTTTCCTGACACTCTAGTCCATAAAATCCATCTGGACAGGCTGTGGAAAACAAAAAAGAAAAGCCCCCACCACCACCATTTGCCCTTATAAGGGTCAGTCTGCACAGAGGGAAAGAAATCCCCATCAAGGAGGAGACGCTGCCTGGAAGCTTTTTGGTGATGAAATGCTGTGCAGATGTGACAATTTCGTAAGTCTCCTGCCTCCCTGACGTGGCGGCAGAACACGTTCACTGCACGTTCACTGTGGGCATTCAAGGCACACAGCAATGCCCCGGAGGAGTCGAAAGGCAGTGGCAGCAGTGGAGGTTTCTGCCTCCCAGGGGAGGTCTAGGTTGGCGAGTGGGCCACTGCCACCCCGTCAATAAGCAGCCTGGTATGCGGGGGACACGGGCATGTCTGCATGGACTCCGAAGGCATCCCGCCCTCGGGGACCCGGCCTCCAGCGCGGCTCAGCCGGCGCAGTGGGTCTTGGCACTGCATTCTCAGTACCAGGCAGCAGCAGCAGTAAAAAGCCAAGGTGAGTAGTCATGGCCTCTGCTCAAGTGTGACAGCAAAGCAAAAATGACTGTTCCAAAACCTGGTGTGCAACATATGTACATACACAGACAATCACGGCAACTGTGCATGTACTTCTTGCTTATGTGTTCTCAGCAATTTTGCTGGACCCATTCACTTTAGAATTAAAATGCAAGGAGACACTTAGCAGCTTGTGGCTACACAGTTTTCTCCATTATCATCCTGAGGGATTCTCTTTGCCATAATAGCATAACTAAGGCAAGGAGCACATACCCCATGGGCAAGGAGACTGTGGCACGAGCGAGTTTTACAGCACTTGGTTCCTCCAGCAAAGGGTACTCACTGCGCTCGCAGAACGTGCCTCTCCAGCCAGGGCTGCAAGTACACGCGCCGCTGACATGGTCACACAGGGCCCCGTTGGCACACTGGCACCGATGTCGGCAGTGCAGCCCAAACCATCCTTCCGGACACTCTAGCAAGCAGAAGGAGAAAAGGTTGAGCAATCTGTCCTTCCCAGGCTCCTCCATGAAACCCTGTTACGGCAGGAGCTCAGGCTCTGAATGGAAGTAAAGGGATCTGGCTGCTGCTTTCTACAATGAGCTCTATCCTGCTCTTTAGAGATGTCACCAAATCACCCACGAGAACAGGACTGGACTGGCAAGACCACTAAATTTCTGCTACAGATCTGAGGAACCAGTGCCAGCGAGAGCTGTACCATGGGCTTCAGCGAAATCTGTACCATGGGCTTCTCTGCTATCTTGACACGTAAAGGCAGAAGTCTCCCGGGCTGCCCATCCAGCGCCTCTCCGCGGCACAGCACACCTAGGCCATCTGACCTGGCTTCAAGCTGACATGGAGCGCTTGGGGCTGGCACTCACTCTCGTCACAGCGGACTCCTGTATAACCGGCTTCGCAGATGCACTGCCCCGTCACCGCGTTGCAGCTCCCATCGCTGCTGCTGCAGTTGCAAGCGTTGGCACAGTCCAGGCCCCAGCGACCTGGGTCACAGGCTGAAACAGAGCGAAGATCAGAGCCTTAACACTGTGCTTCGCTTCCCAGGTGAGCCAAGCTATGGGAACAGCTCATCTGTCTCCTAGGGGCCTTATTTCTATTGATTAAAACTGCTCCTAGTGGAAGCAGCAGAAACATGGCTGTAGGTTCCCAGGAAATGCAGTGGGGACAGTGAGAGATTCTGCTCCTTTAGCACCCTTTCTTTCAATGTGAATTTATTCTGCAAGGAAGGAAGACTGAACTGGGGGACACTGGCAAGACAGAGCAGAGAAGCTTGAAGGATTTTGCAGAGAGAGTTTTCCAGCAGAGGCAGAGCATGGAGATGTGCGTTAGCACAGCTTAGCTTCGCATGGGTCAGCTCTATGCATGATGCACAATAAGGAGGGGACGTTACCTCTCCGGCAGTCGAACCCCGTCCAGCCAGGCGCGCAGCTGCACTTCCCCGTTGCCGGATGACAGTGTCCGTCGTTCCCACAGCTGCATCTCAGCTGGCAGTCTGGGCCAAACCAGCCAGGCGCGCACACTGCCAAGGCAGACGCAACGGACTGCGGGCTGCAGCCGGGATGCCAGCGCTGCCGGTCCTGACAAGCCCTGCGTGCGCCAGCGCGGCTCTCTAGGGCAGGCGTGGGCACAGGGGCTCCTTGATAGAGCATCCACGCTCACTCTGGGCAGAGCAGGCACAGGCACTTAAGAACTCATGTCCCTTTCTCTGTATGTAAAAGGTTCCCGTATTGACACAGGCTGGAAGGAGCTCAGGGGACAAAGCCAGCCCGCGCCCCAAGGCGACGCAGTGCAGCCTGCACCCTGCTGAGGAGGCGCCGGCTGATGGACCCCTGCGCGCTCCGCTCCAGGCTCACCCGAGCGAACCTCCCCTGCGCCGGCGCGCAGCACTCACCATCCTGGCAGCGGGGGCCGGCGAAGCCCGGCGGGCACACGCACCTCCCCGTGGCTGCGTCGCAGCTGGCATTGTTGGCACACGCGGGACACATCTCCTGGCAGCCCAGTCCCCAGTGACCTTCAGGGCAAGCTGGAGCACAGGCAGGGACAGAGCACAGCCAGCTCATCGCCCTCGTCCCAGGAGCACTGAGCAGAGTGAAAGCTGCTGCGCTCAAGAGCCTGGAGCACGAGGGCTGCCGTGACCCCCGAGCAGCCGCTTGGGCCCTGGCATGGGCCATGGCAGGGCGAGACCCCCAGGCAGGTGCTGCCCAGGCCACTGCTGGGCTCTGCAGAGCAGCCCCACCAGCCGTGCAGACCCCAGGCCATGACAGCCCTGGGCTTGCTGCTGCTGGCAGAAGGAAAAGCTAAAAAGCTCTACGACACCCCCAGCACCCTAAAATTTGGGTGGGGGCTCTTTTGCTTTTTTCTTGTCAGTGCAAATAGACATCTATACAGAATGATTCCTTGCTAAGGACAGCAACAACGGAAAATATCTCCTTTTATTCATTGCACTTGTTGTTGCTATATATTGGTATAGGTCATTCAGCACCAGCAACAGAGCTAAGCGAGCTGGTGCTTCTGTTTAAGACTTATGATCTAAAGTTGCACTTTTTTTTTTCAAGATTTCCATGAAGATGACTCCAATTGCACTAGATGCTTTTAAAAATGATTAAAAATGATGACTAGCTCCCTAGCCTCAGCCAATCTGTTCCTAGCGTTTTCTCACCTTTTCCGCAGTCATGTCCAGTCCAGCCGGGCAAACAGACGCACGTGCCCGTGATGCGGTCGCAGGGAGATGCCCCGCAGGAACAGGAGAGCAGGCAGTCAGCTCCAAATGTTCCCTCTGGGCATTCTGCAGGTGGAAAAGCAGTGTTGGTACTGAGGGTTACAAGGCACATCTTCCGAGAGACTCTGCGCAGGCAAATACTGGTCAGATCCTGATTCAAAAGGAGAAACTTTTGATTCAGTGAGGAAGTTACAGTTATTAAAGGTTTACGTATTGCCGAGGAAGACTGTGGGGCCTGGATGTGACCACTGTGTTACCTACACTGATCAACATGTTCCCTGCAGTGAGGGGTCTTGGGCGTCTTTATTTTCTGTGTGAATATTATCACCCTGCTCGTCCTTTCAACTTGCACAGCCGGTCAGCGCCAGCCGCTGGGGCCAGGGCAGCCTCCAGCCCGTGCACTTCTCCTTCTCTCTGCTGCCCGGGCCGGGACAGCAGTGCAGCTGCGAGGGAGCTCAGCTCACTTTCTGTGCCCAGTGACCCAGCTTAGCGGCCAGTTAGCGACACGCACACTGAGGGCCTCAGCCCCAGACAGCCTCAACTCCTATTTGCATATCTCAGAAGAGCTTACACTTCTTTTTTGCTCACAGAAGCCAATGTTTCATACGGCTTCGGCAGATATAAACACGTCAGCTTTCAGAAATAACGAAGGAAAAGTGTACCAGCTTGTAGACTTAAAATGACACAGTGGAGATTTTTGTTATTCCTGCTCTTTGCTAATTGATGGCAGATGTTCATCTTCACCCTTTAATAATTTCCAGATCTGAACAACAGCCAAAAGCCTACTATTTCAATACAAGTATTTGTGTTATTTCCTGTGACTCTCCCTGAAAGGATTAAGCTGCTCTCTCATTCTTCACAAAAATATCCTGCCTGAAAGCGCCCGGGCCCCAGAGCGGCTCGGCAGCCCCGGGCAGCGCGTGTGCTGCCGCGTGGAGCCGGCGATGGCCTCGGGAAAGAGCCCTGCGTCCCGGCTGCCGGGAACTCCGGCGGGAAGCACGAGCCTGGCACGAGCGGTCTGCACCGCCTGCTGCAAGTTATTCCATCCTTTTAGCACTTGCTTAACAGTTTCGCTCGGGAGAAGGAGCCATTTCTGCGGCACGGATGAATGGACTGGACGTGCGGACGGGGGGACCGACTGCGGCCACCCCTCGCAGGCCCTGCAGCGACGCCGGAGAGGCCGTGCCCTGCGGCTGCTCCGCTCCCAGCGCCGGCCGCAGGCCCTGCGCCCCAGAGCACCGTGCAGGCCCTGCCGCCGTCCCCCAGGGAAGGACAGACACGTGCGGGGGGAGGCTGGAGGGAGAGGGGGACAATCAGGATGCTCTTGGCCCTTCTCAGTATGACGCCACCAGCTTTGGTGGCTTTTCCTCTTCTCCTCTGGGGAGCATCTCCGACACACAACCTGGGATCCAGGCAAGCACTGCTCACCCCGCGGGGAAAGCCGGGCACCGCGGAGTCATTAGTGGCACCTTCAGGGATTGTCATCCACTTGCCCTGTGCGGAGACGGAGAACACAACCGGGCACTGAAATGCCAGCTGGTGCTGGAAAGCCCTAACCAGTGCCCCGGGCTCGGGTCAGACAGCAGCTCCCTTACAGCATGGGCTTCGCGACCACGTTTGGACTTCTTGGGAAGTCAACAGCCGGACATAATCCACCTACACTGAAAGAGCTCAGAGAAATGACCTCAGCCTTCCTAGGGACCATTTCCCCCGACTTGGGGCTGTTTTTGACACAGCCACTTCTGCTTCTGGATGGAACCAGGAAGAATATTGAAGTGAAACCATGGGGAAAATAAAACAGGGATAGGAAAACATTGAACTGAGTTGGTGAAATATATGAATGAGACAGTCCCTGGACTAGGAGTGTTTCTGATTGCTGCAATTTCTTGTCACAGGGTTGTATCACTTCAACCCAAAATGAACATTCAACCCTGCTTACTGGTGTGAGGCTGTGCCTGTCAGCAGAGTGAGCAGACGGCAGGGCACGAAGCTCAGTGCCACAGCCTGTCACCAGGAACTGCCCCCTGTCACTTGCTGTGCAGTGAGAAAGAGTGCAAGTAAAATTTGGGTTGTTTTATTGGAGCTTTTTGTAACAATCTGCAGCTTTTCTTCTGACCAAAAGAAGAACTATGCGATTATCTTGCCTAACACCCTAACAGATAGTTGTTATACCTGTTAGGATATTAGGCAAGATAATCCCCTGCTAGCAATGCAATTAGGTTAAGAGGTGTAACTTCTAGGCTGGGTGTGGGTGCAGTGTTTGGTTAAGCATAAGTTGGTGCAAAAGCTCCCAAGACGCTACAGTCTGAAACGAGATACTGAACACGAGGAGCCTCTGAACGCGGCTCGTCTTTTCCACAACAGCAGAATCCAACAGTTTTCGCTTTCTGTTGAATCCAGCTGAAATGTGATTAAGAGAAAAACAAGCTCATGACAGGGGCAGCATGGCTTTTTAGCTGTAGACCAGATCTGAGGCTGGCACAAATTGCTCTTTTCCAACAACTATCTTCAAGTTTTGTGATCATCACCTCCGCTTTCATGCCAATGATTCATTGCCTTGAGGTTCACTCCAAAAGTTTTATTGGAGGAAAAAAAACAAAAAACAAAAGGCACTCTGACAGCCCAGGTATCTCCCAGGAATCGGCAGAGCTGCTCCTGTGGAGCCGGAGCATTACAGAGCGCGACAACCGTGCAGTTCAGTTATCATGCTGCTGCCTGGCCCTTTGTTTGCAGAGCAGAAAGCCGGTAGGAGGTTCACAGAGAGGCCAAAGTTTAAATCCTAATGGAAAAGAAATGCAATATTTTCTTTCCACTTGCATATCAAATAGAACTTTAATATGGAATAGAGAACATGGAAAAATATGACACCATTCTGCCTGGAAGTAAGAAGACATCAAAGGGGGAAAAGATAACTAGATACACCCTTCATCTGCAAAAGGAAAGATGCCCTAGTGGCAGGATAAAGCAAGGCCTTGTTCTCCCTCTGCGTACAAATCATTAAGCACCAGAACTCCTGTTTCCCGCTTTAAAGGGTTTGTAGTGTTTCGACAGAGACCCGTCAAGGGCAGTTCTTTTAGCATCTCATTCAGTTCTTTTAGCATCTCATTCATAAAGCCATTTCAGCTCTGCACTCATTAGGCAAAGTGCAGCAGGCTAGGAGGTCTGAAGGAGCATGAAAGGAATTTGGGGAGTTCTTCCATGTTGTTTTGCTAAGAAGAAGCCTGCATGCATGAGGCCGAGTGAGCTTACCCTGACTCCTCAAGAGCATCCAGGCTGCTGAGATGGAAAGCGAAGTAAAACTAAGTACTCAAGAAAGAGGTTTGAAGGCTTTGGACATGAGCAGAGCGACAAAGAAGCTCCTCTAGATCAGTTTCCGAAATCCACCAAACCTTCGCGGAAGAAGAGGTGAATAAATGGGAGCTAAGTTGGCCAGCTACGGCAGGCAGCGCGTCAGGGCAGAGCACCCATTTACTCTCTGCGCGGGACGGAAGCCTTTTCAGACACAGCTCACGCGTGCTCAGCTCCCTCAGTCCTTGCACCAGGAGTTGCTCCTCCAGTGCAGCACGTGGAAGAGCAGCGGTCAGCAGAACTCGGACCAGACAGCTGGGGAGACCGTTACCCAAAAGAGACGCGCGGTGCCTGCGGTGACGCCGCTCCTCGTGCAGCCTTACCTTGATCACAGTTCTCCCCATGGTAGCCTGCGGGACACTCCTTCCAGCACTCTCCAGTAACATGGTCACAGGACACTTGCAGAGGGCAGCTGCATTTCTTCTTGCAGCCTTCCCCATAGTAGCCAGGGTCACATTCTGTTAATTGCGATTAAAGAGAGAGGAGATTCGGTATTACTAGATTGGTCCTGGAAGAGCAGGCAGCACAACGTGGATGTCGGAGCGATGGGCATGGACCAGCTCACACTGAGCCAACAACCGGACACAGCAGGCTGGACATGGTCACCCTGCACATTTACAGGCCCTCGTGCCCAGCTGTGCAGGTTCTGACATGCTAACTTATCTCTACAGAGTCTGATAAGCAGCTTCATTCCTAATCTAAATGACAAGTGGGAAGGCATTCTTAGAGGGATGGAAACAAGGCAAGTTTTTCCCCAAGACAATTAGTTAGGGAAAAAGAGGTTGTGGGAGGAGAAAGGGAGATGCTTCATCAATTTTGCTCAACAACTTACTTGTCTCGCACAACTTGCCGTGGTAACCAGGTTTGCACGTGCAGGAACCATCCCTCTTGTCGCAGTGCTGGGTGTTGTGCTGCACGCAGAGGCATTCCTCAGAGCATCCAGGGCCAAACACCCACTTCGGACAAACTAGATGCGGAGCAAAAGAACTGCTAAGTGACATTAGAGGTCAGATAACGCAACACAAGGAATGAGATCATTGCCACCTGGCCCCGATCCTTCCCAGGGACAGGATTTTCAAAGGTCATAATCTGAGAACAAAATGTAGAGTGAAAAGAGTGAGGATAAGCTCACCTAAATGGCAGTACCGTCCATACAAGCCGGGATCACACAAACAGGCTCCATAAATTCGATGACACCGGCCTCTGTTGGCACAGTTGCATTTTTTCCTGCATTGTTTCCCATAAAATCCTTTAGGGCAGCCTATCAATAAAGAGAGAGAATCTGGGAAGGTGAGCCAATTTAGATTAATCCTTTTATTTTCTGGAACACACAGAAAATAATATAGCAAAATCAAAGCTATATTTCGTTAGAAACAAACCAGGTAAAAGATGCAGTGAGCTTTGAAAAAAAAACTGGATTGATTTTTGACCAAGAATATGTTTATTCACTAAGAACATATGAAAACAGAGAGGAAGTTGTGCTCAGAGCGTCAGCAGTAGTCAGCACATGGAGAACACAGTCCGTGGCGGAACCACATGGGTAGGCAGGAGCTCTGAGTAACAAAACTTGCTATATTCTTCCTCCAACCATAATAGGTGCAAACCACAGCACCCACCAGCATTACACTTCACTTGAAATGATAAAACCAGTTGTGCTAGAACGCTATGCCACAGGGCTCCAAGAAGTCTAGATTTTTCATATGTGAGAAAATGATCCATAAAGCCACCCCTATTGACAAATAATTTGATATTTGCACTATTAAGGGGATAAAACTATTCTTTCTCTTTTATGCTAAAGATCTCAATATTAGAAGCATATGCCAAACATACTGTGTCAGCAGAATGCCCAGGCAGCATCCTTCCAGGCAGCACGAGTCTCCTCCCATGTGAAACCAACATTAGACAGCTTAAGGACAGGAAATGCCACCCTGGGACAACACATCCGTTCACCACTGTTTCTTTTAATCTTACCTTCCTGTTCTTTCTCTGTACCCCTCAATCACCTCCTTCCTAGAGAAAGAAAAGGTCTGGGTATCTCTTGAATTCATTTATATTCTGCTTCAGTCTTCTCCTTCAGTAATAGATTCCATATGCTCTTAACCATTTGTCTGAAGTCATTTTGTCTGAATTTCTCACTGTATCACTATTTCTGTGTTTTTAGATTATGTTCCCAATATTTTAACTCTTTGGAAGAGAGAATTAAATACTTACCAACAGCAAAAAAATACCTTCTTTTGCAGCATGTTGGGTAACTACTATTACTGCAACCTTAGAGTCCTTTCTTTTTCCTTTAGTGGGAAACCTCTCCTCAGTTTTCAAAATTTAGTACAGAACATGTACTTTGGACACTCCCTTCTTGCCCTTCATTGAATGTTCAGTGAAATATAGTTGACTGCTCATGAACAGAGGGCTGCATTACTGACTAGTTAAACAAGGACTGCAAAGAACTTCCAGTGCATAAGGCATATTACCTGGAACAACCATTTCATCTTTTTCTCATTAAAACATATCTTTTTTATGCAGGACTATGTGACACACAAGTCAGACAGATCAATCATACGTTAAAGTCACTCAGACATAGAAATGAGCTGGTAAAAGACTTTAAAGATACTTCCAGTAAGCAGCTACAAACCAACAAGGTAGGACATCCTGTGGAAAGCAATTTAAGACTTCAGAGCACAACTGGGATATCAAACAGTAGCACTGGAGTTGGCTATAATATCCATTTAGCAAATTAGGGCAAATGTTCCACTAACATGTCGAGACAAAGGGCTGCCTCCTCATTCCATGCAACATCACTCATCATTAGCACCTAAGAAATATTGATGTCCTTTTAAAGGGGAGAAAGTGTGTCCTTTCTCCCCTTTAAAAAACATTCGGGTGAACAAGAAAAGTGCATGAAGGCCCAGGCCTCAACATGGTAGCCTTGGTTTCAGGGCCCTGTGGATGTGCCTTTCTGCATTTTTGCACCCCTGCAACTTCCCTGTGACTTGAAAAAGGCTGAGGTGAGAAAAAGGGGGATCTTAGTACTGCATGAAGCAGGTGCTGACGGACCCCGCTCTTACCATCTTCACAGAGGTCCCCCGTGACCCCGGGCGGGCAGCGGCAAGCGCCTGTCACTGGATCACAGGTGCCTCCATTCTTACAGAGACAGGTGAAGCTGCAGTTCCTCCCAAAGGTGCCCTCGGGGCAGGCTGTGAGTGGAGAAACAGGCAGACGTCAACAGGCTGCCACAGGCCTGTAGCAAGCGAGCGGGGTTGCTTCCCACACTTCGAGGCTGTCCATTGCAGAGCCCCTGTCCAGCGCATCCCAAAGAAAGTACAAGAACAGCGCACGGTTTTTGAACATGAGATGGGATTCAGTTTTTTGACAGTAAGCGTTTTGCCTTGTTTGGACAAAAGAGCAAAGACATAATGAATAGAGTGGGGAAGCCAGATTTCCATAGCTTCAATTCCTTACTAAGATTGTAGATAGCAACCCAATAGCAGATTTTATTTGGGTCACTAGAAAAGCCAGTGAATTCTTTCTTAAGCACAAGTGGGCTAAAGGGAAAAGCATTCTTCTACTTAAGGCAAAAAATTTAGCCAGGAGGAGGAATTAAAAGGATTCTCATTAGTATCTATCTTGAGTATTTTCTTAGTCTCAAAGAATGCAACGTGTCTAACGCACTGTTAGACACAGTTTGTGTGCTAAGCTCAGATTCAATGCCAGACACATTTTTAGGTTTGAAGGGTAGACTAAAATGGCTTGGGATCTACTTGGGAATGAGAAGGGGGAACTTCCCTCAGGATTTTGTCTGGTGACTAAAGCCAGGCTTTGCCAAGGTAAACATGCAAATAAAGGCAACTGGACTGACAAGAAAGGTAAGGGGCGTCAGTGCTACTTTTGGTCGGCTGAGGTTTTGCGTACTCTTCCTTCTCCTCACTTTTGACTGACTTCTGGAAAGAACAGCCGAGAGCCAGCAAAGCACCAGTCCTTCTCCTCCTGCTTCTCTCCAGGGTAACTCACTCTGGTTACATATGATGCCACTCCAGCCTTCCGCACAATCACAGCCGCTCCGATCCTCGTTGCACGTTCCACCGTTTCTACAGTCCTCACAGCTCAGGCTGCAGTCATGGCCAAACGTGTGCTCCAGGCAGACTGCAACAAGAGGGATGGACGATAGGCAGCCTTTCCCAAGGCTGCTCCCGCAGCATTGGGAGCTTGGGCAGAGAAAGCCCCAAGCCCAGGCTGCAGCAAAAGTAAAAGTATCTGTGTTATAAGACAGGCTCTGTGTACACGGAAAAGGTACCTGACAAACATTTCACCACACGTTCATCACACACCAACAGGTATGATTAATTCTAAAGACTTTAAAGTAAAAGTAGGCCATCTATGCCATCTAGCAGGGCTGAAAAATGCCTACCAAATTTTTCTGAAAGAGTGTGCTCTCCTCTTGCTTCCATCTCTTCCTCCTCCTCTTCATAATCCTCATTAAAGAGCTGGGTAAATTCATCTCTCAGGATTGCAACATGAGGGATTGGGCGGATAATGGGATGCTGACCATCCAGGGCTTCCACGGGGACATCTAGAGCTAGGAAGGCAGTCATGCAGAGTACAATGTCAAAGGGCGAAAAGTGAGACGAGATCACCTAAGAGGTGAATAGTGGAGAGAAACTCTGTCATGAGAAAGGAAAACCAGAAATGATATCTCTATAGGGTTGGCAGATCTGATTTGGAATGGATCGCTCCAACGATCTCTCTCTGCACTGCCTGATGTTGCAAAAATGATGATGCATTCCTTTCTTTCATGCAAACTTTGGCTACTGGTTTGCTTGTTTTGACTAGAATGAAGTACGGGCCAGCCAAGTTGTCTGAGTCTTGGATCTTAACCTTGACCAATGCATCTGTCTTCTCAGACACCCGAGATCACCACTCATTCCTTTCCCTGATCACCTAGGCACTGCATTTTTTCTTATCAGTGCCTTGAGATTTCAAAAGTTTCTTTTTTTCTTGAAAATTAAACAAGAAAGTCCATCTAACAAAGTTAGACAGTGCATTTTGTGTTGATTTTCCTTCTGGAAAGAGTTTTTATCAGCCAAAAAGTACCCAGGTGGAGCAGGCTTCCTTCCTTTCCGGGGTAGGAAGGAGTTAAGTCCCCCAGTCAAGCTAAGCACAAACACACTTGGGAAGCACAAGCAGCTCACAGGGCTATAAAAACCAGCAGGCCAGGCAGGACTTAGGCATTCTGCCAGAGTGAGGGGGGCATGGAGTGCTGCTCTTTTGGTTCAAGACTTTAAAAAGCCTTTCCAAAAATGGGAAACCCTGAACATGCTGCTGTGTCTGGGTCATTAGAAGAAGATACCTGGCTGCTGGCTACCCTACTGAGTGAGCTGGAAAATAGTGTGCTTGGTGGCGGGATAAAGAGGGTCCTGCTAAAGAGAAAATGTTACTCCTTAGCAGGAAAAGCTGTAAAGGCTAGTGACTGTGGAAAATGTTCTCATTCTTTGGCTAATTTGGAGGAATCATTGCTTACTGTAGACTATTTTAATTGATGATGTGCCAAAATCCCCATAGTCTCTTTGAAAAGCTCTGTGAAGTATCACTGGAAGAGGAATGGCCTTTAGAAGAAAGCTTTCCACTGGTGGTGATCACTTCAGCTACTCATGCTAACAAATGCTGTGAAGAGACGTAAAAAGCTCTGTGTAGGCTGGGGGGGGTCCAGTTTAAGTTGGTTCTGGCTCCTCCTGTTTTTTTTTGGGATTCTCTGTGGTGAGGTGCTTATAAGGGAAGAATGGGGAAGAGAAAGCATGCAGGTAACTTAGTGGTTTACCTGTGTAATAACAGAAATTCTACTTACAAATGCAGCTCTTTTGGTCTTCATCCAGTTTGTATCCAATCTGACAGCTGCACTGGAAAGACCCTATCTGGTTCTGACATGTGTGTTCACATCCACCGTTGTTTGAAGAACACTCATCCAAATCTAAAAAATGCAATATTTCTGTGTAATGGAAGAATGTCCCCTACACAAGGCAGATGTTCCAGGTACGTGTAAATCTACAGATGAGTAAACATTCCAGCTAGAAGTAGTCAGACTTTGTCCCTCTCACAGTGCTGCAATGCCAAGGACTGCAGTATTCCCATTTTAGTTCAGTAGTTCAGGTAGATATTTCTGCTTACCATCGCACCCACAGCCATCTGTGCTGAGCCTGTATCCAGCATGGCAAGCACACTCATAGCCTCCAGGATAATTGTAACAATCCTGCTGACAACAGGAGCGAGAGCCACTGTCACATTCATTGATATCTAAATAAAAAACAAAGGGTGCTGGGTATTAATACACATCTAGCTTTGCAGTAGTGACCATATTTGTTAAACGTGCCTTGTAAGCAGTCTAGTAAATCCTTCCTATTCTGAGTCTTTCAAACACAATCTGCAAGGCAGTAATTGCAAATTTGAGATCTTGTGGCCAAATAGTCTTTGTAAGCTAAAGAAGGAAAAAGCAATGAAAAAGCTTACAAATGGACAATTCACCTTCCTTACCCAGCTAGTGCTGGGCTAGTGCTCTTCTGCAGGACTCTTGGGAGTGCTCTGACAATGGACCTATGTAATCCAGCAAAACCAGAGCTTGAAGTTCTGAGTCCTTTCTTTGAGACTCAGCGTGCTCATCATTAAACTGACTTGTCAGTGTTTGTGTATTAGAGGGGCTTGTAGAATAGCCTGCTGTCACCCCTAAAATGAGCTTAGGCCTCTGCCAGGAGAATGCAGAGAGTAGCACTACAAAGCTATAGGGAATTTACTCTGTGTTGTAGGAAGAGGCAATGGCTTGTTTTTTCCAGAGTGCACTTTGGGTCCCAGTCCCTCTTGCTCCTGTGCTGTGATGGATGGTGGAGACAGCTGGTCCTGCTTACTCAGAGCCAGTGAGGAATGTAAATTCAGATGGTTTGCACTTTCCTCTTATTTTACAGAGCAAAGCGACCCATGTCTGCATGAGCACTGCAACTTGATAGTGTTTACAGAGTTTGAGGTGTTTCACTCTTATGCTCACACATAACCAGGTGGGGCTGAATTATACCTTGCTTGCAGCTAGTGACTCATCCACATCACTCATTCACTCAAATTACTCTGCTGCTCCCTTTGGGACAACGGGCAAGATGGTACATCTTGGGCATCATCCCCTCTGTGGGGATGCCAATGCCTTAGCTCAGTTCTGGCAGGAAAAACTGATTAATTCTGTGATTGACATTACATGCCCAAGTAGGTTGTGAGCAGAGGTTTGAGGCGCACCCGAAGTAGCACAGTCTCATATGTCCTTTTACTTTATATCTGTTTCTGGCCTTGTTAATCCGCACATGCTGTATACATACAGAGCAGCTAGCATATGTACTTACCGGTACATGTCTTCTGGTCCTCTCCAAGCTGGTAGCCGAAGTTGCAGGCGCAGGCTGGGCCGGAGCTGGTGTGCTGGCATGTATGGGAGCAGCCACCATTATTGACTTCACAGCTGTTCACGATCTCCATTGCTATCCCTGCAAAAGACACACCGCTTGTCGGGCTCCCGTGGGACGTGGGCACTGCCGCACCGCTGCGCCAGGGCCAGCCCTGCCTTCCCCCAGTGCCGCGCTCCGGTGCGGCAGCGCCCAGCTCAGCTCCCAGCCCGTGCCTGCCTGTGCAGGCAGCCCTGCTGAGCGAAGAAATGATTTACTGGGGGGAGAGGATGAAAATAGCTTTGCAGAGGCCACTGCTGAGTTACGAAGCGATGTATAAAAATAAATGGATGGATCCCAGGCAACACCACGTGCAGCCTTCAAGGGGGAGGCTTGTAGAGCAGGCTCTGGACAATCTGGGATGAAGCAGACAGCAGGCAGACACAACTGCTTCCCTCGCTGACTGCTGATTCCCGAGGAGCCGTGCTGCAGACTGCGCGCCAAAGGCTGGCCTGACCTTCCTTGGCTTGGAGCTGATGCCAGCTAGAACTGGAAGCAGCAGAAGCACGCGGCTGCCTGAAGCTAGCACAGTCAGTTACTGACATGTCTCATGTTAGATGCTAACATCAACAGCAGTCATATATCTTCTTAGTTTGGCAAAGGTTATGTAAACTTTGGTTAATTAAGCTTCCTAAAACTAAAAGGAACTTGTTCCATGGAGCTTAGACACAGGTCTGAAACTCAGAAAAACATCATTTGCCTGTAAGAGCTTTTTGGGGGGTTTTAGGACCTCCAAATCCAATGAGGGGGAGAGAAGGGAGGAGCCTGATGTTCCCAAATAAATCTTAACGGGCCAGAAACAAAAGTTGTGTCACTATGGAAAGTGATCTTCCAGACTTCACAATACGAATATATTCCCTCTTCCTCCTTACTTACTAGAGCAAGGTCAGCCAGTGTTTTGCATAAAAGAAGTGTGCTAAAAGAGGGGTGGGGGAATGCCACACAGAAAGACTACGTTAATTCTAACGTTGGACTGAAGCAGAGCTATTGCCAGTGGCTATGGCAATGAGTCACAATCCTTTCCCTTCTGAAGGAGCTGTGGGAGCAGGAGGGAGGCTGGTGCTTCCACCCTCCCTGCTCTCTCCAGTGACTCTCCAGGCTAGCATCTTCTGCCCTGGCAAACCTGGAAAAACAAGACCTGGGTGGCAATAAAACTACTTAGCTTTCTCAGTTACCTGTGGGCCGGTTAGCAAAAGGGTAATTTTTCCTGCTGGGATAGTCAGTGCTATTTGAGGAGGTAGCTAGGAAGATTTACTAGGAATTTGGCTCCCTCATCTAACATTCTGCAAGTCCAGATGTCTGTCTTGCATCTCCATCCAACGACTGAGGGGAAATGTGCACTTGCACATGGAAGTGCTAAGCTGTGGGATTTCTCACAGAGCTACGGTGTGAAACAAACCCTGCTGTTAGGAAGCAAGGTGTGTGCAACGCTTAAGCTCTTAAGTAGCATGTCCTCAGTCCAGTTTTCCACATTACTCATTTTGGCGCTTTTTATGGCCAGCTTGCTGTTGGTGAAGCCGTACTCTCCTATTTCTCCACAAAGCAGCACGCTCCTGCCACGCTCCCAGGGAGAGCTGCACGGCTGGAACCCCTTCGCTAGCAGTGCTGCTAATTACTAACACTGGGAGTGCCGAGGTGGCTCTCATCTCGGCAATGATGATAGTGGGAAGTGCTGATGGCTTCACTTTGGACTATCCCTGCTGCTTTATATTAGCTGAACACAGATTGTGTGGAGGATCTGGCTAATAAACCAGATGCCAGACTGTTTCTTTCTTTTCCTGATGGGAATAGATGTGATTGCACCATTAGCTCAACTCCTTCAGTTACAGATCTGCAGCTGACTGAATTCATCCGAAGAAGTCCCCAAGAGCAGAACTCGGCCTACCGCTTTCAAATGTTTCCAAATAACTTGTTGTAAGCACTGAAAGAAGCTTCATGGTATCTTTTAGGAGCAGACAAAAGATTTTTATCCTTGCTAAGAGAATCAACAGCTCTAAAACTGCTATGAAATGACCCATAAAGACGGAACAACTCTACCGCAACAATTCACAGAAGATAGTGCCTAAACACATGCAAGCTGCAAGGATCACCCGACTCTCTGCTCTCCTTCCTTTAGGACACAGAAACAAAACCAGGTCCCTCCCCAGCCCGAGCAGGAGCTCTGCCCGCGGTACTCACGGTAGCACTGCTTGCCATCCGCCCCCAGCTCGTAGCCTGGGTTGCAGGTACACTTAAAGGAGCCACGAGTGTTGAGACACTGATGCGCACACATGGCTAGTCCAGTCAGGCATTCATTCACATCTAAAAGAAACACAAAGTTAGTAAGAATACAAGCAGGCTGTGCTGCAAATTCTTTTAAAGCAGCAATTGGTATTATAGATTAATCTTTTCATCAATTTCTTGCACCCTAACTTTAGTGGTGCCTGGACTGTACTTGCTATGAAATAGGAGTTTAGAATGAGAAAGCTTTCTAGAAAATCTGATCACTTGAAACTCCAAGTTTGTTGCATGTAACTCAGGCAGGACTCTTGGACAGATTTCAGTGAATCAAATGAATGTTTTCACGCTACCTTTCTAGTGAGACTTAGGCATCCTTCTAATACATTTAGTAAATACAAGAATTTATAAGGTAGAGGGATAGTTTACAGAAGAAGAAACAGCTGCTTTCCCCCATGGATGCTTTGCTGTAGGGAATGTACCTTCACAGGCCCTGTTGTCAGCTGCCAACCTGTAGCCAGGGTGGCATTCACAGAGTGCTGTTCCACGATGGCTGCGGCACTGGTGCATACAGCCTCCGTTCCTCTCCGCACACGGGTTCCTCACTGGAGAGGGAAGTGGAAGCAGCAGTCTTATTTCATGCTGTTCATATCTCTCATTGGCATTTTAATTACAGCAGAACAAACATCAAGCAGGTATGGAGAGTTAAAAAATTGCAATCCGTCCTCCGGGATGACATAACTCTGCTACTGTTCTCTGTACCAAGCAGCTTAGGTGTTCCTTGGATGTCAATCCTGGTGAATCTTGAGCTCTTAGGAAGGACCTCATGCTGCTGGTAGAAGGAGTAGGGGGGGAAAAAAAAATCCCAAAGTTTAGGGGTGGTCACTGCTCTGCCACTTCCTCAGATTCCTACAGCCACGTAGAATAACTCTCCAGCAAACCAAGCACTGGAAAAGACTGAATGTGGCAATATGCTATGGCAGAGTAAAACTACTGCTTGTACTGTGAGGCTGAGCAATGGCTGTGAAAATACACAAATTAACCTTTTAAAATACACAAATTTACCTTCAAAAAAGCCTGATCTGGGCCTGACTCTCTAAAGAGATTAAGAAGGGAGTACCAGGCAAATTCATTTCAAGTGCTTCTATTGAGACGTCTGCCAATTTCTGACTTGCTCCAGCACAGATAGATGCTATAAAAATATCCTGATTTTTAGCATCCTAGATGTTTCTTTTCCCTCAGCAACTTCACAGCAAAAGACTTCCCTCTTTTCTCCTCTTGAATGCCTACTGCTATGAATGAAAAGATTCAACTTCTGCTCTTTCAGCTTGTCTCCCTCCTGCAGCAGGAGCAGGTCAGCCAGAAAGCTGTCTGCAAGGGAGGGAGAGCATCCTCTTCCACTGAGACATGCTGCTCTTCCTGCACTCTCAGGAGTGTTTGCCCTGAGGATAACTTCATTGTTGTTGGCTGGGCTCCCTCTGCTCTTCCTTGATTTTCCAAATAATCTGCCGAATACAACTCTGACATTGCGACATGCAGAACTGGCACTAGTTTTTACGAGAGAGAAAGACCCTGGTCTGCTGGGCTCGACACCTGAGCATGCAAACACGGAGCACTTGCAGCTTTTGGTCTTACCACTGTTATTAACCACTTAATTCTTTTTCTCCTCTTCTTTCTCCTCACAGCCTTAGGGAGGACCTAAGGCTGTGAGGTGGGCCACGATTGCCTCTGAAAAACTCTAACAATTGCAATTTGCTGCAAAAGAGTTGGGGCCTTATCCCAGCCGCGTGACAGCAGGCAGCGCGGCTCCCGCAGCGCCGCTCGCTCTGCGCCAGCCCGGCTCGCCCGCGCTGCACAGGACTCACGGGCGCAGCGTGTGCCGTCCGCCCGCAGCTGGTAGCCGTGCCGGCACTGGCACCGGTGCTGCGTTAGGGTCACCTGCACGCAGTCGTGTTCGCAGCCCCCGTTGTTCACAGCGCAAGTGTTCACGGCTACAAGGCAAGGACAAAGCGCTCATCAGAGACAGCCTGCGTCAACCGATCGAGCATTTCCAAAGGCCGGGGCAAATCACACGCGCTCACGCACACTTACAAAGAGGGCTCTACTAAGAGGAAGCCCGGGAGGGGCCTACTCGGCCCGCGCTAACGAGGGAAGTTAGTTCATGGCACGCTGGTGAAGGAAAGTGAGCTGTTACTGCAAGAATCACTTCTGTGTGCAGAGCACAAAACGGGCTGCCTTGCACTGAGCTAGAAAACTGCCTCGGGCATCCCTGACAGCCCCAGGCTTTGGAAACAAGACCCGGCCCCCCGTGCCAGGGAGCAGCCGGACTCCGAGCCGTGTAAAAACCCCGGCGCTGTGCAGGCTGAGGCCAACGGGCACCCTCAGTTCTCGGGCTACTGAAGGCTACGCGTGTCGAGCTGCTCTCTGCCGCCCCGCGCTCAGCTCTGGCAGGACAACCTCGTCCAATGGAAATGGAAGTGAAATGGAAGCAGCTTGTGGATCACCACAAGAAGGTGAACGTGCACCAGTGGGAATGCAACAGTCTTGCAGAGCATTTTGTTTCCTCTTGTGCATTTTTTAATCTCCCAAAGTACAGTTATTTGTTGGCATTTTTTTTTTTTTTTAAAGACTAATAACCCCACATGAGCCTCACAATGCTGCAGCTACACATAACTGAGGCACTAGTGTTCTGTTTGTCTCTACCATAGCAGGACTGTTCCTCAGCACCACCAGTAATAGGAACCAGAAATCCTTCTCTGCCAAGAAACTTATGTGCAGGGAAAACGCAGCCGGCACCACCACTCCAGAGCCCTTGCACGCTCATGGTGCATCCACTGTGCAAAGAGCAAAGCAGTAACATCCTGCAGCATTAGTGACCCAGAACAGGTTTTACTAAGATACAGTCTAATTCACTTTAAGAATCAGGAATAATAAGAGAAACCCAACAAAACTTAGGTTAAAATTGCTTTGGGTGTCTTTCCATGCAAGCAAAGGTCTTCTAATTCTGGGTCTCCTTAGTTGGCTTCTCCTGAGTAAGAGCCAGTAGACCTCACTGCTGGCCTTGTTTTAATTAAGGCTCCTTTTTTTTTCTGTTTACAGAACCTCTCTAAAAATATTTCCATTCCCAGATGCTTTTTCTAGCTTAACTTTTCTGCGACAACATTGCCAAATTCAGCGTCATCCTGTACATCACATGGATTTTTGTAATTAAAGTTCAGACAGATTTTCCACAGATGATACTTCGGCGTCTGCAAGACAGCCGGTGCTCCCGGCCCCTCTGTCTGCAGGGAACACGGTGCTGCTGAAAGACGCTACATCTGAGAATCTGACCCTCTCGGGCCCACAAAGCAGATAAAAAGGGCAGACAATGTTACTACTGTTCCCGCTGGGGAGGCAGGTCCGCCAAGCCGCCGTCCACCGCGCGGGCGGACGGAAGCGACGAGCGGAGCCGTGCAGCCCCTCGCTGGCGGGGCGGCCCCGGGTCCCGGGCGCGAGCCCGGCAGCCACGCTGCCTTCCGAGCCGCTGCCCCGAGCGCAGCCTTGCCAAGGGAGAGGCGCGCCTGGCGCCGCCAGCAGCTCCGCACGGCCCCGGCCCCGCTTCCTCGGCCTCCCAACGCTCTGCCGAAGCAGCTGCTGCAGCAGGGTGGAAGGTGTGCGCGCGCTTAGCGGCTCCGGGAACGCAGCGCCAAACTCACCTACACACTGACGATGGTACTTCACTCAGACTCCTCCACTCTATCATCGCCTCCTCCCTGTCCCTATCATCTCTGTTCCAGAGCCAGAAACCGGCCATCAGAAGCAGTGAGACAATTCTTTAAAAACACATGTAATCAGATACAACCAGAGCTCAGCATGAAATTTACAGAGCTTCATACAAAACCATCAGTTCTGAGAAAGGTCTACAAGTAACAGGGACAAAGAAATGGTCAAATTTTCTAAAATGTTTAAGTTGGCTGTACAACACATGCAAATGAAAAAAATTTCTCAGACATACATATATACAATTACCCTTCTGAGCATGCAGTTTAAACACGCACAAACCTTCATGGCATAGTCCTTCTGTTCACGACATAAATCATTGGTATATCTTCAATTCCTTCATTTGAAATGCCCTTAATATAAATAGGGGTACACTGTGTAATCCCAAGCTGATTTGTTCTAACCTCAGACAATTTCCAGAAATATGTTGTGTGTTAATTCAGACCATCTCCCTACTCTGCAGGCCAACAAAAGCAACGGCTCAGATTAAATTCTTTGCTTTGGAGCAGAGTCGGTCCCAGCTCTGAAAGAGTGGAGAAGGACCTGAAGATGTCAGCCTCCTGACCATGTGTTTCTCATAGAGGGAGAGGTAATCTCAGGACGTCCAAAGATCCTTTGTGTTTTTGCATTTCATCTCACTTCCAATAGAAATGTCTGTGTTTTTTTTTTTTTTTTTTTTCCTTTTCCCTTCTGTATTAAGAGTCATCAGTGACGTGCTCTAGCTGAACTGCAAAAACAGATACTATGCAGGAATTCCACCCAGTTGAGCTGCAGATTCCCCAAGGGGTCAGCAATGGTTGAGACCTTCCCCGGGGTACAGCACAGGACCCATGAAGGTGGTTTGGGGCCCTTCTGCACCCTCCTGACTCAGGGGGTCAGGGCAAGTTAACCCCAGCGAGCTGTCTCAGCCTCTTCAGATGCTGAGCAGCCACCCAGGGCAATCTCCTGCCAACCTTGAGTGTCCACGGCAAGCTTGGCGTGACAGTCCAGCACAGGGTGGCAGAGGAATCAACACTGCGACTCCATCTGCCTTAAACGCGGAGCTCACAACAGGTTTTGTGGTGTTAACAGGGTTAACAGCCCGTTGGCCTCCCGCGGTGCAATTCTGGAGACAGCATGGGCAGCTTTCGGCAGCACTACTGACTAATTGAAGCCTTAGTGGGTTTTGTGGTGATCGGAAAACATTTAAAGAATTAGATCCTGGGTTTTGCAAACCCTAACTAGAAAATCCATGCCAAAAGCCTTTTTCTTTCTTCGGAATGCTTTCTGGCACTGCATTACTGCTCACTGGGACTGCCAACAGCTCCCAGAGCTAATATCCGAGTACTACCCTGCTCGGAGCTGCAAACTGCCTCGCTGCCCTGGCTCAGGGCACCGACAGCGACCGTCCGCTTGTTCCTAAGGGCACGGCTGTGCGGGAGCAGAAGGGAGTAACACAGTCTCACTATCACTATCTGATTCAAGCTACTTAGTGGCAGTTTTTTTATTTTCTTAGCCACACTGAATCTCACTTTTGCAGCAACTTGGGAGCCATCACAAACTGAGGGAACACACGGTGGCTATCAGTTGCCCTAAGCACACACAGAACCACGCAGCTTCGGAATCACACGCTCTTCCTGATGCAACTACAAGAAAACGCCCTTCAGCATTGGGCACTACAAGGCGAAGGTCGCTTCCTCGCAGCACAAATTGCTGCTCCAGGCAAACGTCTGCGTCGCAGCGGCTCCGTGCTGCGCGCGGATCTGTTCCTGGCGCACAACAAGAGCAAGCTCTTCGCAGGTATCAAGCAGGGCAATAACAGGAAGCAGTTCATGACCAGGAAGAAGCTCAGTTATCTTATTCTGCCCACAAAGACGCTACTGTGCCACCTCTGTGCGCAGCCCCAACCAAGCCGCACGTCACGCAGGAGCTCAGCGGCTCCCGGGAAGGTTTTTCCCAAAGCGCCTGCTGCGCCGCGCGCTGCCCCAGCCCTCGCGCTATCCTGCCCTGCGTCCCGGCTCCGGCCTGGCGCTCACCCATGGGAGAAGCCCTTCCTCCTGGCCAGCAGTGCGGGAGGCACTTCCGAGACACGACCCGACCGCGCGAGCTGCGCTTGGTGCTGAAGGGAGGCGCTGGGCACTGGGGCGGCTGCCGCGCGCGCCGGGCGCCCCTTGCTCCCCGGCCTGGTGCGCTCGGCAAGAACGGCAGCTTGATAAAAACCACGTGATTGCAAAGATGGAGTCCGAGCAAGGCCTCCCGCTCCGCAGTGTAAATATTTACGTAGGCTGAGCACTCACGGAATGAGCCACTTCCATGGACTTGCGCAGAAAGGCCGCAGACAAAGTGCACGTCTGAGCCTTCCAAGCAACCCCCGGGCTGACTGCACGCGCTGCCGCGCCGGCAACGCAGCCGCCCGGCGCACAGGAGGGAGAACCACCCTTGGGCGACAGGCTCTGCCCCTCGGCCCCGCACGGGGCCCCGGCAGCCGCCGGCTCCCGAGGGCACGAGCGGCCAGGAGCAGGAGGGCGCAGAAACACATCGGAAGCGCCTTTCAAGAAAGTGACCCCAAGATGAACTACAAGCCAGACCTGGCACCTGAATTATAATGTCTGGACATGCACCATCCAAGTGGACACATGACTGAAATCTTAAGGAAGAGGTTTCCGAGATTACTATGGCCATAACTCCACCCGCTGTCATGTCTTGCAGACATAGCAAATCAGTTCAGGTGAAAACAAGAGTGCCCTGAACCTTGGCTTGAAAACGCATTAGGGGATGTCCTTTTTGAAAATACCATATCTGATACACGCTGTAGCCAAAGCAGAAACAGCAAAGCCCCATGAGCTGAAATTTACTTCTGAACCAGAATAATCTGAGGAACTACAAGGAAGCCCAAATTGTACACTTGCACACTGAAGAACAGCAAACATTATGGACCTAGTAATAGAAACATGTTAAGAAATTCTACAGGTTCGCACGAGATGAAGGAAGAGGCACCTTCATCACCACCATCTCCGCTTCCCTAGCAAGGGGACGTGGGCAGGTAGGCCAAAGGGAGCCGATCTGGGCACGGTGCCATGCAGGTGCAGGTATGAGACGGGCTGTGAAGGATCACAGATTCCCAGGAAGCCTAGAGCTTTGACTTACGGATGCAGGTCCTGCCATCGGTGTGCAGGCGGAAGCCTGGTTTGCACTCACAATAATAGGAGCCGAGGGTGTTCACGCATCGATGCTGGCAGCCCCCGTTGTGAACTTGGCACTCATCAATATCTGCAAAAGAAAGGGGGAGAGGGCACGAAATGGGCATGACAGCATCCGAACTCAGCATCATTTACCCTCCTCTGGATGCTCCGGATGTGAGGATGAATGCAGCAGGAAGGAGCCTACCAGCTCTTTACGTTTAACCACTCAAGCTATTATGAAATCCCATGCACGTAATCGGGAAAAAATAAATGCATCTTATTTGTCAGACAGCACAAGCCCTCTCTCCTTTGCTCTCTTTGCAAAGGTCACTCCTGGCCGGAGGCGCTGCCTGCCAGGGGGTGCTGCTCTGCACGGAGAACCTGGGCGTTCTGGCAGAGACCAGGCGCGTTTGCTCGCGGCTCTGTGGAGGCTCCCGGCCCCGCGGGGAGGCAGCCTCACCACCTCTGCTGTTCCCACAGCTCGGAGAAGGCACGGCGCGGAGGCGGGAAGGGCCGTGTCTCGAGGCGCAGACTGCACGCGGAGGCCTTGGTCCGGGAGCGAGGCGCCGCTGCCCACCAGGACCCGGCCAAGGGCTGGGAAGGCCTCGCCACCTAGTGATTGGCCCAGGAATATGAACTGTGCTGGGAGCACCTCTCCGAGGTCAGGGAAAGATCACCCTTGGACGCAGACGTCACGCTGCGACCGCGACACGTTTTGGCAGCACAGAGACCCGAAAATACAGGCCACGGTTTCAGCGGCACTCAGAAGAGAACAGAGGCGCACGTCACACCAGCAGCCTCTCTGCTCACCACTTGCTGCTGCGCTATGACTCGGAGAAACTGGGAGAGCTAGTGGAGAGCATGGCCACTTCAGAGGTGAGCTGAGCTTGAGACCAACATCTGGTCTGTAAGTAACAAAAAATAAAGCTTTACCCCTTTCCAAAGGCCTGACACATTCCACAGATACGCTAGCATCACCTTTGTGATCGACTGCTTAGGGGACTTCATTTGTGAGGATTTCCTTGGGATGAGACAATGCATCTCTTGGTATCTATGTTACTCACAAACATCTAAAGTCGCTGGTGGACCACGGACTTTACATGCTGTCCGCCATTTCCCGTATTTTCAGACGACCTCGATCTTTACTGCCTCGTAAGTCAGCTGAACAGCAACAGGGTTGAAGCAGGAGCGTGTGTACTCACAGAAACTACAGCTGACACACAGCTGCCCAGCTACCATCACACACAGCAGCCAGTGCACGTAAAACCGTTCAGTAGGAGATACCGAAAACTGGCAAAAAAATGTAATTGCTATTTTAGCGCAGTGCCTTATCCAGTACAGGAGAAAATGCAAGTCCCATAGAAATCCATTAAAAGTAACCTGCTGCTGCCAAGGGAGACCCAGGTGTTTTGCTCTTCCTGGCAGGTAAGGCGAGTGGAAGCAGGAGAGCAGATCTCCTTCCTCCTGGTACCCAGTTCTGAGCTTTCTTCTTCCCGTGCTTTAATCTACACTCACTCTTAGCAGACGCAGAGACCAGCTGCTAACGCCTTTCACACCGACACGGAGAGCAGCCCACAAGGGCTGTGCTGCTGCAGCAGCAGGGTCTGAACTTTCGCCACCGCAGAGCGAGAAACGGCCGTCACCTCCACCTCTGGGTGGGCCGCTCTGGTTGGCCAAGGCAGCAAGAGGTTTGAGATGCAGGTGTGGAGCACTTGCTGCTAACGGATACTAGCGACTCCGAGCGTTTCGGGGCAGAGCGGCGGTCTGAGTCTGCAGAACGCGGTTCCCCCCTCTGTGCACATCGCTGGCCGTGCACTCCTTGCTCCTAGTTCCAGCCTCTTGCTAGAGGATTTCCTTTCACACCGAATGGCACTGACAGCACAGATCTCTCTACCTCCCGAGGCTCCACTATGCACTGCTCGTGCTACTCAGGCAAACTCACTAGTCGGATTTTTCTCCCATGATAGAAGGGCATCACCTTTCATTGATTGCCCTGGCCCAGGGCGAGACCCGTCAATTTGGGAAAAACAGCAACTCGGCATACACTAATACAACGCCTGCAGCTGCTCCTCGAGCGCCCCTTGCCCTGGAGCTGCCTCTGCATCGCACCAGGCGCTCTCGCACAGTGCTCGGCCCCCGACGGGAACGTACCTGGGCGCAGGGCGCCGCGCAGCCCCGCGTAGCACGGCGGGCAGCTCCTCCACGCGTAGCGGTAGTGGCTGCCGGCGGCGCCCGGGAGGCTGCCCAAGAGGCTGCAGCAGCAGCTGAGCAGGAGCCAGAGGCGCCTCTGCCCCGGGGCCATGGCCGCCGCTGCGACGGGGGGGACGCGGCAGGACCCGCGCGCCGCCGCGGAG